>JACDJE010000166.1:965108-1117881 GCA_016647715.1 Pavo muticus | reverse complement strand
TTCTTTCTTTCCTTCTTTCTTTCCTTCTTTCTTTCCTTCTTTCTTTCCTTCTTTCTTTCCTTCTTTCTTTCCTTCTTTCTTTCTTTCTTTCCCTGCCTAGTATTTCCACCATTCAGGAAGTGAAAAGCCTTGAGAAGATTGGATCATGCATTATTTTTAACCTTGCAAATGGTTCCCAGACGCACTGAGCTCAAGCTGTGAAAAATACAGAGCACAGCACTGGCTCCTGAGATGCTGACCATGGGGCTCAGGTTGGATACAGTCACACAGATGAAACCTCTGTGGGGTCCCAGCTGAGACTGCATCACCTCGCGGGACCTTGGCAGCAATACAAGGCTGCTGTGCCCGAAGCTCTGGTGGGAGGAGGCACACACACCTTTGTTCCTCCGAGATGAATTTCAGATTTCTGAGCAGACCTGGCTTCCTGACAACTTGGCTTCATCTGCTTATTACATGTAACACATAACCTCCTTAATATTACACACGGCATGTTTAACTGCTTAATTTACTTTGGGAAATATTGCCAAGTGCAGCTATTCTGTTGACATATCATTTGCATGATAAACTTGTATACTTTAAGCCACAAATAGGACGCATCTGTGAGCTATCCATCCACAACTTTACAAGCTCCCAGCAGCACAGGATCTTCACACCTACAGTTGGAGCCACATCATGCCTGGAGAGGGAAGGATCCCTTCTCTGGGAAAGCAGACTCGTTCCTTGTCTACATCAAGGAATCAGATGGGTAGTTCTGAAATAACTTCCTGTGCAGACGTTCTCTTTGGACTGGAAATGGCTTATATTTTTAATCACTCCGAACAGCTATTTTTGTTTGGATACGACTGGAAATGACATTTCTTGCTTAGACAAAGAGCTATTCTGGTGTATCCCCTGCTGTGTGCTCACTGCAAGGAGCCTGCAGCTCGGCCTAGGGCAGAACTTCACATGCACAAGTGTATCGATGGGTGGGAGCAGCCCAAACCCTCCCACCCTGGACCCCACATCCACCCCTTGGCTCCTCTCCAGGCTCCTTTTCTTAGCATCATGCGTGTCTATCTGCACCTTTTTGATGTAGCAGACGTTGCTCTGGTGCCTATCAGCACTAACAAGCACTGCTCCCTCCGTGCCCTGCTCTATGGGGCAGTGTCACCTCCTTGCTCTCCATCATATTAGGCTTGCAGTCATGCAGTGCCCTGTAAAGCTTCAAGGCCTTTGAAAACTGAGGGCTGGCATCTTGAAGTCTAATTTGACACATTTCCAACAGGGGAAGCATTTATTATATTAGACAAGTTGATGCAGCTCTCAGGTTGGGAATTGCACTTATTTGCTGTAATAATGGTGTAAAGTCCTCTTCTTTTTATTGTGTTATCTCTTTTTAATCATGCAGAGACGCTCCCCAGTAATTTTAATCAAAGGCTCGAGCATCACTTATCTGAAAACTAATGACTCAACTCAATGAGAGGAGAAACTTTGAAGAGCTCGCAATTGAGCTGGGAGGAGTGAAAAAGGAGAGTTTATTCGAAACTTTGTTCTTTCGTTAAGGTGTGTCATTATTCCACCTGATTTTGGCTGGGGAGCCTTTGTGTGTGCTGGGAGTGGGACAGAGCTGCAGCTTGCTGCTCTTCCTGAGCGTGCCACATTTAGCAGCAGGGCTGACGAAAGGAGACGTACCTTCACAGGGAAGACATTTCCATTGGAAAAAGATGGTTTGGTCAAAACTGTTCTTTTCTTGAGAGAAAAATGCCAGATTTTCTGATTCTTTTCCCCTCTTTGATGAGAACATTTGTAAAGATATTCGTCTTGGAATTAACGCTTTCATCTTGAAATACCATTTCTAACAAGAAAAGGAAGGATCTTTTGTTTTTCTTTGACTCAAAACAGAAATTCCTGTGGAAGCCTCAAAAATTTGTCATCAGAAACCCAAAAGGATTTGGTCTGTAAACATAAACCTTCTATTCACCACTCATTCCTGCTATTATTTCATGAGGAAGCTCATTGTCTACATTGGAATTTAATTGTTCTGCTTTACATTTCTCTGTGGGCAAATCCTACAGAGCTCCTGATGCAGAGACGAACTCATTTGGTGCCGCATAAAAGGGATTTGCTTGGGTCTTGCCATGGCATTGCTCTTTGTAGGTCAAGATTATAAATGGTGCTCAGCTTGTGCTGAAGTGTGCCTCCAGCTGCCAGGGGCTGGCACCTTTCCCAGCAATCAGGCCTTTTTAGGTTTAGATTTAGGAATCTTCTCCACAAGTCCCTCCTCACTTGCCTGCAGCTCTGCACAACTGTGGCATGAGCAGAAGTGTGAACGAGAACCTCCATCAGTGCTGCGGGGGGAGGAGGAAATGTAGGAGTGAGCATTCATCTTTGGATGCACCATTCCATAAAGAGCCGTGTATTTCAGACTTGCTGTAGTAGGCAATCTGAGAAAGACTTCAGATGAAATCCTGCTCGTGACATGGCAGTAGAGAACAAAAGTCTGTAGCCATAATGTTGCTGCTGCAGTTTGAGCTTCATCCACCGCTTTTGTCCTATGGGACAAGAATGATTTTCCTTTGATGGGAGATCATGGACTAAGAGATCTCTCTTTTGACTTCAACATCTTCCTTTGGTCGCGGTGATGAAGGGCAATGCTCAACGATATCTCATGTCTGAGCAGTTTAGCTGCTTCCAGTGGGCACTTGGCATACTTGGACACACACCCATAGGGAACCACACTGCTGCCAGTTCTCCATTTGGGGCACATGGATTCTTTGCAGGGGTGCAGAATCTGCAGTCAACCCTGGTGTTGGCAAGTGCAGGGATACCTCCCCTTTTCCCTTCTCCTCCTGCCCTCTTTACAGGGACCATGGTAAAAAGATGTTTGCTGCACAGTGGAGGTGACATCTCTGCCTCACATGGTGTTTTCAAGGCGTTAAATACAGTCTTGGTGATAGCATCCAGTGGGGTACTGTTTGCTTTGCAAGGACCTCCTCAGCACACAGACCCAGGGAAAGAGGGATTCCTCTCCCATCAAAAACCACAAAAGTGCTGCTGTTAGAAGTGATTGAAACTAAAATGATAGCTGCTCTGAAGGAGCTGTACTTTTGCAACGATGTCTCTCTTTCAGTGTGGTTTGGCAGACTCCCCTCCATGGGCCTCTTTGCATGCTGCAGTGAGGAGCTGTCTTGCTTTCTATTTCGGTGCTCCCAGCTTTTGCCTGTGGGTTTCCATCCTCCTCTCCAGGAGCTGTTTAGACGTGATTTATGGCTGCTGGCGAGCCAGAACCAGTGGGAGCTCCTGGGATGGAGATGGCTGCCTGCTTTGCCATGCTGATCAGCGTCAGCCACGCGCAGCCAGCGTTGCCAGATGGCGGTGCCGTTATCCATCACAGTGCATCTCCGAGCAGACGGATGCTACACACACGCTTTGCAACTGTGGTGGCATTATTGTTGCAATTACCACTGATGCTGTTTATAAGCATCATATTAACAAAAACACAGCGCTGCGATAATGAACACAAGCCGTATTTAGCGTGATTGCTGATGTAATAATTAATGACCTCTATCAGTAACATTATCTGCTCTTGTAACTAATGATGCAACAGTAGCTTGTCTTGGTTACTAAAGGAAGTAGGGTTTGGGGAAAGGTCAGTGTGAGTCAGAGCCCAAGGAGAGCAGTGGGACTTGGAGATCATGCCGAGCTTCAGAGAAGATTGTCATGGAAGAGTGAAAACTGAGGACACCAAATAAATGGATCCTGGGAGAAGCAGGCAGCAGTTTGGGCTTGTAGCTCCTCTCGGGTGCTATGGCTCTGTACCAGCTCTTTCTGAGACAGGGCTCACAGCTTTCTGGGCTTGGATTTCAAGATGACCAGAATAGCTGAATGAGCAATTAGAGGTATGGTTGGTATCTTAGTGCCAAAGCAAAAACATTAATTTGAGGATCTTAGGCCTGCTACTCGCCTGCGCTCTCATTTCAATTCTGCTTCTGACCTGCTGTGTGACTTTCCATAAATCTGTGCCTCCATCTGTCTTGTCTTTTTTTAAGGCAGCCTTTTTTTGGGCCAGGACTTGGCTGCGTGTCTGTATGCAGCTCCTAGCACAGCGGGATATGGAGCCTGATAGGACCCCTAGATCCCATAGCAGTGCTGGTACTGGGAGATGACTGGAGATGCTGGCTGGAGCTCTAGGCCTGACAGCAGCCCAGGAGCAGGACTGGTCTGGCTACCCTGAAACACCGAGATGTGATCGAGTCTGAGCTGCTTACCACGCTCCAGTGCTCACTGGAGGGCTGACTGCAGCATGAGGTAATTGGTGTTTGGATTTTATTCCCCCTATAAATATTACGAGTAGTATCATATATACATGGTAAGTACAGAAAGTAGTAGTATTAAGAAAGTGTCTAACTTGAAGTGCATAGCTTTCTTGTGCCCAAGTCAGAGCGAATGAAACTCATTCTAGCTTTGAGAGATGGACCTGTTTTCCACTTGAGGTGTAAAGCTCATGCGTTATGTTTAGAAGTGACTAATTTTGCTGACAGACAGAGAAAGCAGCAAGCAGGTCTCAAGCATCCTTCTGCTCAGCCTGTCATGCAGGAGCACATCCTGTGGTTTGTTGAGCCCCGGGAAATGGAGAGGGCCAAGCATAAACTCTTGGTGGGGGAATGGGCATCTTCTGAGTGTCACTGTAGGGGATGAAGCCCCGAAAGCTGCACGGCACCAAGGACTCTTCCTTGCAAGGTTGTGCAGCCCTGGGACAGCCCGAGAGAGGAGGAGATGTTCGGAGGTTGGCTGGATGAGGACCTGAGCAGATGCAGAATCTGCCTGAAGTTCTTCTGAGAGGAAATCAGACTCTTGAGGTCCCTGAAACCCCAAATGATGCTGTGACATTCGTAAAAATCCCTTTCGATATGCACTTAAGGCATTTAGATACCTTGGAAAAATCAGGGCTAGCTGGAATCTTTCTGCTCAAATAAGCTGCTTTGGGAAACCCAGAGTAAGATATAAGTGGCTCTGGAAAATATTTCCCATCTATATATATCAAATGTAATAAGGGAGCTGGAGGTTCCTGCCCTATAAAACAACATGAGAAAGATTCATGGCATGGCTTTTATCCTCCCTCCCCCAAGAACTTCTTGGTTTCCCACTGTTTGGTTAATGTGCATTGATTATGTTGTGAGGAGTTTACTGCACCCTTAGAAAGTCATTTAGAGTTTTATTGGGCTGGCTTTAAATACTGAAAGTAAGTCATTACCCTGACCCACTGGGGCTGTGCCTGATCTTAATATTCAGGAGGGGGAGATGGCAGTCCAGTGGTGGGGGCTGGTGGTGAATACCCTCCCAGGAAGCTTTATCTTGAAGAAAACAAATGGGTTAAGCAGGTCTCATTAAAGCACATTGCTGTGAGTACACAAGACTCACCTAATTTCCTCTTCACCCTGCTTAATCAGAGATAATAATAGGATAGCAGTAGGAATTCAGACCGAATGATGATGCGTGCCTTCGAACAGAACGGGCTGTGTAGGCAAAGCCCCTCTCTTCGTGCTGTGACAGGGGATGAGGGATTTTTCACTGAGGGATTTTCATTGAAGATCAATGGGACTTGGCTGTCTGCCTCTCGTCGTAAAATGGAACGTCTCCCCTTCGATTCAGATAAGTACTGATGAGATGTGTTGGCAGTTCCCTGTCAAACAGAAGGGGAAATGCCTTTCCTTAGAGTGTAGGATTTGGCTGGACCCGAATCTTGGGATGGGCCATTAGTCAGGAAAGCAGGAAACCCTTTCTGGAAGGCCCATTCATGGTTTTGTTACTTCACAGTGCATTGCTGCAGGAGGCACGCTTGGGTTTCTGGTTCATGCATTCACAGTAATGATAATAATGATAACTGTCATATTGCTGGTAAGATACGGAGCTCCACAGCTGCACTTCAGTCCCTCCCAGCACACATTCCAAGGACTGAAGCTGGGTTCCCCATCCAATGGCTCCCAGAGGTTCACAGATCCGAGCTCCATGCCTTGTTCTATTGGGTCTGTATAGAAATGGAGATTTCTGGAAGATATCTCCCCTCACCCTATAAGTACCAATTTTGTTGCCGAGCGTTCATTTCTTCTCTTCAGGAAGACATGAATGAAATGCTTCTCTTTGGGCTGACGTTAAACTGTTGGTTTTTTTTTTTTCTGAGCAGAGCTTTCTGGGTAAAAATTGTCACCTGGAACACTTCTGACAGAAGAATCAGAATGGGTTTAGTCAAAGTATTTTGCAAATTCTCGTTGAATTGTGACAGCGAACAAAGAAACCAATGCACAACACCTGGCTTTCTGCCTTTCAACGTTTCCTAAATGAAATAAGCCTTAATTCTGAAGGACTCTTTTTTTTGACACTTAATTCCTTTTCGCTAAGCCACACGCACACGTATATAAAATGCATAAACATGAATGAATCTTTTCAGTCCGAAGAACAGACTTTATTCTTATCCAAACGGTTTTCTCCTCAGTATTTGTACTGCAGCCAAATGTCACCCAGGTATTCACATCCATTCAGATGCTCGTGACCTCCTTTTTGGCTGCAGGACCCCTGTGTTCTGTGAGGGGTTTGTGATTGGACTCAATGATCCTAATGGTCTACTCCAGCCTTAATGATTCTGTAGTGAGGAGCTTGGTTTGGTGGGCATGGTGGGGATGGGTTGATGGTTGGACTTTGATGATCTTTGGGCTCTTTTCTAACTTTAATGATTCTGTGATTTGCCCTCCATTTCTCAGGGGTGCCAGCCCAGCCTTGGTGTCCATTCTCTAAGAGCCTTTTTTCCACACCAGCCTGCAATCACCTGCTCTACTACATTTTTGAAGGCAGGAACTCTGTAAGTTCATTGAGTTATGCTGAATCCATCCCTGGCAAGATGGATGTGAAAGACCCCAGCTCCCCACCGAGGGCAGCCAACTCATTTCATCCAAAGAACCTTTGCCTCTGTCCCCTTTGAGGAGGACTGAAAAGCCCTACAGAATCCCCACATTCATTTATTTTCAGGCTGGTTGGAGGTGGCTGTGGGCAGTGAACGACCTGACCTGGATTTCCACTCTCCCCTGGCTGAAGAGCTGCGCTTGGCTGCTGCCTAATTACATCCAGGCGTGTGTTCTGCGCAGAGCTGGGCTCCAATCTCAGCTTCTAAATAAAGCTGTTTGCAAGGTGTGGAGCAAGAGGAACGAGCGGCCACAGAACCATTAGTGCTGGTGTGGGAGTTAATGGGTCTTAAAGAAATCCTGTTTTCACTGGACCTGTGTGTAGCAGTGGTCTATTGAACTGCGGCCTCTCCCTCCTCTGTTTAAAGTCACTTAATATTTTATGAACATCTGTAAGGCAAGGCTCTAGTTTCCATCTCCTCACCAGGTCTTGCCATTTTTATCATGCATTAAATGCTTTATGGCAGTAACTGTGAAACCTTTAGAAGTGCTTCCTGTGCAGCCTTCCTCTCTGTTCTCTTGTAAAGGTGATGGTCAGCATCTGGTCCTCAGTGTTTCTTATGTTGCAGGTGGCATCTGAAATGTCTCTGATGTTGGCCCCATTCAGGCATTGGAACAGGCTGTCTAGGGAAATGGCGAGTCTACATGCCTGGAGTTACTGAAGACATTCATGCATGTGGCACCAGGGGACATGGAATAGAGATGGGACTTGGTAAGTCAAGCTGATGGTTGAACTTGGCGATCATTTCCAACCCAGATGATTCTGTAATTCTGTGATTAAGCAAGGCAAGTCCCTGCTTAAAGAACTTTCCTAGGTTTGATCCAGCCCTGCCTGCGGGGAGGCAGCGATAGCTGGTGTTGCTGGGGAGGATGCGGCGTTGCATGACGTGAGCTGTGTTTGCTCAACAAAGGTTTGGGGCGGCATTAATGGGGATGATGGATGCACACAGATGTACATCCTGACAGATCTGAAACTGCAATAGCCAGGGGAGCACCATGCTGGGGTACCCATGGTGTCTCTTTCCTCCTAAATGAATCCTAAATTGGCAGTGATGTAAGAGGCAGGGAGGCAGGGATTTCTGGTTATGATTCCCATGTCAGTGAGCTTATTTTGACTTTCTGTGAAGAGTTTTGTTACCAATTTATTTTTGGGGTGTTTATGACCCACAAGGTTCAGCTCTGAAATTACAGATGTGGGAGTAGACCTGTGATGGTAGAATGGACTTGTGCAAGTGTGATGGGTCCGGAGGATGGGCAGCTATGGATGCTCCTAGCCTGGAACTTACAGCAATGCTGTGCTGGCTACACTTGGACTGTGTGTCTGCAGGGAATGAAACATCTCCCATCTCCTAGAAGTTCATGCTGACATCCTCCAAAGACTCTGGAAGGTGGCTTGTGTCTCTTTGACTTTCCAGCTGCAAAGAACGCTAAGAGAACAAACACAGATGTAGAGTAGGATTTAAAATACACAAACACAGGTATTCACACTCAAAAGAGTGGTCGGGCAGTGGCACAGGCTGCCCAGGGAGTGGTGGAATCACCATCCCTGGAGATGTTCAAGAACCATGGAGATGTGGCACCGAGGGACGTGGATCAATGGGCACAGTGGGGATGGGCTGGGGTTGGACTTGGTGATCTGAGAGCTCATTTCCAACCTTAATGATTCTATGAAATATCATCCTAAGAGTTCCTGTGCTTCTGTTTAATCACAGGGCTGGTGTCTGGGGAGCGGCATGTCCCCAGGTTCATGTCTCATTGCCTCCACATTCTGCCAACAGGACCTTGCTTGGACATGGGGGTCACGGAAGGACCTGAGCTGCCAGGGTAGGTCCCAGCACCAGACTTCTGGGCCTTACCTTCTTCTGGGTGCTGTACCCCAAATTTGGCGTGGAGAATTAGGCAATGAAGGGTTTGTGAGCAGGGCTAGGATCCTATGAAGAGCCAATTTGCTGAGAGGGACCCCGGCTGCTTATTGTATCTGGCAAAACCTCTTGCAGCACCTCAGGGGAGACACAAGCTTGAAATCTTAATTAAAAAGCAGGAACCAGGGTTTCATGCTAGGCTGATATTGTGACTCTCTTCTCTTTATGGACAATTCTCATGCAAGCTCCTACTGTGCCTGTGGAATTGCTAATTTAAAGGAAGCTACAGATTTGTGCATAGCGAGGCCTGTGTCAGCAGTGTTTAACATCAGGAGAACAGAGGTGTGTGCTGAGTGCTTGGGCTGATAGGAACTTTCTTCTTGTTTCTCTCCAGTCTGACATCTACTTCAGAAACCACCTGAAGGAACCTTGTCATGATCTAGGGCATATGGAAAGAGCACTGATAAACCACACCATCACCATTCAGCACTCTGTTAATGCCCAAATAGTGATGAGCCCTGTTTAAGAAACCTGTGGTTTACTTTTTGATTTGATACAAGCCTTGATGGAACTTTGGGAAGCCAGACTGATGCTGTCTGATTTGGGCCAGTCTAACCAGGCTGCGGTGTCAGAGCTGTCCCTGCTCCAGCTGAAAATGGACCGATTGGAGTGGTCTCTACAAAGGGCTGGCTCTCTTTTAATCTCTAATTAGGGATGTGCAAGCTTTTCTTTTGATGCATGACTTTGAAAAATTGGACTTCATTGCTTTAGTTTCTGTGTCCCTGGAAGAACATAAATTCTTCCGACCCATTGGATCGGTGGGTGGAAAGAGACTGAGAAGGAACTTGGTGGTGATGGGAAAGCTTATCAAGCCTGAAAGTGCAGGGATGGTCTGGAAGGAACCCAGCTAGCCAGAACTAAGGAGTCTTCAGTGACCCATGAGGACCCAATAGCTCCTTCATGGACCCCATCTCACCCTGCCCCTCCCAGCCATGGGTCTTTGGGCAGGAATGACTTGCACTTCCCTGCAGAGACTCAAGGAAGATTTAAGTTCAGACTGATGCCAAAAGCGGATGAAATTCAAGATAAAGCTCTCTCCCCCCTCATGGAGGAAGAGCTTTCAGACAATGCCTAATTCAATTGTGCAGCTCACTCCAGGGTGTGTTGTGGAGACCAAAAGCAGAAAAGGGTTCAAAAAGTCATTAGACAAATATGTACAGAAAAAAGCCATCAAGGGCTGTTAAATACGACTGCTGTCCAGGTGCATCTGGCTCAGGAAGGCCCCGAGCTGCAGGCTGTCAGGATCAGGAAGGGCTTATGGCCATGTGCGTGCCCTGTTGCTGTGCAGGAGGCACTTCTGATCTGATCCAGGAAGCTCTTCTCATCCCTTATCACATATGGTCTTCGCTACGAGATTAGAGATCGATCAAAATGGGAGCTGGAAGGAAATTCAGCCTGGATCTGACTTTGTTGCTGATTCCTCACAGGAAGACAAGCCCCAGGCCCAGACTTGGGCACAACTGGGTTATTTTCCTTGTCCCAGCAACGCTCAAAGTCCATCCCCCAAATATTCAAGTATGCAGAACCTGCAGAGCAGTGCATGGAGAAGAACCCCTCTCCTTTTAGCACAGCGATGGGGCACGTGGGCACGGAGCTGTGCAGCTTTTCTCTGGGGCCCAGGAGTGCTCGAGCATCTTCAGGCTGCACAGTGAGCAGACAGGCACAGGCTGCTGTGAGGTGTTTGTGAGCAGTAATGTCGTTTCCAGACAGAACAGGCCAGCGGTGAAGTAGGTTGATGGATTAGTCTATCATCTCAGTGAAGCGAGGTTTGCGTCTGCCTAAGGGCATGGCTGCAAATGAGCCCCTAATGGATTCTTCTCCTAAAACTTCTCTGTAATACAGAAATAGCTGCATCCCTTAGAAGTGGAAAAGGGAGAGAGAGGCTTTGAGTCGCTCCAGTGGAGAAGGATGGCAGAGCCCCAAAGTGGGGAGGACAGTGAGGAAACGTCTCCTGCTGCTTCCTGGGTGATGCTGAGGCAGAGTGGAGACTGCTAACATGGAGAGGTGCCCATCCCCACCTTGCACCCAAACTGCTCCTCTAATTCTTGTAAGCATTTCTGCTGCTACGTTATAACATATCAGAATCATTAATATCTCCCAAATCCCACCTCTAAGGAACTCTACGCCTGGCAGGAGGAATGCACATTCCTCTACCCCTTTCTCCAATCCCACAGTCTTCCCCTCCACAACATCTCTGTACCTGAGACCCCTAGTTTGGCTCAGATCTGGGACAGGAATAGCTGGTGGCCTCGGCAGGTGGCTTCTCTCCTCGAGCTGCCTCATCTGCAGCCACTTCTGTGCCACCTCCCTGTGAAGCAGCCCTTGTTGTCCCAGTGGGTTAGCAGGAGATGCAGCACAGCTGTATCCGTGCACACTCAGCAAGGCCGAGGACTGGGAGATGCCACATCTTTTCTTGGTGTCTGCAAACAAACAATCATCACCTGCTCCAGGATGGCTTTGGCTTCTAACAGTTTTTGTTGGCTTTTCCATCTCAGTAACTCTCACCCACTTACACATCCTGGTCCTCCTGCCTCTCTGTCCGGGCAGGATTGAGTGTTAGCCCTCCATAATGGATTTGGCTTACAGATGGGTCTTACTGCCTTTTTTTTTTCTGATGAGCTCAAAAGATGTCCATTGGGAATTACAAGAGATGCTGTGAGAGAGGTTCAAAGCTGCTTAGCGCAGAGCAAAGACCAAGATCTTGTCCATCTCCGTGGTGAGGCTCCCCCGGAGCTGCTTTCTGAGCACCTTCCCTGTTCCTGTGACAGCAACCATCTCTGGCACAGCACAGACCTGCTAAGCAGACCCTGGATGTGACCCCTGAGCCAGTCTGGCCACCTGGGGCCGGGTGCACTGCAGCAGGGCTGGCAGCACCACGTGGGGAGCATGGAGCCATCTCAGCAATACCCTCCAACAGATGCCATGGAGCTCAGGAGGCTCCAGCCAGGGGAACGGTGCTTTGTGCAGGTCTGGTTTCTTTGTTCTTCCTTTTTTTTTCCATGGTTGTGATTTGGCTTTTTCCCCGCAGTCCTCTTGGACATACCCATCTTTTTGCAGACCACGAACACGCTGTATTCTCCAGCCTTGGTGAGTATTGACCCTCAGGTCCCCCACTCCCTGCCCGAAGTGCAGCACTGTGCTTCCTGCATGGAGCTGAGCAGACACGGGCTGCAGGAATTGCTTTTCTGTTGCTCAGCTGGAGGTCGGTCCCAGAGCTCACTACAGCCACACCACCCTCCCTTGACCCAAAAATGTGATTCAAGGAGGGAAGAACACTTCTAATTGTTTGTAGGTCACAGCGACAATCTCGGGTCTTGTAGAAAGTCTGGCAGAGTCTTACTTTGCAAGGAATCTTTCTCATCTACCAGATGATTTCCTCCCCACTTTCCTCCATCATGTTTATGGACTTGCAGCCATGTGCAGGTATCGTTGTGTCTCAGTGGGAGGTGGGAAGCCCAGCTCGCTCTTCGCAGTAAGCGCCTGATTCATCACCTTTAATTCCTTTTGCCATTTGCCATAATAACAATAATCAAAATGAATTAATTTGGTGTTAGCGGAGAAAGAACATTGGAATTGCACGGGGATGGTGTTGCAATCAAATAAGATACGTGTCTGTTTAAAGTGAGATCTCTCTCTTCCCCTTTTTAATACCTATCTATCAACAGCTACAGTTTATTCCCAAGGACAGACTACGGTATTAATACAACTTATAGATATTCTAAGATGTCTTCCATCTTCCACTGCTTGTTCTAAATATTTTAGTAAACATAAAGTGGATTTCTTCCAGTCATCCTCCCTTAGAATGAGGCAGATGATAAAAACTGTAGTTTCCCCACAACAAACATACCTTTTTATGGCTTATTGGGAATCGAGCAAAATACATCAATTAGATGATCATGTGGAGCTGCTTCTTGTTTATGGAGTAATAACTCCAGGCAGACAGAAACAAACTCTCTGGGTATATGGCTGGAGTGTTTATTAGCTAAAGATGTGTTTATATGAGGCTTAACAGGAAGCATCATCAATTTATTATTAATGCTAGATAAAGGTCAGCTCTAATAAATGATGTATACGTCTAAAATGGGTGCCAGATTTAGAGACCTGCCTAAATAAATTCTAAGATGCTCAACCAACAATTTCATGTTGCTCAATGAACTCAATGGCCTGGCCATGCAGGTGCCTTGGGCCCATTCAAGCTCCTGTGGCTTTTTTTGTGCCTTTTAGGAGGATTTTTGCATTTCAGTCTAAGCCAGCTGCTGGCAGCACCCGTATCTCCTCTGCATAACACTCCAATCCTCCTCCTGCTACGTCTCCCCTTCCATGAAGGCTCCTCAGCCAGGACAGCGAAGCAGGAGGCAGAAAATTGGCCGCTGGCGCAGTGCATTGCCCCGAGCCATCCCTGCCTCTCGTCTCTATTTTCTTCCCATCATTCGGAGACGAACTTCATGGGGGAAATATGAAAGAAACAAATTAGAATTGCCTCGCTGGTGTGACAGCAAGGAGAGCTCCGAGCTGGAGGAGCTGAATGGAATGATAAATCCCATCACTTAAACCGCGTAATGAATTTTCGTGGAGATTTGTCTCAGTTTAAAGAAAGGGGGGGGAAAAGTATGAAATTCTCCTCCGATTTTGCAGAAGGGTTGCAGGCTGCACTGACTGAAATGTGTAAACCTGAAGAGTTTGTGCTTGCAGTGCATCCAGACAGGTTCCCCATCGTTAATAGTTCCCGGGTGCAATTTTCAGTGAGATGCCAAATCACCTTTGCCTCTCCTGGCGTTCGGTCTAATAACATTATTTTGCTCAAGGAGCCTGTGAGAACGAACACGTTTCAGGAGTAATTCTGCAGCTAAATATAGAAAAGAGGATTTTTTTTTTTTTGCATTACAACAAAACACTTTTGTGCTCTGAGGACTTCGGTGGAGGGGTTGGAAAATCCTTTGCCATTGATTTGTTGGGTGACCTTGGATAAACCTCTGTCCTTATGTCTCCTTCTTCTCTCTGATCTTCTGATGTATTCAGGTTTCAAGGCCTTCAGGGCAGGAGCCAGCTTTTGTTGTGTCCCCTGTAACATGCAGCACCCAATGTGCCAGGCTTATCCAGGTCCATTACAGTCCAACAGGTAGATTTGGAAATACCTTATTTTTATGACAGGTAACATAGCTAGAGATGTCCAACTTCAATGGAGGTACCATGAATTAGACCCCAACTGCTGCTCTGGTGTTGGATTTTCCATAAGAATCCAACCCCTGGCAGAAGGACAAACCCAGAGAAGCACCATCTGAGCTTCCAGCAGCTCACACCTTCATTTCCACATCGGAATAATAAGCCACACCATTATTATTATTATTATTTTTGTGAGAATCCCAGAGAAAGAGCCCTACAAGTTTCCTCTTGTTGGAATGGAACTCAGCACATGAGCAAGCCTACAAATATGTGCTAGGAAAAATCTGTAATAACTGATACTCCCTCAGGTAACAGACGAATACTCCTCTGTGTTCAGACAATGTTTTTCTTGCTTTACTGCTGTTTTTACCCAGAAGTGGGAGTTGGCTGTCCTGGCTGTACCAAACCAGCAGATTTTAAAGGAATCCTGAGGATTGTGATTCATTCAAATTTCTGCACACCCCCTCAGGCCGCCGACAGGACAGCGAGTGGCCGAGTCTCACCAAGGGGAGTTCTGAGGAGCACTGAGGAGAGCATCTCTTCCAGCTCCTGGATGCAGAGGAACTCGCAGCGGGTCAGCCCTAAGGACACGCTCCCATCCCCTCTCCTGCTCTCAGGAACACCGTGTGTTCCCCCAGAGGCCCCAGAGCAGCTCCCAGCAGCAGCCATCTTCCCTCTATCCCCATTCTCAGCGAAGATTCAAACATTCCAAGCCCATCCATCCAGTCCAACGCCGGACAATTAGGGATTTGCAGCACGAGGTACATTAGTTACATTGATTTGGCTTTGCAGCTCCAGCCGAGCTACCTTTAGCTTCACGCAGTACATTAATGGGAGCAATGGGCATGACAACTCCTACACACAAAGGCACCAGGCCACTTACAGCTGGTAAATGAACCTTGGAACTTACATAAAACAGAAGGTAATGAAGAGTAATAGAAGTTTTAAGCAATTCATTTTTCTCTCTCGTTCTCCTTCCCACCTTCTCCTTTTCCCATTTTCCTTCACCCCTTCCTTTCAAGGGCTAAGGCAAGCAGCCGGGTCTCGCTCAATGCGTGTACCAAGGGGACAATGTCCTGGTTGTCATTGCTGCTGCACCACTTCTCCCAGCCTCAAAGTGCTGCAAAATACTGGAGGGAAAAAAAAAAAGAAAAAAGTGGGAAGTGCTTATTTTAGTTTAAACAATATTCAGAATACTCTGGAATTCATGAATTCAAGAATTAGAACAAGAAAGTCAATTGTCTTATTTTTCTTCCTCTGTTTTTCCCTGGCAGGGTGATGTGAATGGGACTTCACCCCATCTCCACCTCCTGACTTGAGATCGTGGCTTGAGAACAGCAGGAACTGCTCATGGGGCAGCCCAGGGATGTATGTAAGTATGTGTCTGTCCATCTGTACTCCATTTCTGTTGCTTGGTTTGGACTGGTGAATATGGGCATGAGGTTTCCAGGATGAAGCTCAGCAGCTCTGTGGAAAACTTGCCTAAGAAGCTGTGACTGTGAGGAGCGAACATCCCCAGGGAGACAGACAGTTTGGTTTTGGGAGGATGGTTTCCTACACGGCATGTACCCAGGCAGTGGGATGGAGCAGAAGGATCTGCTGCAAGGTTCTGAGTGGGTGAGGTCTCTGAAGAGTAAATCAATTCTGTGATTCAGCTGCCAGTAATGGCTTACAACTGTGTGATGCTATTCTGCTCCTCAGCCTCAACGAGATCTCATGCAGCAAATACAACAACTTCAGCCTTGGCTTTGCTTGATACATTGATGAGCTGAGAGTGGGGGTGTAGTTGCCTCCCATCCAAAAACCTAAAAACCTTTCCCCAGGGAAAAGGAAGAAGTGTCTGCAGTGCAATGTCTCAGCTGAGTGGAAATGGGAAGACTGAAAGCCAAAGAAACAATTCAACAAATCCCCTCAAAGATACAAATTTAATTTGTTACTATTTCCTGAACCTGGAAACCTCCTTATGTGGTGGAAAGCCAGAAACAAGAACACATTCCATGGCACATACGGATTGGAAGTCTTGAATTTTCACTCTTGATTTAGAGACAATGTAGAAAGCAAAACCACTCCAGCAGCCCCATCCCTGCTCAGGAGTGGATTCTCACCCAACTGCTGTGGCACTGCTGAGGGTTGGCAGCAGCAGCAGCTGGCAGCTCCTCTGGGCCACGCTCTGATGGGATCCCAAGCAGAACATCATCCCATTTCCTTCTGCAAAATGGAAGCTGCTGTTCTATGTGGATTGAGCTGTGAAGCACGAGGGTGGTTTGTTGTGAATACAGCTGAAATTTGCTCTCCTACCCAGGAAGCAGGAGGGCATGGCACAAAGTAGTGCACTGCAAATTACACTTTCCTTTATTTGAGCTTTAGATTATGGAACTGAAATTAAATTTAAACTCTTTGCAGAAAGGTAATTTTTCCTAATCACTCACACTGCTGCACAGATCTCTACAACTTGATTACATTCTAATTAGATTAATTGGATGGAGAATAATTTCTTTCTCCAGGAAGATCAACTACAATAGACAAGCAGTTCTATAGATTCTGCAGGGGAAAAAAAAGAAGGACAAAAAACCCCAACCCTCATTCAAAGCTTTAAAACCAAAGCATAAAATACGCAGTAATTGTTAAAGAGTTTAGGAGTGTATATGGATGAGCTTGGGTGTTTTTCCCCCTTTCCCCCTCTTTCATCATTTTCCCTCACGCTCTCCCTCTTTTTCTCCTGACTATAAAATGAGATGTGGAATCCCAATTCCTTCATTGATTTTTGAGATAAAAATTTAAGAAACTCACGTAACAAAAGGTTGCACTCCTGCATTCTGCATACAAAATGGATTGCCTTTGTTACAGGGGCAGAAAATATTGAACTGTATGATGCTGTGAGGTCTCTGGCCTGAATACTAATAGTTGTTACATACCAGAAATGAACACAAGGAGGTTCGGCATCTTAGCTTGGCTTTGGCATCTCAATTAAAACAGTGAGTGCTGGGCTTGGGCCTCCAAAAGGGGTCTGGGGCTCCATTTCCCTGCCTGTCCCGGTATCTCTGGATGCATCTGGTTGGGTAGCACATATAATGAAGAAATGCTGTACTATGGGGACAGCGAGGCCCTGGCACTGCTGCCCAGGGAAGTGTGGGTGCCCCATCCCTGGAGGTGCTGAAGGCTGGCTTGGATGGGGCTTTGGGAGGCTGGTCTATGGGAGGTGTCCGTACAAACAGCACGGGAACTAAGTGGTATTTAGAGGCCTCTTCCAACCTAAACCATCCTATGCTATGACCTTTGTAGCTATTAATTCATCTTTGCATGGAAAGCATGGTCATTGAGCAACGCAGCTCTTGCCAGCAATATGCTTAGCATGGATGGGAAATCCTGGGCTGAAACGTGAATGTTGGCAGCTGGGGACCCACGGGGCTGCATGCGAACTCACTGCTGAAGCTCCTGATGCCTCTCAGCACTGAGGTGAGCAGCGTCAGGGCCCGTTAACTTCTGGCAAGGATGTGGGAGCACCTCAATTGCTCTCCACTGACTCTTCAAAATCCATCTGTGATTAGAACAGAAAAGAAATTTTGCCACTTGACCTTCAGTATGCCCAAGCAGGTTAATTATAAGGGAGCAAAAGGGACCAGATATGTTCTGGTGAGTCTCAGGTCAATGCTACTCTTTCCCACCTGGCCTACAAGACTGCTGAGGAAACGCACCTTCCCGCTGCTCAAGGAAGGAGCAAATTGTAGCTGTCTGAAGCTGCATTTAAGATCATCACTGCTAAATGATACAGCGTGGATCCTTCTTCCTTTTAACTTGCAGCCATTTGTTTCACTGTGAGACAGGCAACAGATTTATGCTTCACTAGTTCAGCAGCTCCGCAAGGTGTTGGGCTGCTTTGTGCTGAATGCTAAGTGAGCTCTGGAGTTTGAAATATGAAAAGTATTTGGATAAGGTAGATAGGCCACCTTGAAGACATAATCCACAGGAATAATGACAGGGCCACGCAAAGCCAAAGCAAGTACTTAAATTAATAGCAAGAGATCTATTAAAGGGATTAGCCACATGTTGTAACACTTACAATGCTTTATCTCACGGTGGTTATGGCAGGAACTATATATTACCCCAAAACAAATGGCTAGGGGATGATTTATAGGTTAGAGAGGGTGGAAAGAAGCTTTGCAGCCTTGAATTTCCAAACCCTGAGCTTTGGCTGGGGGTGAGGAGAGTGGCTTGGCCCCCAGGGGACACCTCCATTTGGGACTGAGATGTGCTGGAGGTTGCTATACCAGAGCCATCCTGGAGCTCCTGCCCTGTGCACCTGCTTCAGTGTGGCACAGGGCTGGGGCTGCTCCAAAGCACCCCCAAACCCATGCAATACTGTCAATACTATACAATAACCACGGACACAAGCTCTGCCTTTATTTTCAAAGGGGAGCTGTGGTTTTGAGGGCCCTCCTTTTCCAGGGAGCAACCTCTGGGGGAAGCTCACTGCCGTCCATGCCCACAGCATTCCTGTGCTGTGCAGAGCTGCATCTCCACGGCCCATCTGTGTGGACTGTTGAAACACTATGAGTCACTCCTGGAAGGTAAAGCCCTGACATTTTGTCTGCACTAGGTGGACAGCTGGAGTACATATAAGAGCATCTATCTCTATATCTACGAACATTAAAATGGCAGATTTGAGCTGTCAGAGGTCTGAGCACTGAGCTTTACAGCCTCACCTTTTTTGACAGAGCTCTCTGTGTGCCATTTGTAAGATTTAAAAATAATAATGCAGAAGGTGTAAAACCTATTGCCAGAGCCACAGGGGAGGGATAGGAGCTTGCTCCTGCACCCCTAGGCCTGCAATATTTAACTGGATTCCTCTCCAAACCTGGTTCAGGGTGATAACAGCAAAGCTCCCCTGGACTGCTGTGAGTGGAAAAGCCACCTTCTAATCCTCAGTGTCTCATTGGCACATAGCAAATCCTGGGATGCTCACACACCCCTGAGCCTCTTGATTCATGGTGCAGCCTGAGCAGGTCTTCTACGTTTCCTGACTCTTGTTAACTAGTTTTAAGAGAGTGTAAAGAAAGGGAGAATGAGAATTAGTCATTTCTTTTACAATATGCCCCTAAAAGGGGCCTCATAAAATATGAATTCCACCGAATGTGCTTTGTTTCTAAATTCAGAACATGTGTCCAAATGAATTTGTAGCTCAGGAGATGAAGGACAAGCTGCCTGGGATAAGAGCCCTACAGCAAAGCATTCCCCTCTCCCCGCTCTGCTGTGCCCCCAACATGGGCTGCCTTTCACCAGCAGCTCCCAACATCTGCTGCAGCCAATAGATATAACCAGTAGATGTGCACATGGGAAGGCACTGATGCTCCAGTCCTCATGTTTCCATAGGGCCCAGCTCCTAGTCTTGCCATGCCCCCCTCCAGCTGCAAGAAATGAGCTTCCAACAGAAGACAAACCATTTTCCTGCCCTGCCAAAGTGTTCTGAGTTCAACAGAGCTCCTTCCCCAGTTGGGGTGGGAAGAGAGGCTCCCAGACACCACTGCAACAGGAGAGCTGGAGGGGAAATTGCTTTTGATCTCTGCAAATAATTGGCCTGGCAATCCTGGGGAGGTTTCGTTTCCCTTTCTGCTGTGTTAACTTTATGTTTGTAATAATTAATTTCACGACAATCAGCTCAACGTTGTGAAATGTGGAATCGTTTTAAACCAGAAATGTCTCCTGTTTTGCAGATACCAAGGCTGGAACACAAGGATGAAAGCATCCCGGGGGCAGAAGAGCGGGGCTGGAATTCAGCCTTCTCACTGCAAGATTTCACTTTTACCAAATAGGTATTTGGTAAAATATCTCTTCTTCCTCGTGCTGAGGACCTTATTGGCCCCCAGCTCAATATTTTCATATTTCCCCTCCTCCTCCTTTAATTTTGTTGGTTATAAGGTGTGATTTAGTATTGCTGGAGCCCTTTCCAGGACAGCTTCTCTTCAGGAGGGGAAGGGTGTAGCAGGGAGGGGAGAGCTGCAGAGCAATGAGGAATGCTTGCAGCAATGCATTGTGTGCCACCAGAAATGATGTGGTACAGTGACAGAGATGGGAGCAGGGTGTTCAATCAGAGCCACACCAAGGTGTTGCAGAACCAAACCTTCAATCTTTCCTGGAAAAATGGCCCAGTGGAGGGCTGTGTGTAACCAGCAATGTGTGCACCGGTGCCATCCAAATGGATGTGATCCCATGGTGCTGGAGGAGATACGGGTTTTTACTCTGAGGAGCTCTGATCTTTTGGGCTGGGGTCCCTCATGCATCTTGGCTGCAAGCACGCTGCTCTCAGCTCGCCGGTGATGATTAACCCGGTGTTTAATTGGGGAGAGTGCCTGAGTGTTTGCTAGCTTTCAGGCTCTGCTTCTCTCTACAGGAAAAACAAGGAGCAACACAAGTAATTTTATGGGTAATGAAAAGGGTCAAACACATTTGCACTCTGATGAGAGGAGCTGTAGTAAATCCTTAACTGGGAGCCGGGTGGATCAGAGCTTCTGAGCACAGACAGGCAGAGAAAAAATTAGGAGAGGAGATGGGCTGCTCTGTCAGACTGGGAGGATAGATAGATGGATAGATTAAATAAAGATCTACTTAGCCATCCATCTATCTATCCTCAGTCTTCATCTAGGAGGAGAGCTCGCTCCCAATGATGGGAAATGTATCAGGGCTTAAGGAGACAGATAGGTGGAAGAACAGATGGATGGCTGGAGAGTTTCCTTGCGATCCATCTCCATCCACCCTTACACCTAAATCTTTATCTAATCTAGTCTGTAAAAGCAGATAAATAGCTGGAATCCTAAGTGCAGAGTCAGAGAAAGAATTTAAGATAGTGTGGAGAGCGAGAGAGATGTTATATTTACCCCAAAAAGGAGCATGTGGAGGATGGTAGGGAGAGAGGACATGGTGGTTCTGCAGCTCCGAGTCCAGCAGTGCCATGGGCACCAACCCTGCGTGCTCTGCAGAGGAGGAAAAACAAAAAGTAAAATTATTATTATTTTTTTTTCTTCTTATTTTGCTTTGTGAGCTGCCGACTTCCCCTTTCCTCCCCTTTCCTAAGGCCTGAGCACAGGATCATTCAACAGAAGGACATTGAAAGAGTCTGCGTTGGCTTTTTCTCTCTGCAAATAACACCGTGTTTCAGAGCGGCTGAAATTGCAACATGAATCAAAGCAGACAGCTGGAGTCTATGCATGCAGCCTGCAGTCCTCATGTACTGAAGGGCCTGCCCTGTCCCCAGGATGTCTATAGACACTCCAAGGTGACAGCCCTGAGAGCAGTGCCTGGTGAGGAGCAGTGTCCCCCAGGTGACACCCCAAAGGTTGTGCTCATCCCATGGGCCTCTATGAGAAGAGCAGCTGGTGGACCAACTTCTTGAAGGTGGGAAATCTCCTCTTGGGAGCATTAATTGATGATAACTCCCCATTTGCAGCACATGGTGAGTCCCAGAGCCATGCTCATAGCACCCTGAGCCTTCCATACAGGAGTGGTGGTGTTGCTCCCTGCCCACCACTGAGGCTGCAGCAGATTTGCTGTTTTAACACAGCATTGCATTCCGGCTCCAGGTGCCAAAATCAATAAAGGGATCATGAATGATATTTCAATAATAACGATCATGAGAACAAATATAGCCATGTGCTGGGTGCTGTGCTCAAATGCAAGAGCACAGTCCCTCCAATGTATTTAAAGATCCTGACCCTGGCTGGTTAGATACCAGGAAATCTGCTTATTGATTGAATGACCTTTGGCTGAAGTCTTGAGCAGAGAGGAGGCAGAGGCTGATGGAATAGAATTACAGAGCCATCAGATCACTGAGGTTGGAAAAGACCTCTAGGATCACTAAGTCTGACCCCAACCCTTCCCACCACGCCCACCAGCCATGTCCCTCGGTGCCACATCTCCATGGTTCTGGAACACCTCCAGGGATGGTGACTCCACCACTTCCCTGTTTTAATGCATTACTTAGAGGTCTTTTCCAACCTTAACAACTCTATGACTATGACCACTTCTTCTAAGAAGAAACCCTTCCCAGTATCCAAACTGGAGAGCAGGGATGCAGCTTGCTTGGCTGGGTTTGCTTCATTCTACCTTTTTAGCCTCTTCCTCTTCGTGTCCCAGTGCCAAGCTTGTCCATCCCTATGGATAAAGCCTCCTTATAGCCCCACGCTCCTCCCATGGGTGGGTACATTAGTGTGGTGCTCCCACCTGGCAGCCACCCTGCAGGAGGGTCTTTGGGTATCCTCCTTCACCCACAGCTATTTCCACCTGTGGGGCTGTCTGTGGATATCTCACCCCCAGGTCTGTGGGGCAGCCCTGGCCGGGGCCATGCCTTGCCAAAAGCATTCCCTGGTGAGATGCAGCCCCTCAGTGAGCCAGCTGCTCAGCATGGCTGAGAATCGACAGGGAGCCAAGCGGGTGGAGGATTTTAATACCTATCCCTCTCTAACTGCTATGGAAAGGGAAAGTTCATTGGTTGTCGATATTACCCTGCTGTGATAAAAGCTTAAGAAGCTGCTTTGCAAATGCCCACTGCGAGGAGCATGCTATAAATGTTTCCAGCATGAAGTGATACATCACAGCTCATGGATGTTCCCACTGAGAAAGACCCCAGCTCCAGCTTCTTCCAGGGAAGCACTTAGGAAATGCAATCTACCACTGCCAGCATAATCAAACACATATTGTTCCCAGGTACCAAGCTGGCCGCTGGTGAATTAATAGAGCTCTTACACAGCTCTTCATCTGTCACTCTCAAAATCTGTGGGTTTTCTTCTTCCTTTTTTTTTTTTTTCGTGGGGTTATTATCACCATCTCCACTCTGCCAGGAGGGAAACTGAGGCTGGGAATGTCACCCATGACTGCTGAGCCTGCAAATGTCTTCTCAGAACCACATCAGTTCATTACAGGCACAGCTTTCCTTTGGCCATCAGTGTCCATCTGCTCAGATGTTCCAGAGCTGCATCATGAAAGCTCGGGAAATTTATTTATTTCAACCCATTTAAAGTGATTTCACTAATGTATTCCACAGAGTGGGTTTAGCGAGTGAGCTCTTTACTAAAATCATTACTGTATTAATGAGACCTAACCTAGAGCCACTGAACATGACTTTAAAGGAATATCTCAAAGCGGCGGCTGAGATGGATGGGAGCAGACAGAACGTGTTTGTAAAGTTATATTTAGTCAAATCAAACTGGAACTCATTAAATATAGCAAAATAATTCACTGAATAATTCACTCCAGTTGAATGCGAAGGATTTGGAGAACCTTGGGTTGTTTGATTGAAAAACGGGTTATTGATGCTCCTGTGCATGTGACAGAGCAGAAATAGGAGTGGGAGGTGGAGAGCTGTCACCTCGGTGTGAAGGGCCCTCCGTGGAGAAAGGTCCATCAGAACCAAAGGCTGGCAAAGCGTGGCTGGAATTAAGGCTCATGCTTTTGTTTGGGATGGAAATGAACAGCAACCCCTGACTGGGGAGTATGGGGATGTGTGAGAGCACTCTGGGAGCAGCGAAGGGTCAGAGGAGGAATGGCTCCAGCAGTGCCTTTCCTTGTACCCAAGCAGGGCATGCACCTACTCTTAAAGTAAGTAAAACCTCATTCCCCTTTTGTGCTAACTTCAGGCCACATCTCAGACCTGGTCCCAACCATTCAGCCAACCCTACAGCATTGGAGAGGATCAGCTTTGCTTCATGTATGAGAAAACCCCGGCACAGACACCACGGCAGCTCAGCCACGTGTCCCCTCTGCACCCCCTCCTCCTTTAACCCCATTCATGCCAGCACGCTCTGCTCAGGAATCTCCCAGCAAAAGGAAAAGCTTTAAACAAAATACAATTTTACAGTTCATTTCAGTTAATCACAGAGTCTATGTTCTGAAATGATCTTCTCGGCATTGCCTATGGAGAGAAGCAATGGCTGATTGGCATTCCATTACTAAACAGCTAAGCCATTCATAATGCAAAAAAACAGACTTGATGGAAAGATTTGATTCAGTTTTCAAGCTAGACTAATTCAAAACCCAGTGCTCTATAAATCAGAGCAAATGTTCTTTATAAAAAAAATATAGCCGAGCCTGTGTGCAGTATCAGATCTATGATTTATGCCTGTATCCCATTAAACTGAAGGACAAGCGAGGGGAGCACAGGGCTGCCACTGCATGCCAGCTCCCTGCCTGCCCCGCAATAAACACGTTCTGTGACTGCAGAAACAGTGTGATGTCTGAGGGATGTTTGGGGGCTGAAGGGATGTTCTGTTTTCCAGGGGCACAGCAAAGCCCCTTGGGGGGCTATGGAGCCTGCAGGAGGGCAGGGGATGGTGCCTTGGAGCAGCAGGGCTGTGCTGAAGCCCTCAGTTTTTCCTTTTTTGCTGCACCACCTCATGTCCTGCAGAGTCCTTCCTGCAGAGATGCCACTGTTTCTCAGCCTGCTGGTGCCAAGGGTGGGGATGCCTCTTGTGAGCATCACGGGATACAACAACGGTTCCCCAACACCGCTTTCAGGCTGCAGCAGAAGGAAGCAGTCCAGGAAACATCCCACACGTGCTTCCTCCCTGGTAAACCTCTCCACCCAATGGCAGCTTCACTTTGTGCATCATTTTGGTGCATGGAGCAGTGCTGTGTTCCACACCAAGCCCTGGGTGCGGGTGTTCTTCCACCTCTCCGTGCATCTCCTGCTCTTGTTTGCTTTCTCTACAGTTCACATGGCACCAAGAGGAGCTGGGGGCCGTTAACATCTGTTGGCACTCCAGAGCTCGTGGGGGAAAGGATGCCATCTTTCAGGGACTGCCGCTGACATTTTAAAAGCCGTGTCTGAAATCCCCAAACAATTAAGAGCAAGGTTTTCACATTCCTCCCTATCCACAGCATTATGCAGGCAGGGCACCAGCTGAGAAGTACGTGGTGATAGGAAAAGCTACGATTAATGAATAATGGAGCGCTGGCAATATGTAACTTCCAGGCGGAGCCATCATAATTCAATCCAAGCAGCAATATCAGGGCCTTTCCTTGGAGGAGTCTAAGCAGCGGTTAAATACTAAATAAAAAAAAGATGGCATTTTATTTTCCTTTGGCAATTCTGCATCTGATTCAAACCAGCATGGGTAGGAAGTGCTGCCTCGAGGGGGGAGGAGCTGAGATGCAAATCCAACTGCCCCCAGCCTGGGCTATAAAACTACTCAGTGGGGGAAGGAGAATACCAGATTTGTGATGTTTGGGTGGAAAGAAGAGGCGTGAGTGCTTTCTGCAGTGATTTTTTTCCACCTGGATTTATGCCCTTTGTCTTTCTATCATCATTCAAATTGCTGGGGTTGCTCTGGGGAAAAGCTTCACATTTTTCTGGCTGGATCTGTATGAGTGCGGAGGTGCATTCTTTCAAACATCCCCGTAGGTCACAGCCTGCTCAGGCATCTCGAGCTGAAGCAGATGGGATAACTGAGTGCAGCAGGTCCCCTTGTGCTGCTGTTCCCTACACTCAGCTCCGTGCAGTGCCATCTCCCTCACCTTGCACCAGGTCTGGGTCTGCTCCTTCCCCACGTCTTTGCCCTCTGAGCACAAACCTCACAGCAGCCTCTGTGCATCTCCACCTCATTGACTCGTCAGTTCTCTGCAGATCTCCTGCCATTCCTTCCTCTTCCTCTCCTCTTGCAGTTAGGGCTGAGTGCTTTCATTAATTCCCCCAAGTTCTCTCCACATCACTGCTTTTCCTAATGACTCCATCCAGAATCTACTGACATCTGGTATTTAGCTTTCCTTCCAGGCACATTTTACATGTGAGCCTCCCTGGCCCAACCACACCAGTGCTGCCTGGGTCAGCTCTCAAGGTGAAATTTCACCTCATCTGCTGCCCTCCTTGCATTAATATTTATTAAATACATTGTGGTGACTCCTCCATCACTGACCGTTCTTTGCCTCTGTGGTAACCACTGTACAAAAATGTACAGACACGATGGTCTCTGCAAGGAGCTATGTGAAAAGGGAGCAAATGGGGAGGATGAATCACAGAATCACTGAGGTTGGAAAAGACCTCTGTGATCACCAAGTCCAACCCCAACCCACCCCACTGTGCCCCCTGATGGCGCCCCTCAGTGCCACATCTCCATGGTCACTGAACACCTCCAGGGCTGATGACTCCACCACTCCCTGGGCAGCTGTGTCAATGCATCACCACTCTTTCTGAGAAGTGCATGAGCAGCTGAGAGCATTCCCAGCATGGGAAACGAAGACTCAGTTCATGCTTAATCTGTTCTACTGAGAGCTGTGCCCAGGGCTGGGGATGCCCAGTGGGGCTCGGGGCAGGCATCAGGAAAAGGCTCCCAATGGTCCCCAGATGTGTCCCCATCGCCGTGTCCTTGTGACAACTGCCATAGGATGATGCAGGGAGTGGGGAGTTGCTGTCTTCCAGACCACGCTGCAGGCCAGGGTTGGAGCAGAGCGAAGAGAAGTTCCTTTGATTCCCGCACAGCTTTCAGGCAGTCACCAGCCCCATGGTGAGAACGGCTGAGCAGCGCCTGCCGAAATCTCCGCTGCTCTCTTCAGCCCCAGAGGGTCGCATTTCAGCGCTGAAGTCCCTTATAATAATGGAACTGATCCATCAGATAAGGGAGATGAACAGGAATAGGGAAGAGATCCGTATCTTAAATTCTGCTTGGCTGTGGTGCTTTATTCATGAGACAACACTGCCTCCGCGAGCGGCCTCAGCACAGCCAGAGCTGCTGGATGAAAAGTTACAAACCGGAGGCATTGCAGTGGAAGGACTCAGAGAAACAACAGCACAGCTAAGCAAATAGCTCCGTGCATTTTGCAAAGGCCTCATCAACCCCCACGGCAAGCGGGCGAGACAATGCTGCACGCAAAACAAACACAGTTAATCTGCAGCTCAGGCTATTTTTCAGACTTTCCAGCAGACTTGCCCCTTGAGCTGCTTTTGTTTCCTTGCACAGTTCTTTGCCAGCACCAATGGAAGGCTCGTTAGCTTACCAGCCCCTCCCTCCCCCCCCACAATATTTTATCAATCAGTTTTCCTGGGCAATAAGTTTTGCTTTCAAAATCAAAGTGGTTTTTTTTTCTTTTCCGCTAATAATTTAAAGTCTGGGGGTAGGGAGTAGGGAACAGGGGTGGATAAACAGATTGTGAGGCCTTTAATGCTGTCCAGATAGGAGAACTGCTCTAAATCATTTCCAAAAAGAGAGCAAAGGTTAAGATAAGGCGCTGTGCTGTTCCAAAATATCTCAGTAATTCCATTAAAGAGAGAACTGCTAAAAAGCAAGCAGACGAAGATAAAGCAAAATAGATTTTTCCTGAGTGTTTAACATAATTTTTGTCTCGATGGAATTACGAGCTCTTAACAAGGAGCATCCTCCTCCTTTAGGCTGTGCCTCTGCCACCTTCATGGGACTGCGGCTTGGGAAGGGGCTGCAGTCGTGAGCTTTCCCTGCTGCGCTGAGGTTTGTAAAGCTTTTGACGATGGTATATATATACACATATAATTTTTTTTTCCCATGAGGGCTGCCTGTTTCCTGCAGGAAATTTCAATATTTCATTGGGAAAACAAAATCCTTGGCTTTCGGTTGACATTTGATTTGTTTTCAAGCAGGATGCTGTGCCAAAATGTTGACATTTTTCCAATGAAAACGAAAGCTTGCTTCATCTGTCTGCGAATCATTTTCCCCCTTTTTTTTTTTCCTACCAGTTCAGGCAAGCTCCATCCTGAACCTGATTTCCTGAGACCAACAAAGGAAATAACCACTGTGCCCAAGGCTATTTAAAACTCCCTCTGTGATGCACAAGTCACACGCACTCACGAAATCACTGCAGACATCACACGCGATGTCACCGCGGCGCCAGCAGAAGGATGTGGGAGCTCTCCTCTTTGCCTCCCCTCCTTGGACCAACTTCCCACCTGTGTGTCCCACTGGGCTGCTGCTCTCCAGCAGTGGTAGGGCAGCTGAGGAGCCCAAGTCCTGTTGACTTGCAAGGGGCTTAAATCGATAACTCCTGTAAGCAGCATGCCAACAAAGCCCTTCCCTTCCCTTCCCTTCCCTTCCCTTCCCTTCCCTTCCCTTCCCTTCCCTTCCCTTCCCTTCCCTTCCCTTCCCTTCCCTTCTCTTCTCCCCTCATCCCTTCTCCCCTCATCCCTTCTCTTCTCTTCTCCCATCTCCCCTTTTTCCTTCTCTTCTCTCCCAGTGGAGCATCATTAACTTATTTCCTTGAGCAATGGCCAAAGTGAGAAGGAAGCCAGGAGCGGTATCCATCTGCCCTACCCACCAGGACAACCTGTATCTATCCAAAGTATGGTCAGCTCCATTCCTTGCTCCGGAGGCAGCAGGGTTTCATCCACCAGCACTTTGGGAACACTATGAACACATCCCAGGCAGGATGGGGCACTGCAGCTAGGAGCCTGCCCTGTGCTTTTGGGTGGCTGTATGAGAATGGGGCCCCTAAATTATCTAAGATGGATTCGAAGCACCATGAGAGGTATCTCAGCACAGTGCAGCTGTGGAGAGGCTCCATGTTATGACAATGCTTCTGTGGTACTGAGAATCTCATTTCCAACCACACTCTGTTAGGCTCTGGCTATAGGAATCATAACACGTTAAATTGAGTTTTTAAAACGTGTTTAAAGAAAGCATCTGAAAGCACTTTGCAAACAAACATGAAGGTGTTAAGCTGCACAGCAACTAGGTGAAGCAGAGGTATATTTGTCTTCTAATTAGGGATTCAGAGAATTGGGAGCATAGGAAATAGGACTGCTTCAGCATGACATTAAGTGAATGTTTAAACCCCAACCTAATTTTTTGAGTCAGTTGGCTTTGGTGAGGAATAAGAACATGCTTAAATATGTTGAGTTATGGACTTAGGGATTTTCAGAGCCGGCTATGGGAATTAGGTACCCACTGACATACAGGGATTTAGAAAAATAATCCCTGCAGATTGAGCTGAGGTCCATCTCAGTCCAACATTCCTGTGAACAGGATGGCATGTGCAGGGTGGTCTGGGGATGGTACTTGAGGCCCAGCACACCCCAAGAACTTGTTACTAATGGCTGTCTCCAGGGCTGTCAGACTGCTGGTGGGATGACCATGAGGGGTCCCATGGCCTAACCCCAAGCAGGGTCTGCTCTGCAAGCTCGGATGCGCCCACTCTGCTCCAGGCCTGGAGCCCCTCCAATCCCCATGTACACTTGGTCACATCATCCATCACGTGATGCTCACATGTGATGTGATGATGTTCATGTGTGACACCATGCTCACTCTGGGCTTCACTGGTTGTTTATGATGGCAATGGAAAAACAGATCAATATGTCCTAGTGTAGAGGTTCAAAAAACATCCTCGTGTTCCCTCTGCTTCTTCCCTTTCATGACCTGTCCTCACAGGTACTGGGCTGACCTTATGAGCCACTGCCTGTCCCTACAGCCTTGGAGAGGGACTGGTCTGAGCAGACCCCTCCATGCCAGGGGCAGAATTGCTCTCTCTCTGTACAGGTTCTGAGCAGCATTCAGTGTCCATGGGTGCCCTGTCTGCCTAGCTGACAGCTGGCATCACCGATAAGAGTTAATCAGCTATAAATAAATAAATAATGCCGATAAAACCCAGCCAATATCTATTAACAAGGCTATTTGCACTTCCTTTTTTTTTTTTTCCCCTAGTGTTCCACTTATCTTACAAAGAGGAAGGGGAAAAACAGCAAGGAAGATAAAAACATTGGGCAAATCTAGCATGGCTGAGTTACGTTATTGGACCTGAGCATTTCAGTGCTATGGAGCAGACATCTGCTTCGTGCTCTGGGCTGATAGCAAGACCAGGCAGCTTTATCACTAGTTTGGTTTCCAGGTAAATATTTTTCAAGTGTAGGAAAGGTCTTTCAAAGCCTTGCACGTGCACATGCACACACATCATGCACAAATAACCTGCTTCTGCAAGATTTATGTCAGGCTGGACAGAAATGGGGGGGGTACCTAAGAATTGTTGTTAGCAAGCTGCAGGATGAGCAATAGTGTTGATAAAGACACTGAGTTTCTGTAGTCTGGAGTTTATAATTTTGTCATAAATAGAAATAATTGATCACCCAGTAGCTAACATCATAAAGGTACTGTAGGCTCTCAGTAGGGATTTGTTTTGGTTGGCTTATCCTATTAAGTTGGAGCTGCATGGGGAATCTGACTCACTACTGTGGTCAAACAAGAAGGTGATGCTGTCAGAGGTGGGGTTAGCTCCATGCAACCACCTCCTGCTCTGTACAGCAGAGCTTGGGCTGCAATTCACAGCAATATGGTTGCACACAGCATCACATAAGCCTTCTTTCTTTTCCCTGGTTCCCATCTGGCAGGGCATGCTTTTGTGGTTTCATCCTTTTTTGGGGGTGACACAATTTCCTTTGCACACCAGAGGAAAGAGGGTTTCTATGAGAAGGCACGGCAATGAAAAGAATGATAGATAAACCAGAACTATGGTGAGACCTTGGGCAGGATGACGAAGCCATAGGTGACATCTTGGGACCTTTGTGTGACAGCATATGTGACCAACATTTGGGCTCTCCTGTCTATGGCTGTAAGTCCCATATTCACTGACTCTGACCCACCAAAACTCCCTGGACCTCTCTCCAACTGCTTTGGTGACTCTCTGTGGTCCTAGGCTGCTCTGTGAGGATGGGGCTCACGGTAGGATCCTGTGGCCATCTCCAGCTTTAGCTATTTTCCTAAGCAAAGCCAAGCTTCTAAAGGTTGAGTGCAGCTTACTGCGCTTTCACATAAATATCAGTGGGATCTTGTCTGTTAAAATCCCATCTATTCGAGCATATAATTTTCCCGGAGTCAGAATCTATTAGTAAAATCTCAGCCCGTGTGACAAGATAACAGAATCCTCAAATTAAATAGGGTTTCCACAATTACAGCTTCCCCCTTTCTTTCCCAGTATTAACACCGTAAACGCTTCTGTCAGATGAGATAAGATCTGAATGCTATCCTGACAAGGCAAATGTTATCAGAGATCAGTTAATTACACACTGGATTTCAACAGAGGCAAATAAACCCCCTGTGGGTTCGTGTGAGAACTGCCTTCCCACCAGCTCCTCCCTGGGCCACCAGGCACGCTTTGCTCATCGGTCCCTCCTTCCCCACCATGCCAGGACATGGGATTCATGCTTTCTGCCTGCTTTTAGACCTTTCCTGGGGCAGAAGGGCTGCTCCACAGCAGGCCATGGGCCCTGAAGGTGCAACAGTTGGTTCAAGAATTGCCTGGAGGAATCACAGACTGGTTGGGTTGGAAGGGACCTTGAAGATCACCCAGTTCCAGCCCCTGCTGTGGGCAGAAGACAGAACGGGTTGCTTTGGTTGGCCCTGTGGCTTCGGCAAAGAGGGATGAGAGCACAAAGAGCAAAATGAACCCAGCGATGGTCTGATCCCAAGGTGGGACTTGGTGTACTGGCTGAGCTGGGCTCCTTGATGCCGAGATCCGAAACAAATACTCATTTTTTGCTTTCTAAATTGCATGTGCCTTGCCTAAGATTGCCATCCTGTGGCATGATGATCAGAGAGAGAGGCCCCTCTAGGGACTGATTCACCATCCCACATCAGTGATGACTTGCTCTTGATGGTGCCTCTCCCTGCGGTGCTGGTGGAAAGGATCCTGCTCTTTCTGGGCTGTGTTTGGGTGGAAACCCATCTGATCCAACCACAGCATGAAGTGAGGAAGCTGCCAGGGTGAGGACACCTCCAGCCCAGCTCTGCTGTGTAGCCTGGATTTGCCAAGGGTTTAAGCAATGCTTAACTCAGCCTCATATACAAATGCAATGTCTTCTCAGCAGGCTGAATTTCACTCTGAGTTTACCTTGGAGTACTCCAGTAACTTTATAAACTTTATATATCCTGTATAAGCTTTATAGACAGTATAAACTTCAGGCACAGTCACTGCCTTCTCCTAAACTCTACAGGGTCTGCACCACTTCTTCTGAATTGAATTTCTCCCTCTTCACAACGTCTCACTCTGCATTTTCCTCCAGCTCAGGACGTGCCTCTCAGCCTGCCTTCAGGGAGCAAGACCAATTATTCCTGCTTTTTAAAACCACTTCCTCACGAACTCATATTTTCTTCCATTCTGCAGCTGGCTCTCAGATTGCATGAGATTGTTTTCTCCCCCTGCTTGGTATTTGCAAATAAGGTATTTACAGTTGAATTCAGGAGGCAGCCTGCTTTGCGTGGGGGTGTTTCTGAGGATGCTGTGTGTTAGCATGGTCCTGTGTCACTGCATGAAGACGGGACACTGCCACTGCAGCCCAAGAAATCGAGGGGGTCACTGCAAAGCTGTCAGCCACAGCTTGTTACCTGAGCGACGGGCAGGAACAAGGACCGAAATCAGAGAGCTACACAGAAAATCTCACTGCATTAAGAACCGTGGTCTGTCCTGCATGCTAACTGCTGTCAATTACTTATTTTTCGCATCCTGGGCATTGACATCAGCTGATGGTATGGCTCAAAATCTTATCGTGCTTTGTTGTTTTCCTCCTTGTTGTTCAAGTCACGCCTGCCTCTATCAGCCCTGTCCTTTTTCCTCTTCTGTTCCTTTCTGTCCTGCAAACGTATGCAGGGTGTTCCTGCGAATGGCAGGGTTTACTCAACCGCTGATAACTCCAATCTAGTCTAACAAAGAAGTAAATGCACAATGACATCTCTTGTGCAAAGAGCTGTCATAAAGTGCAGCTGGCAATCCAAGTGGTATAAACGCTCTTTCGATTAAGTGCCTCATTGAGGTGAGCTGATGATGCTCCATTAGGCTGAGGTGATAGACTTCTAGTTCTCAACACAATTGGCGGGGAGAGGGATCCAGCCTCGTGCAGGCAGCATGGCTCTTGCTGTTCTGTTTGCTCCAGGTTGATCCCATCTATCACAGCTTTGCTCCTGAGCTGCAGTCCCCTTTCCTCACAGTGCGTTTCCCCTTGGATTAGGCTTGCTGAAGGGCCGTGGTCCTGGAGCAGCTTTTGGAGTGCTGGGGATTTGCATCAAGTCTGCTGATGTGTGTTTTTTGCATGACAATAAATGAAGTTCCACCCCCCATCGAGACATAATAAATAATACCAATATTTTGAGCTTGTTGCTGCAACACTTACATAACTCAGGGGGAAAAAAGGGACACAGCTAATCTACGGATGCAGGAATAGCTTAGGAGAAGCCCCAGCTTCTCCTTAAGGATTGGGTGTCCCTGTGGTTAAGCTTTGGCCCAAGGAGGTCCTCCAGCTCTGCACTAGGATTATCTTACGTAAAACCTGGCCCAAGCCAAGCAAGAAATTGAAATTCTTACTATTTAGAGGGGAGCCAACCGCATGAGAGTGAGTGAAGGATGGCTGTGCCCTCACTATTAATTGCTTCAGTTTTACTTGCAGTTGGTGACAGTTATTGTCACGCCTGCTGGGACACGGGAGGAGCTCCATCCATCACCGGCCCGATCGCAGTGCGCCGGGAAAGGCACTGCTGCTGATAGCTCTCTTCCACTCCCTGCACAGAACACTTTCTCTCCCTTATTAAACAGAGGGAAATGGAAGAACAAAATTGGAATATGTAAAATGCTTGTTACTTGCATTTTCCAGCTGGCTGACGTTTCCTGATAGGCTGCTTATGGGGCATCCATTATTGTTATTCACCGCAGCACTTCAAATAGCTATTATTATTTTTGTTACTTCCCTGTTGAACACAAAGGCATCAACTTTCCCTCTCACCTTGATAAAATAGGATGCAATTGCTTTCATGGTTAACAAGTCCCAAGCAAGTGCCATGGGCTCACCCCGCGTGACAGTTTCTTGGCTGGTGGCTCCAAGTGATACGTGCAAAACCATCACTTCTGCTTCAGAGCAATGAAATTTACACCGAGGCATTAGAGGCAGCCATAAAAAAAGCAGCACTTAATTGCAAAGAAAAACACAGGGATGAGAACGTAAAACAGATTTAGGTTTTATTTGCTTGTGGGAAGCAGAAGAGGTGGGTGACCATCGTTATTTGGCTGTGGAATAACTCAGAGATCCATTCCCTGAGAACCCTGCCCAGAATTTGCACCAAGCCCTCTAAGTACGCGCTCAAACAGGACTTCCATCATGTCAAACTTGTCAAAAGCGGGTAATGCAGATGAAACACTTAAAAAGAATCTCATTTTCAGGACAAGCTGATCACTCTTTCCTTGAAAATAAAGCCCTTGTAAAAAGATCTTAATTTAAGCAGCCAAAGATTAAGCTGCCCAGAATGATTGCCTGCATTTGCCGGTGAATTTGCTGGCATTTAGCACGCAGCACAAGGCTGCTAATGCAGTGTCACCGTGCTCCAAAGATCCATCGGGCTGAAAAAGAGTGGGAGGGGGTGACAAAAATGAGACCACAGGGAAGACTGATGCGTGGTGAGGGCTGAATCCCAAGGTTGGACCCAATGCCTCTGGTGCAGTCATGGGGTAAGCGCCACCCTTTCCAGTTTGAAGATCACTATACAACTAGAGGAAATATAGCAGGGTGGAATTAATCCTAGAATCACAGGATCATTAAGATTGGAAAAGACTTCTGAGATCATCAAGTCCAACCACCAACCCATCCCCACCATGGTCTTACAGATTGCTCTTTGCCTGTAGAGGAGGAGCCCAGGCTGAAGGGGGCTTCGAGCAACACTGTCTAGACTGAAGTGTCCCTGCCTATAGCAGGGGAGTTGGAACTAGATGATGATCATAAAGGTCCTTCCAAACCAAGCCATTCTATGATTCCATGACTTTGGCCTGCTCTCAGAGGTACCAGGCTCCCTGCATGACCAAGCTTAGGGGGCAAACTGAGGTTCAACTGTTTTGAACCTCAAAACAGAAACACGAGCAATAGCAGAGGTGGAGCTGGCCCAGCAGCAAGGGGACACTGGTTAGAAGGTTACGATGCCGCTGCAGCTGAGAGCTGGGGGCAAGCTTGTATAAAAGCAGCAAACAAAGAGATAAAAGGAGTAACCAGAGGAAGAACTCAAGCAAACAGAGCCCATTTCTTTGAGATATTTGAGTTCCAGGTCAACTTCTTGCAGCAAGAAGCCTTATTTTATATATTATATATACATATATTTGGCTTAAAAAGAAACATTCTCTTGTTCGACAGCTTCTGCCTGGATTTTTATGCCATTTTCTTTTCTTTTCTTTTCCTCATAGTTATTTAATTCTTTTTGTATCTTAACAAATACCATTTGCTTCTGAAGTCGGAGCCTTGAGGCACAACCTCGGCACTGAAACCTTTGTCAGAGTGGAGCGGGGCTGCCCCCAGGCTGCAGCCTCCCTGCTTCCATCTGCCTGGTGCATCCCAAGCTCTGCAGCGTGTCCTCACCAGCGAGGGATGCTTTGTGCCACTGATGTGTAAGAGGTAGCACTGAGCATGTTGCTAGCTGTCCCCGGAGGATAACTTTTCATTATTGATGTGGAAAGTGGAAAATAAAATAGACTATTACACATTTTATCTTCAGGGAACTTTTTTCCCCCCCTCTTTCTCCTCCCCTTCAGATATGAAGGCATTTCAATTCAGAGAATCATTCTGAGTACAATGAAGAGAAGTCAATTCTGAGAGCAGCAGGCACAGCTGACTTGCAACATGCCTCCGCCATGCATGCCTTTATTATTCCCTGCCAATCCTTAAGACGGGACGTCTTGTACCTGGAGTGCCACAGCTGTGCTGCTCTTTACAGTCATTAAACTTGACTTTGAAGTTGTAAGAAATATCTGATTCCTCTAGTTCAAACAGGCCTGGAGAAATAGCACGTAAAGGGAATGAAAGAGCATTCCTTGGGTTGAACCACCAGCTGAAGAAAGATCAAAGGACAGCGGGGAAGAAAGTGTAAAACCTGTGTTTGTCGGTGTTCCAGCTGCTGTGTCATGCGAGGAGAGTGCATCCTCCAATGCTTGCAGATGGCACAGCTGGTTGGCAGCAGTGTGCGTGTTTGCCAGCTCACTGGCCAAGTGGAAAATGGGCATTTGTAGGTACAAGCCCTTCAATTTTCCACTGGGAAAAGAACAGGCAGTCAGGGATGGGAGAGTAAATCAGAGCTCACTGATATGGATAAAAGAAAGCTTCCAGATCAATATTTAAGAGTAAGCTAGCAAAGGAAAACTGTGCTCTGCCTCCATCCATCAGCACTGCACGTGGCTGCTTATCTCATGCATCTGCTATCTCCTCCCAAGCTTTCACTTCCCAAATCTACAGCACCATCTATAGCCCTCTCACTGTGCCTGTGTGTTCGAGTCTCACTCCTACAAGGAAGGAATCAGGGATTGGGGCATCCAGCAGCGAGACCACTTCCCATTGCAGTACAAATGCAATTAGGATAACTGCATTACCCTAACGATAATGAAATAATCTCCATAGCTGGTGGAACTGAGTGCAATCCACTGGGAAATACTGGGTGCTGGGTTATGACTGAGATGGTACCAGAGGCTCCCTCAGCTTTGCCTGGATGCTGGTACATCTGAGGCAGGCAGCCAGGATTTCCTCCATGCACAGGGTATGTGAACATAGCAGGCAGCTCTTGTTTTGTACAGCTTGCCCACTGGGCCAAGGATCTGTAGCTGAAATGCCATCAGTACTTGCAAGGCTCTTATCTCTCTGGTGTGCTGAGACAGCACCTGATTGCACAGCATTGGAGCATTTAACTGCACAGCATTCATCCCCATAGGCTGCAGACAGGCAAGGACTCCAGCTTCCTTGTACACATTGGGAATGCTTCACTATGGCCTAGATTCTCACTTTGAGGTACAGCAATACCAAGAACGATAGTTATTTATTAAAAATGCATTTATATGTGGTTGGATGGGTGTGAAATTCATCCAGTGAACTTCAGACGTTCACCACAGGCTGAGTCCCCTTATACCTGCAGAGAAAGCAGCACTTCTACAGGGTGGATCAGCTCAGCAGCTGTGAGTGCCAAAGCAAACCAGATGGCATTGGGTTCAGAGGGGTCACATGTGACCCCTGATATCTACCTTAAAATACCTGAAGATGAACACCTCTGATGTTCACTAAAATAAGAATTAGAGGTATTTCTTCGGGTCTTTGAGGTATTTCTTAAGTGATGTGACAGTGGGTTGTCCCATTCCTGAAGGTACTCAAGACCAGGCTGGATGGGGCTGTAAGATCCCTTCCAACCCAACCATTCTGTGATTCTATGACAGCTGGCACTGAGCAGGTAGCTGGGTGCTGCAGGCTCCTTGCAGACAGCAAGGTCTGCCCAGGTGGAATGAGCTGCTCTTTGGAAGTATGTCCCCATACTATTGTCTACTAGGCTATGGCTTAATTTAGAGGCCTGACTTTGAGGTGGGAAGTCTTAGATAAGAAGTTCAACCTACGCATACTCTTCTGTTGCTAGAGGTCACTCCTCGTGCTGTCATACTGTCAGTGGCCCCTTTCTACAAGAACTTTGGGCCCTATCCTGAAGCAGCAGCAAAGCTATGTGATGGTGGTGGAGGGTTCATTTGTGCAGAAGTGTATGTTGTGCATTGGTATGGAACTGGGATGTCACTCAGGCAAGTTTTCCCAGGCAGCAAACTTCCACATTTATGTGCAAATGAGGAGACAGTCACACTGAACAGAGGGAGAGGATGTTAATGAATCTTCTTCTAGGCTTTAAGGAAAACATATTGCCCAATGCTGTGGAAAATTAAAATTTGTTTCTAATATGTATGGTAAATTTAATGCTAAAGACCAAAGATAAATGGGAAGAGAGCTTAATCCGAGCTGACCCCATTTTTGCTGGAATGTCATTTGCTATGGTTTTTGCTCCCTCTTAGAAAGCAAGAGACACACTAATTAGTTCTTGCACTCTGCATATAAATTATTGCTCCCAAACATTTAAAGTAGAACATAGAGGAAGCTGAAAAAGGCACAGAGGGAACTGCCCTGTATCCACTGTGGGTTTGCATGTAATCATAAACTGAAGGGCTGGTGCTGGATGGAAACCTCATGGCTTGTTGAAGTCGCTACTGACAAATGCAGTAGCAATAGAATAAATGGAATCAAATTCACTTTGGGATGGAAAGATCTACTTAACTGAGAAGGATCTGAACTGCATAGGGCTTGCCTGGTCTTTGGGTTCCTGGAGTTGGACTCAACTCTCAGCTTTCTAGAGCTTTTCAGAAACAAAGCTCCATTATACGATCACCCAAACTCAAGCAGGTATCTGAAAAGACAGCTTGAAAAACTCCCTTACAGAGCTTAAGATGAAAGCAGCCTCCTTCTGGCCTTTGTGCTTAGTGGAAAAGATTCAGGAATAGCATGATGTGACACAATGGAAAGCACAGCAATGACTGCACAGCAGCATGGTCCTAGGCTACAGCAAGTGAGAACGTGCTCAAATACAACAGCTGTGGGCACAGAAATAAAAGGAAAAAGCTGCTTACCTTCAAAAGGCCTCAGATACACAGAGATCTCCAGCAAGATACACCTACCTCCACTGCCAACCCTTAAATGAGGGCTGGGAAGGGGTGCAACCTGGCTTCACCCCTTCTGGTCACTCATTGCTCACACCTGAGCTCCCCTGGGTTTGCCCTGCCTTCCCACCAGGTGCTCCATCACTGCTTCAAGCCGTGACTCAGCATTTCCACAACACATGGATTAGTAAGTTCCCTAAAAAAGATTGGAGTCAGAGCTTTATCTTCCTTAACTACTTCCCAGTGGTGCTCCAGAAAGCTTTTCCTGCACGTGGGGTTTTCAGACCTTCAAAGATCCACTGGACGGTTCCCCAAAGCACAGAACTTGCAGAGCTCAGCAAAACACAGAGTGCAGCCACAGCCAAACTCTGAATGGCATCCCCAGTCCGGACACGTTCTGCTGGCAGTGAGCCTGCCTTCAGCTGGGGAGCTCACCACAACCTCAGCAGCAGCAGCTGATCAAAGTTTAGAGTTCAGGTGGAAGGTCTGACAGCTTGGTGCACAACCCCTGGTGCCCTGCTGTTAGAATTTCATGAGCGTGTACTGTGACAGCTTATAATCAACCTGTCCAATTTTAAACTTGTCAGGAGCTAAGCTACAGGTTTTTAATTTATTGGTTTTTTTTAATCATTTACTTTATTTGAGTAGCGAACGTGCCCTGTTAAAAACAGCCTCCAGGCAACCAGGGAAGTTCCTCATGCAGTCGGCCCGTGAGTGAGGTGGGAATGCTTGTGTAGAAGAGAGAATGTTAAAGTGGTTCATTGGTAACCCCAGGAGCTGCAGGCAGAGGTCAGCCTGCTTTCTGAGCTGTGTGAGCTGAGGGTGTCACCTGGCTTGGCAGCAACTCCTTGCCCTTGATTACATGGCAAAAGGGAGAGGAAACCTTGAGCACCCCAAATCTGTAAGTGATGCATCTTGGTTAGAAGAAATTTTAGGACTAATTAGAACTGCTTTCTCTCCTCCATACCGCTTTTTGGTGGTGACCATGCTTTGGGAAGGCTTTTCAGGCCATGCTCATGGGTGTTCCTCCATAGTCATCCTACACATTTTTTCAGTAGCTGTGAGTGCTTGCACGACTCTGCCTCCCTGAAAAGAAACCCAGGTTCAATTCAACAGTGCCTTGGTGCAACCTGTCCTCATGGGGATGGAGACCCTTCACCTGCTGGGGTGAGAGCAGAGCAGAGGGGTCAGGCGATGATGGAAGCAGCCAAGCCCACGACTGCATTGCTCAGAGCTCCTTGGTGGCACAGGGAACAGTGCCAGCTCCCCGGGATGCGGATGTGCAAGTGATGATCTGGAACTGTCCCTCATCATTAGAGTACTTCGCGTTCCAAACCCAACCTGACAGAAACGTTTTGTTCCGGGGGTTGAGGAGACGATGGGAGAGGACATCTTGGGGCTCGGCGCATCCGTCCCCATCCCTGGCACGGACTGAGCTCTGTGCAAATGGAAGTGAATAATTCAGCATCTCCTCCTTTTTGGAAGATGTTTGCTGGCTGTGGGAGGCAGAGGCACGCGGGATGTGTTGGACATCGCTTCAAACCGTGCAGAGAGCGCAGGAAACCAGCATGACCCCACGGTTTTATACCAGTATAATTACCTCTTCTGGGCACGCAGGGTATTTTTAGCCTGCTTGCCTGAGGAAATTAAGCTCATATGATCATGTAATGAATGTGTGTGCATTTCTGCATGTTTATTCTGACCTTAATAATTTTTGAACCCGTTGGTGCTTTCAAGCAGGTTGGATGGGGGAGGAAAGCAGTCTTGGATACAATTAAGTTTTTATACGTACTGTGAAAACAGCGGCCAGGTGGAGGAGAAAGAGACTGTAAATGTTCCCCATCAGCACTTCTTGTCTGAACGACAGGCTGGAGCCCAGGCTTCTGCCTTATCAGCCATCAAAGACTCCACATTGGGGCAGAGGATTTAGAAAAACCCATTTGAGCTGCAGGAAAAGATGTGATTGGAGCTCGCAACCAAGCATGAAATGCAAGATCTTAAAGAAAGCAGGCTTTGTTATTTCGTGTTCTGATGGGACTGCATATTAACTGCTTATTAGTTGTACCAGCACAAAGGCAAGTGTGGATTACATTAGCAGGTATAAAGTAGTCACTGGTAACGCAGTGTGCTCCTCTTCCCCATATAAGTGCATTTCTGTCATTTCTGCACTCAGGGAGTTAATGCTGCTTCCACTCTGGGGCATAAATAGGGCTTAAAAGCCCTGAGTATCTCACACAGAGACTTCAGCTGGGGTGAACCACAACAGCTGTCAGATTTGGTTCTCTGCAGTACTCACAGTGACACAGATTAGGACTGGGAAAGAGTTCTCATGGCAGAACTCTGTAAATCCTCTGCACTGCTCTACTGGGGGACTGTGGGAGCCAGGCTGCTGCCTGCAGCTGGGAAGGGGCTCATCCTGCTCAGCCCAGGGCCAGGCCTACCACCCCTGCTTCCCATGCCATCATACAGAACATGTTCTTCAAAGGTGCATGGAGCACTCACACAATGTAGTCTCCATTCTGTCCAGCATAATTCACATCAGGGTTTAAGGCCGTTTTGTACATTCTTTGGAAATTCCAGCCTTTGGTTAATTTAGATTCATTTTCCAGAGACTCCCTGAGTGGACAAGCCTGCAGAAAAGCCTGGCAGCAACCACAGTTTGGCAAGTGGGACTCACAGGGACAAATTGCTTCATTGGCCAAGGGAGATTTTGTTCATCCTCCTTTGTGTCACATAGCGTGCTGCCAGCTCCGTGCTGGGCAAGGGCCCATGCAGCTGCACGCCATCCCTTCCAGCCAACCCCTCACATCCAGCCCCAATTAAAGCATCAGCCCCAGCTTGAGATACGGACTGTATGGCTGCCCACCTCCCAGAGCAGCTGGACTATGGGAAATGATGCTGCGCTCTCAACAAGGCAAAGCCAATCTGCTCAGCAAAGCCACCAGTGCCCCTAAGGGACAAAGCTGCCATCAAACCCACTGCCTGTGTCCTGCCAGAGGGATGTCACAGAGAGATGCTGCAGGCTGCAGCCCAGAAACAACAGCAGCTCCAAAGAAAGGAGCCCCTCCACAGGGTTCCTTTTCCCCAGGCTCTCCCATGCCTGCAAGACGATCGGTGATAGCTTCCCAGCTCTGCTGTTCATTAACAGCCCTGCAAGGCTCTGTAAGTCTGTGTTAGGACAGCACTGCACACCCTAGCAAAAAAAAAACCTCAGAGCCCATAAATGCATCTCTTCCCATTAGCTTGCCAGCTTAGAGCAGCTGGAATTAAACTGATGCCAACACAACAACTCTGAGATCATTAAAGCTTTCCTGGACAAAAGGACCATATCTCAAGGGTCTGCTTGCCATAAACTAGCTGGGTGAAAGCAGCAGGAAATACTGAGGTATGATATCCTTGTGAAGAAAGCCCTGCTCTGCTGAAATGTGCCACGGGGAACAGGGCAGATGGCTGAGCTCCTCCTCTGTGGGGCTGTGAGCTAACACAGCCTGGCTTTGTGGCTGCCATGTGCAGAGATGGGCTCCATGCCGACAGCTTCCATTGGCTTCTAGAGGAAAAAAAAACAGGTGCAAAGGACTCTGGAAACACTACAGCATCCTGAGTTAGGTGGGGCTTGTGCTGAGATGGTCCCACAGCAAGAGAGAAGTCAGCAGGAGAAGGGAGCAGAAGGCAGGGATAGTGGCTGGCTCCTACTTGAGCTCCCAAGTGCTCAGTTGTGCATCAGCACCATTGCTTTCCAAGGTGAAATCCAGAATATATTCCAGCCTGTTGGGTTGCTGGGTGGTGGGGTCAGGCCCAGGCTGCTTAAAGCTTCATTGCTTCGAATGAGAGTAGAAGAGATGCATCAAAAAGAATAGAGAGGAAGTCCCAGATTTTGACGTCACAGCCAACATGCAGTTTATTTTCCCCTCCAGGTGAAATGTTCTGCTCCCTTTGGGGTCATTAATCCTTTTTGAAGTGCTGTTTGTTTTCTTCAAGAAGGTCAAATTCCAAATGACAAATGCTGTTGTGAAATATAATGCGAAAAATCCATTTTGAAAATCCAGAACAAATGTGAGTTTTGGACCTTGTCCAGTATTTTCATCTGCCAGCACGGTTGAATCCATCCTGATGTGAATGCAATGAAGAGTTCCCATCCCTAATGCCAGCTTCTGGGAGAGGATTTCTCTAAGAAAATTACAGATTGCTGTCTGCTGCATCTACCAAGCCCTGCTTGAGAACTCCATGCAAAATCTCCTGAAATCAGGAAAAATCTCATTCAAAGCCTAATAAATGATGGTCTCAGCTACATTGATGTCTGTAAGTTGGATGCACAACTCCCACTGGAGATTTAAGTTCACCTACGTTGTCCTTTCCAACTCTGCAGCTTAAAAACCTCTTTTAAAATGGAAAAATCCCCTCTCATGAGGTGCTGATCCCTGTTGTATCAGAGCATCCTAGTAGCTGTCTGTATGGCAGACTGCCCTGAGCCACCTGGATGTATGGCAGCTCCATACAAGTGCCATCATAGCATGCCACCATGCCCAAGCTGCAGAGCACCAGGGCAGTTCCTAATGGCTCGGCCAGATCCCTGGTGCCCAGTGCATGGAGGACCTGCCTGCTTCTTCCGTGGCTCCAAAGAGTAAATTAAACGATACGATGAAACATATTACGTTTGCATCTGTCTCAAAGGGAACATAACAGCGTTGGGCAGCCCTGGTGCTCATTAAACGCCTCTGACTGGAAGGATGTAATGAACCAGTTTTATTACAATAGTCATTTCTTCCTATCACATTTGGTGGTTATCTATTCACGGGGGATGTGGGGAAGGGAGGAGGATCAGCACAGACCGGTGCGTTAAGATATATTAATGTGGAGAAGCTGACACCAGAGCGTGTGGCTGACAGACAGTGGAGAGCTGAGGCAGAGAGCAGAATATCCCCAGGTCCATTATAACGCCGTCCAACTGACCTTTACAGAAAATATGTAAGAACAATAAAAAAGGGCCTTTGTAGCTCTGGGTGCAGCTCGGAGGTGGTTTCACAGCCCGTCTCCCAGCAGCTGCTCTGTGCCATGGCGTGGGATGCTGTGGGTGAGGTGGAGGAGCTCACAGCTCTCCGAGTCCCTCATAACCACAGCAAGTTTTCTAAATTTGTGCAAAGAGATAATCTGTGATTCATAACCATTTAAATAAATGGCTAATCAATTTCTATGGGTTGCTATAGAGTCCAATAAATCAAACCCAGGCTGATTATAGCCATGGCTTATAGCCATCTCATAATACCTTCCACTGATGTGCTTATAATAATCTGTAACATCCGCTACTGCTGTCGGTAACTCATTTAAAACACCAGTTACTACTTTTTCAACTTACTAAAAGCACGGAGAGAGTAAATATTCCTCAATATCTGTAAACCACGTGACCTTTCCTGGTTGCAAACTTAGGGCTAAATCGATGCCCAGCAGAAGCAAGGAAGGATTCCTTACCTATGATGGTAAGGAAGGTGAAGGTAAGGAAGGTGAAGGTAAGGCAGGAGATGGTAAGGAAGGAGAGGGTAAGGAAGGTGAAGGTAAGGAAGGAGATGGTAAGGAAGGTGAAGGTAAGGAAGGAGATGGTAAGGAAGGTGATGGTAAGGAAGGAGAAGGTAAGGAAGGTGAAGGTAAGGAAGGTGATGGTAAGGAAGGAGATTGTAAGGAAGGAGATGGTAAGGAAGGAGATGGTAAGGAAGGTGATGGTAAGGAAGGTGAAGGTAAGGAAGGTGAAGGTAAGGAAGGTGATGGTAAGGCAGGTGATGTTTTGCAGCTGGGCTGGGCGAGGACAGCCCTTTCCCAAGGGAGAAATAGGAGCTCAGTGTGAGATCCATCCCTTAGAAGACCCACACGTGAATTTCTGCTTTCGAAGCCTACACAACAGCAGAGGAATTAAAAACCCGTAAGCCTGGATGCTTTCAGATCCCACAGCCACCAGGTTTTGCTTTTTTGCTCTGCCAACACAAGTATTTTTTTTCTTTCTGCTTTGACTCACACAACTCTTTGGAAGAAACCCCATTGGCTTAAATATAGCCCAGCACCTGTAGCTGTCTGGGAAGAGAGGTGTAGTGATTTCTGACAAACTCAAACCCATAAAAGCTGACACGCAGCCCCTCACACTCACTAAAATCCATCTCCTGGTGGATTTATTAGTCTTAAGCAACAGCAGTTGGTCTGAAAAGAAAATGTATTTAACCTTTCTTTTTAATTGTCGCACTGTTAACCTGTCAGTTCTACACGGGGCTGTTAATAATTCCGCTTTAAACGTCTCAAAAGGAACTTTCATGTTTAAATATTAAACACTAAAACTTGGGCACGGTTAGAAAAGAATTGGTGCAGCGCTTTCGGCAGTAATGTGGCTCAGCCCAAAGCCTGCTGGTGTGGCTGGGAATCGTCACGCTGTGTTAAACAGGACCAGACCAGGGGCAGGCTCAAAGCCAGAGCACAGGGTCAGATCCACAGGGTGAGCAACAGGGGCTGAGCTTTGGGAAGGAGCAGGTCAGACCATTGGAGCTGGCCTTTATCTGCACCTGAAGGTAGGATGCACGCTAAGGGGGAGAATTAATTAATTTGGCTCAGCTAACTACACTTGAACTAGCTGCAGCGAAAGAGAAGTGAAAACACAAAGAACTTGGTTCTGGAGGAGGTTTTAGCTTGGAATCAACTCCAAGTGCTTCTTTGCAGACACGTGTCCTGCATTAAAAACCACATTGCTTTTGTTTTCACTGCACTTTAATCTAAGCCTGATATGGCTTTTTTTTTTCCTTTCCATTTTTTTCCCAACTATGCTTTGAGATCTAACCTGAACCATCCCAATGTGTGCCATCTGCACAGAGAGCAGGGAACACCAGCCCAGGAGGGGCAGGATCCCTCCCTGGGGGGGGGGTTCAAGAAACATAGAGATGTGGCACCTGTGGACATGTGTCAGTGAGCACCAACACCTCCCTGGGCAATCTGTTCCAATGCCTGGCCTCTCTTTCAGAGGAGTTGTTTTTCCTAACAGCCAACCTGAGCCTGAGCATCCATGTGCTTGCATCTGTGGACCACACTATCTAGAAACTTTCCCTTCTGGCAGACACACGTCCCTGCTTGGCTCACACACCTGGCACTTCTCCATCTGTCCCCTTCAGTAAAGGTATCTGAGTTGCCCATGGTGGCACAGCCTTGGTGACAGTGCTGCCAGCTCTGTGGCAAGAAGACAGCACTTTGGTGTCCTCCGCCATGTATCCCTATGGAGCCCAGGGATAAAACTTCATAAGCCTGGCCAGGACAAGCAGGAGAGAGCTGATAACCCCATCCCTTCCACTTCTTGGGCTTTCAGTAACCTGGGATGCCATGGGGTAAATTCCACAGTGCTGCTTAAGGTGCCATAATTTAGAGCCTCTCAGCTTTGCTAAGGCTCCCTGAGCACCACGTGCACCCTGTCTGCTGATGCATAAATAACGTGAATAAGTGTAATTTATGCACCAATGAAAAGGTGCAAGTTAAAATACCTCCCAGCCTAAAATAGCCTCTAAGTGAGAAGAGGGAGAGTAACGGGCATCTTAGCTTCATGCCCTGCAGAGCACCAGCTCTGAATTTGGCCCTGGGCCTCAAAGCTTTTAAAAACAGAGTAATTTTAATTTGGAGGAGGTCACATGTGCTCTTGTGCACATCTCCCCTGCTTTATTTGAGTCCTGGCCCACGCGAGGAGAGCAAGAGCAAGCTGAGGGCTGGCAGAACTGCATGCTGGTGCTGGGCAAGCTGCTTTTCCACCTCTTGTTGCTACCCTGCCTGTGTGCATCTCTGCAAAGCAGAGATAGAACAGGGCCATTCCCCTTGGTAGCAACGAAGCAGCAGCCCCTCCGCATGTCAGCAGCTCAGCATGTTCCACATGACCGTCTTTTATCACATCGATGCTCCCTTTAAGCACAGGGCAAGTTGTTTTCCACCCATGCTGCTGTCTCAGGACCACATGGATTTACTGCTTCGCACTGACCTGAATATTTCCAAAATTTGTGTCACCCTGCCCAGCACACACTCAGTGCTTAATTGTCGCCGCAGGCACTGCTAATATCCATACCCTGTGACCTGTCTGCAACCCGGGCCAGTCAGTGCTGCTGTGACGTGTGCTGGCACGGGGAGCGTCACTGCTGATGCCTGGCTGTGACATTATGTGCCTGTGACATGTGCATCAACCTCGGGGTAAGTGAGCTGATGTAGAATGTAATGAATAAATATCCTCAGGTTTGAGGAGGGGATGCTGTCAAAGGCTTTCTAAAAATAGTTGGTAACTGGTTTTGTATGAGGCTTATTTTTGCTTGGGATGGGCTCTCTAAAGTGTCAGATCTGCACATTCCTCCCTGGGTGCATCCCTGTGCCCCAGGACCACGCTCCTCAAACACAGCACTGCGCCTCTGGGCTGTGTGCGCCCAGCAGAGCATCACTGTCCCCTGGAGTCTGGGGACAGCTGGCAGGGTCCAGGACAGGAACAAAACCCGAGGTGGGTGCTATGCCCTGGCTGGCTGTGTCACCAGCACAAATCCATCTCGGACCCTCTGGGTGCCCCATGTAACCCCACCCCCTCCTCTCCCAACCTCAGGCTCCAGGTGAGGGGTTCCCTCTGCAGCCTCCTGTGTGAGAGCTCACGTGGATCTGTGAGCGCACGCAAAGGAAAGCCTTGAGAGCTACAACTCACCCAAATCTTCACGATTCCATTTATTTTTACATTAAATGTTTTTGCTTTATGAAAGGAATAAAAGAACTGTAACAACCACAATGAAATAAGAAAGCTAATGCCCAGAGGTAACTACAGTATAAAATCATATTCATCATATCATAATATTTTACATTTGCTTGTTGTTTTACGTGGATTACAACCCCCTCAACACACGATCCAACAGCAGCAGGAGAGGGAGGGCAGCAAGAACGAGTCTGTGGCTCCCAGGGCACGAGCTCAGAGCACTGTCCCCTTCAGGGCCTGCCAGTGCCATCCTGCATGGCTGCTGGGTGGACTTTGAGCAACTCGGTCTCAAGGGAGGTGTCCCTGCCTGTAGCAGGAGTTGGAACTGGATGATCTTAAGAGTCCCTTCCACCTTTCTATGATTCTATTAAGGGAGAGAGAGTCCCCAAGCCACGTGGGATGGGGACATTAGTCATCTCCTGAAAGGCTTCAGACCTAGATTAAATACCTTCCTGGAGCTGCCTTCTAATAACATGTGCTTGATGAGGTGCAGAGCAGAGTTTGGATTGCACCCACCAACCTCTCACATTGGAGCTCAGCAGTTGCTGACTTCCAGGCAGCTCTCAAGGCGTCTTCTTCCAAAAGAACTGCTGACCCCTAACTTGGGTGAGGGTGTGGGATTTGTTTGTGAGCAACAGGGCTGTTGTTGGGTTTTTTTCCCTGTTTTTTGTTTGCTTCTGGCAAAGAAGGGAATAACTGAAGCAGATCTTGGTCCTCAGTCCTGAGCTGTGACAGTGCTGTGGAGGCAGTTTGGTGTCTGCAGGACGGTGCACTCACTTGAAGTTCAAGACAGCAGCTTCTGCTGATGGCAGGCTGCGTGTCTTTTCCTGCATAAAATCCAACGTGACATTTACTACCCTTCTTACAATGCTTTTAAATATCTTTCCAGATGCTTCCAAAGAACAATTTTAAATTATCCATATGCCATTTGTCACACGTGACGTACAGGCAGTGCACTACTTCTGTGTTCTGTAGGGCAGGGCAGAACAACGCTTCGTGGGTTCTGTTTGTTTGAAATGAGTCTGCATGGCAAAAAAATCTGCTGCATGTGATGCCACCGAGCCATTTGTGTAGTGAGAGCTTTTGCCATGGCAGCTTGCAAACATGGTGCAAGCATTAATTAATCATTAGAGCCTCCCTGCTGTGCAAGCATGCACGTAAAACTGCAACATGAACTGCAACCCAGAATTGTATAAGTGATCTTCCAGTCCCATCCAGTGAGGTCTTGACAGAATTAAACCTGGATATGAGGACCTGCAGGGTGTGGTGGGCTGCTCCTCCTCCCCATCCCACAAACTCACACTTGTCAGAGAGAATGACAATGCTTCCTTCCCCTTCTCCTTCCCTAACCCTTCCCTTCCCCATCGCTTTTCCTTCCATTTTCCATCTCTCAATTCACATCTCTCTACCTGTTTGCTTTGTGTAGCTCTGCATCACCCTACCACGTGAGCCCACTACCTTCCCAAGCCCTCACGCTCCCAAACTACTGCAGACCCAGACCTCCTCTCCTGGTCCTGTTGAGTGCTCACTGCTCAGGATGGTGACTCTTCACTGTGGGCACATTAAGCACAGCTCTGTTTCTTTTCTTTTATCACCAAACTACAAAGACAAGGTTTCATTACCTGCGTGTTCACAGCGCAGTGAAACATTTACCTAAAAGGAGCAGGGTGCTCAGAGGGAATGGTGCTGACAGAACACAAATGAGCTCTGCTCGGTTTGCTGCCTCCTTTAACTCACCAATACCTGGCAGCAGAGCCAGCTCCCCTGCACTTTCCTAGGAGAACTAATCCAGCAATTAGACCATTCTTAAGGACAGAAAGGAAATGACATGTCACGGAAGAGAAGAGGCGCATTGGGATTTGATACCCGGCTTTGAGCTCGGGGCTGATGGAGGCATCTCTATGTGTCCCTCTGTGGACACACTGATGGACTGCAGTCCACCATGGGTTTCGGCTCCTCCCCTGCCTTGCAAACTTGCAGCGGGGCTTTGCAGAGCTATTTTAAATGCACTAATTGCTTCTGGTACTCTCCACTCTGTGAAAACAAATATGCTTCAGCTGCCAAACCTCCTGGGTCACGTCCCTGTCTGCAGACCATCAGGGAACACAGCTTTTCACCCACGGTGCCCCAGGCATCGCCCCAGCTGCTGGCTGCCCTCGTCCCCTGCCCAGTGGGGGCCCTGTGGGGCCACCGAGGGGCAATTTGGGGACGCAGAGTTCAGCACCTCTGCTCAGCATAGGGGTGACTTTGCAGAAGGACTCTGTGCCCTTGTTCAGGGGACATCAGATTTGTGTCCCCACCTGCCCCCTGCATGATGGGAATAGCAGGGCTGAGCTTTGTAGGCATTTCTCAGTTTGCAGGACCCCAAGCAATGCTTTATCCAGAGCCAGCCTTGTCCTGGGGACATCATTGTGGCAGATTTTGTACCTTGTGCATCATGAAGGGGCTCTGATGGGACTGCCAAGAGAGGAAAGCCCATACTGAGCAATCCCAACTCCCCTATTTGTGGTGGAGCTGGGGAGAAAAATTGCATTTCCTGACTTCAAGCTGCTTTTTTCCATCCAAATTGAACTCGGCGCCCACACCCTTCCCAAAGCAAGCTGACCAAGATGAATGGACACACAAAACCTTTACCTCCAGCAGCAGCCAGCCCACCGCTGGCCGATTGCTTTGTGGCCAGACTGTTGCTCTGCAAAGCCCACAGCCACGGGAATGGATTGCAGCCCTTCATCTTTCGAGGTGCAGCCCATATTTCATCAGCCCTCTCCTGCCATCCAGCCATGGGAGCACAACGTGGGGTGGGTGCTGGCTGCCCACCGGTGTTTTAATTGTGTGTCAGAGTGGGCACAGGCATAGGAGGGAAGCAAATAAAGCAGACGAAATGAGATGCGGTAATTAAGTTATTCTTCATCTTGGGGATTGCTGTGGAGGACAAGATTGGTACAATGAGCCCGAGGCGCTTCTCCTTTCACTACTCTCCATCTCAATGCCTGTGACACAGAAGATGAATATGCAGCATTTTCTATTTGTGCTACTAAAACGCCCATTAAATGCCAGCAGGGAAAAACGATACATAAACACCAGAATTCTGCTACACTGTGTGCCTGAGAGAGACAGAGGAGCATCCCTCCTTTGTCTGGAGAGAGGGAGATGCTTTGGGCTGGGGGAAGGGCTGGTGATGGGCACAAGGTCCTGAGCCTGGCACCCCCTGCTCTGCCAAAGGAGTGCTAATGTGACTTTTTTTCCTTTGCTTTTTAATGTAGCTGAATGCCATTTTCCAAGCGGGAGATGCTGGTAAAGGATTTACCTGTATTTCTAATGCCCTGTTGCAAGACCAGAAGCAAGTGCTACAGTTCTCCATGGCCAGAGCTCAGGCAGTATTTAGCTGGAGAGCAGCAAACCATGCCCTCTTGTCCACACTCTGTTTACACCCCTGCAGAAGGCTCCCTGTGATGGGGTGGGATACCGGCAGGGCACACCAGGCCCAGTAAATGTGTGGTGCTCCCATGCCAGAATCCCAGGTGACAACTGGAGAAACAAATAAATGAATGAATACACACAACCAGTGGTTTCCCAGTGCTTGGAAGTGGGCCCAGGACAAGCAGCTCTCACCTGGAGAACGCAGGACAGACCCCCTGGCAGGGTCAGCCAATGGATGGAAGCAGCGTCCCCCAGGACCCCCCAGCACCACTGCCCTCCATGCACAGCTCCCTTCCATTCCCATTCATCCCATTTGCATTTTGCAGCAGGAAGGAGCGCCAGGGCAGTATCTGCAGCCTCACACCTTGCAGGCTACACGGGCTGCCAGCACACACTCATTTCCATCCTCAGCAATCTTGGCAATATCTAAATAAAGAGAGCCGCCGGTGAGAGCTCCTGAGGAAGCCATCAGGGAGCAGATAAGCAGGGACTCTGTTGCTGATGCGTGATGCCAGGTCTCAAGCAACGGGGGGAGATTAGGATCACTGTGTTATCAGCTGTTATCTAATTCGAGCAAATAACCATGTGCATGGCACATATTATCAAGCACACAGAACTCCTCCGAAAATGATATTAAGCCAGGAACTTCGCTGTTCCAGCTGCCACTTCATCTTTAATTCACCTCCCTGCCCTCAGGTTCTCCTGGGCTGCTGCAGTCTCTGAGCAGTGGGTGGCCGGGCTGCCATATGCACTCTACACAGCCAGGTGAGTACAGGGGGATGAGAGCTTTGCATTCTGCAGTGCTGCGCTTCCTCTGCATAAGCAGTAAGCAATGTTATTTTAAGAACTTGTTTTTTTTTTTCCCCAATTGTTATTATTATGCTGCCCACAGACAGAGAGCAGAGGGAGGCCAGGAGATGTTGTACAGTGCGGTGCGCTGGTGTTACTGGTGTCACACCGGGGCTGATGTCAAGTGGGAGACCGGCTCTGCTCTGGCACATTTGTCATTCAAATAAATAAGGGAGAAAGATGGGCCCTGAAAAGTGAGGCGGGATGCCTGTGCAGCAGGTGGGGACTGCAGCAGGGAGCTGGCAGCACCTTGCTCTGCACCCCAGCACTTCCCTGGGTGACACATCACAAGCACTGATGTTAATCTCCCGCTTGTGAGCTGGCAGGAAAGGCTTTCTCTGATGGCAGGGGAATGGATGTGGCGTTCCAGCACCATTTCCAGCGGCTGTCCTGCCTGACTTGGTGAAGATTTAACACTGCAGCTCAACCACCTCTGGGGGAACCTATAAAAACGCCTGCACAGCAGAGCTGCTCACCAGAAAAAAAGAAGATGAAATTTTTAATGGGGGAGATGTTTCTATTCATCGTCACCAGAGACTGAAGCTTTAGTCTTGGAAGCTGCTATTTAACTAGAAATGTAAATTTAAGGTTTATATCCAGCATGCTGGGGATGAGATGCCTCCTTCTGGGAATTGACTGCTAAAGGCATGGCGTCGCACCACTGAACAATGGAGTTTACTATTATGTTTATTCAAGGCTCATTTTGCCTAGATCAAGGTGCTGGGAAAGCATTACCTTGAAATTACCAATAACAGAGCTGACGCTGCTTGGGAGCATCCTATCTCCAGCCTAACCCTGGTCATTATAATGGTCCTTGCTCATTAAAATGGCAGGGATGGGCTGCACTCAGGATCAATGTCACTGAAACACACACTGTTCCTGTCCCACAGCACTTGTAACCTGAACAACACAGCCTGCTTTCCTGGATGTGGGAAAGATGTTTCCTTTGTGGTGAAGCCTGGATCCTGGCTGAATGGGTGTGACGGTGTGTGCTGGCCCTTTCTCACTGGATGGACATGGAAATGGCCCAGCAGGCTGGAAACGTGGCAACAGCAGCTCTTACCCATAATACTTAGAGTTTTGTGAAGGGATCTGGGGGTTTGGGCTGCTGCAAGGACACCAGATTTGGGCTCAGGTTCCTGCTCCATGCCCTGATTTGCTGTGCTGGTTCCAGGCTGTGGCACTCATCGTCTATGCAGCTCGTGGCTCAGCCCCCAGCTTACTTCAAAGAGAGGATGTTGATCTGCAGGTGCTCGTGACAGCTGCACTCCTGCAGGGTCAGGCAGTGCACAGCCAAGGGAAACAGAGCTGGGGACAGGGAATAATCTGCTGAGTGGACCTCTAAACCTTCACAATGCACGGGGTGAGCCCAATGGCTGCCTGCAAGGAGGAAAACTGCAAAGCATTTCTCTTGGAAAACCTGAGACTGATACCCAGGACTTCAGCCAATGCTTCCAATGTGTTCAAACCCTACAAACATTCACAACCATGGCCTTGTGGGAGGGAACAAATCCCCAGTTGCTGTAGGGAGTCCCCTACAGAAGGGGATGCTGGCACCATCTCTGCTGACAGAGCTCTGCCAGCTGGATCAGCTCTCCTGGATCTGCAGAGGAGAGGCCCCACCAACAGAGAAAGCAAGAGATTACACCATCAGCACCCCCCCCCCACCCCCGCCAGCTGGGTCAGTGCAGAGCGTATCCCTGCCTTAAAGAGGTTCTTTTGATGTCAGCCTTTCTGTTTTCTTTCTCTTTTTCAGCTAAACATCTAAATGGAAATTAATGTTGACCCTCAGAGAGAATATTTTCACTTCAAAAAGGTCCAAAAGGGTTATTTCAAACATTTCTCATTCTCTTATTTTCGGAAGGGAAGATAAGTGGAGATCAGCTCTTTGCTGTGAACGGTTCTGATGTTGGAAGCCTGGCACCTTCTGCAGGGAGGGAAGCCAACACCATTCCCCCAGCAGCCCCTCTGGGTGCCCCCAGAGCCCCCCATGCTCTGCTCCAGCCTGGGGCAAGACAGCACGCCGAGAACCTGAGAGCAGAGGAGGAGCAGGGCTGCTGTACAGCACAGGGGGTGACTAATGAGCTGCGTGTTTCATGTGCAGAAGATGGAGAAGCTAAAGAGGAGGATGGATCTGGCACACCTGGGACATGGAGAAGCAATGAAACCAGGGAGCATAATTAAAGCTAAATTACCCAAGGCTTTATTTATTATTTGTGGACTGCATGGACACAAATAATAAAAAATGCAGCCTTTCAGCCAAAGTGCTTTCTGGCCAGAATAATGGCTTTTATTCTTGGACTGTTTACAAGCGATGAATAAAACCCAGGAAACCCAGCTTGCAGTGTGATATAGAGCAGCTCAGCATAGAGGAACCACCGAGGGCCACAGCATTGAAGAAATAAATAATAATAATCCACATTGCTTCCCCACTTGTGCCTCCTTGCTCCCTCACCAAACACACAGAAGTAAGTCCCAAATGTCCACTGTGGGTCTGCTGGTGTTGATCCGGATGCAAAACCACTCAGTGGCACTGTTGAATGTTCAGAGTTTGCTTCTGATGCCCAGGTCAGGAGCATTCAAATCTCCTTCCAGCTACCTGCTTTGCTTTTCAAATACGGACAGAGCAAGTGATGTGAAAACAACCATTAATGCTTGAAACCTACTGGGACGTGCAATAATTGAGAACAGAACAGCTCTTCTCCTTTTCTTTTTTAATAAGAAAAATAAAAAGGGGAAGTTGGAGCTATTGAAAACTAGGTTTTACCTATTAACGCTCGGAAATTGTCCAAGTTATGACAAAAAGAAGACAGAACAGAGTGGGTGTTCATTCCTGCTAAATAATCATTGCTATATTATGCCAGTTTTTATGATTAACTGCAAGATGGTATTTCTGTATATGAATTTCTCCCAGTCTTTGTTCAAAGATGGATTTTTGGGTGTAGGGAGAAGAAATAAGCTTCCCTTCCCTTCCTTGAAGAAGCCACAGTTATGGTTTTGCTACCTGGAAGAGGAAACCTGGAGCAAAATGGGACTGGGAGAGCCTGGGTTGCGATTGGTGTGCCAGGCAGATGCTGCTGACTCCCGGATTAATCAATTGTGCTGCTTTGTGTTGTGACGCTGTTTTGGACACAGCCTTGTGTCATCCTGTCCCAACCGGGATGAGCCCGAAGCTGGAGAGCTCCTCTTCCTCACCCATGACACCAGCAGCCCAATGCTTTGTGCCCTGGGTCCAACTTGCCCAGCCCTTTGCCAGCTGCTGTGGAGGAATATGGGTTCTGCTGCTGCTGAAGCACATCACCCAGTGAAGGAGAGGGGACTCTTGGCAGAAGCTGCCTTTTAGTTGTCCTCATGCCCTGCTGTGCCCCTGATATTTGCAGATGGGAAATCATTCCAAGTGGAGTGAAAGCATTAGGCTTAAAGCTGCCAAATTAAAGACATAGCAGTGTCATTACACGCTCAGCATGGCTGGGGGTTGGCCTGGAAGTGATGGCAGACCCAAAGGGTCCCATCCCGCAGAGCATCTGCAGGGAAATACATAAACTCAGGGCTTGGATCTTCCAGGCCTGCTCCCTCTTTGCTGGTTTTCGAAGCCCAGTGGCTGACAGGATCCTCTGGGGTTGGATCTCAGTGATCGTTCCTCATTCTGCTGCAAAACAATCACTGCAATTTTTTTCCATGAGAGTTTCTATAATTCAAGGCTGATTTTACAGTTGTGACAATCTCAGCACTCTTTTCTTTCCTTGCTGGTTTCGAGCTTTCTTTCTTGGAGACAAAAGATTAAAAAAAGCAATCCGTTTGCTGTTGGGTTTCCAAGGCACACACACCTCCACCTCAGTGCATAATCTAACATTCAGTCTCCTGATTTGGGCTGAAGCACCGCAGGCTGTTGGGTTTGTCATGTTTTAGGTTATTAACGCGCTGTCTTGCACTTTAACACCCTGAATTGCACCTTTCCATGGGGGGAGAAAACCAACCAGTAGCTCCCATGGTAAAGTCATCAGCAGGATGGGGGTCTGAGTTGTCTTGTTGGGGTTAGAAGGTGAGAAGAGGGAATTAAAGAAACAAAAGGAAACATGTAAGGGAAAGAAGCAAAACTGCATCCAGAATGGATATGACCTTGTTAACCCTTATCAATAATTGATGCCTCTGAACATGGATTTTCCATTATCCTGATGAGACCAGAAGTGTTGCAAACGTGTTGTTTGGCACCTAAAATTAATCGAGATTAAAAATGCATTATCTCCTTTTGGAGACAATTCTTATGTATTTTTCCCCTCCACTCATGCTATTGAAGCATCTTATATCAGGCTTAATTGTCCCAACTGAACGTGGGAGACAGCATGAAGAAAGCTGAGTGCTCCCAGTATGCCAAAGGCTCCTCATCCTGACATGCTCTCAGTGTGCAATGAGCACAAGGACTGGGTGGGCACCTGCACCAGACTCCTCTCCTCCAGGAGCTCACAGGCCTTACCTCATCTTGTCCAGTAAATCAGTTTTTTTCCTTCTTCCCATCTCCTGTAGATCATAAAATATCCCCATTTGGAAGGGACCCACGAGGATCACCAAGTCCAGCTCCAGGCTCCACACAGAACCACCCAACATCCAAGCCTCATCTTCGAGAGCACTGCCCAAACCTCCTCCATCTCCCCCACTCCCAATTCCTTCAGCTGGAAAAGGAAATGAACAAAACCAAGGAGATGAATCCTGCCAAGAAAGGGAACTCAAAGGGCTCATGATGTCAGCATGGCATCAACACAGGAAGACACTAAGTGTTGCTCAGTCCAGAGAATGGAATCAGATGCAACGATCCGAGTTACCTCCTAACCCACAGCACCCACCTCCCAGGCAAAAGAAAGCTTGAAGACAGGCAGATGCTACATTGCACCGCAGTGTTTAATGTAAACTTGCACAAATAGTTTGGCAAAGCTTTTTCTTCCTGGGAAGCTACAGGGTTCCTGTGCTGGAGGGAGAAGGAAATGGTAGAAACCTAATAGGAGAAAACATAAGTGCGTCCTGATCCTCTTGCATGGCTCTTTCCATGCCACTTGGCTAGCACAGCCAACCATGGCCTGCAAATCAATGACATCAGCTGGGAATGGCCAACCCCAAAGGATCCAAGGGAGGAGAGCCCCACGGCTCTTCCTTGCTGTCCAGACTTCCATCTGCACAACTTGGGGGAGCTCATCCATCCATATGGAACACTCTTTACCATCCCAACCACGCACTCTCCACATGAAAATAACTCCTGGCTGAGGTCTCGTTGCCTGCTTCAAAGGTCTGCATTTGGTTTGGTTTCCTGTCAAGAGTGTAACCACTTGAATTTATGCAGATTATGCACTCCTGCCAGGTGTTTATTTTATATGCTTTTCTTCCCCCCTGCTACACTAAGAAAGAAAAATTGGGTAATATTTGCTAATGAGGCAAGTGGGAGATTCCTGGGCCCCTTTAACTTCCTAGGAATAAAACATATCTTAAAAAAATTGCTGACCCTTTAAACCTCAAAAGTTATTTTATCTCAGGGACATGTTTCTTAGTCAGCAAAGGGTCTTTTCTAGAGGACTTATTTGTAATTCATTAGTAACAGGGTAATAGCCACGCTCCTAAATAATTCCAGCGCTTATAAAATACCATCTGGTACCAAGTGCCAAGGGCCGTATGCTGTGCTGGTGTAAAACCACAGAGCCCCATTGGTTTGAATGCATTCTGGTGGTGTTACACCCCCTGCCAGGCTGGCCTGCGAGCTCCTCTCCGAGGGCTCATGTGCTCGGCTCTGCAGGAGCCATAGCACTGCTTTGTATCCCTGAGTGCTGCTGGGGAGGAATGGCTGCTGCCCAGCTCCTGCAGCTGGATGGATGGCATTTGTGGCAGAGCTGGAGGCATCCTCTGCACCACTGAATAAAACTGCCAAGAAAATGAGCGTGAGAGGAGAAAAAGGTCTGATTTTGAAACCTCTCTAATTCGAGCTTAAGTTTTGTTCTGAACTAGATGGCAGAGATGGGTTTGCATGTGTTGAGGTAGATGTGCCGGGGTTACGTTCCACTGCTTTTTCTCCCATTTAAAAGAATAAAGCAAAAAAGGAAGAGGCGAGGCAGAGATTTACCGGACACAGCTAATGAGAAAACACACAGCTCGTGCTAATCTATCCAAATTAAAAGCACTTCCCACTCACAAATCCTGCTTGCAGGATCTGAAACCGCTTTAGAGCCTCAGGGATTTTTAAAGGATGTGCAGCAGCCACCAATAGGTGTGGAGCTGGGCCTGGTCACTCTGGGCAATGCCAAGTGGGCCCCCAAGGCTTCGCAGGAGCCAGACACCCCAAAGCTCACTGTGCTGGATGCCAGCTGCTTTCAGGAAGGGAAAAACCATCCTTCTCCTTCGGGGTTTTTCTCCATTTCCATTGGATTACCTCTCCTTTTAGACAAGGATTGCATTTGAACAAACTAGAGCAAGATGTCATCAGGGCTTTTGTCTGTAACATAAGCCACAATGGCAGTAAGAGCTTGGTGCCCTGGGAGCTCTGCAAAGAACAGAGGAGGCACTCAGCATTTTGCAGAATTGAGTCCTTTTCACTTTCCTGCTTTTCCCTGTAGGTATCAGATACCAAGCCCTGATCTCCCACACTTGCAGCCAGCCCTCTGCCAGTAACACAGCAACACTAAAGCTTCGACCTGCAGGCTGCAGCAGAGGAGCCCGTGCGACCCTCTGCCAACACAGCACCATATATCACAAGAAAGCAAAACAAAACCTTTAAACCAAATCATTTAGGATTTCTAGCCCAGATCCAGCCCTGGAAAAGTTACAGCTTATGGGCTTACATCCACCCCCAGAAGTACAAATCAGCTGAGAGCTCTGCAAAGCAGCGCAGCTTCGCAGGCTTCAGCAGCAGCGAGATGTCAGCTCCGGGGGCTCCGTTCCTATCAGGGCTCTGCAAGGTGCTCTCCTCCCCTGGGCGGCGCTCGGAAGGACAGCCTGCTTCATCCCCACCGCTCCTGTGAGCTGCCCCAGCTCACAGCAGCACTGCCAGCCTCCTGCCATCCCAGCTTTTCTTCCTGTTTTTGTTAAAGCCTTTTGTCCTGCAGTCCTGTGACTGCTGGAACATTTTTAAGACACAAAACCACAGGCAGGATGAACCCAAGCTATTTTCCAAGCGCTGAGCTGCCCTGATTCGTGACTTGTGAAAGCTCCTAGCTGCCTCGTGCTGTCCAGCCCCAGGTTTGGGCAGCCCTAATCCCATGTTCTGCCCAAACACAGAGCCACAGCATCACAGCATCACTGGGGATGGGGAAGGCACCTGGAGCTGTGCTCAACCCCGAGCTCTGCTTTGGGGGAGGCAGACGGCGATACAGGGGCAGGAGGGAGGAGGAAACGCACAGAAGGAATTATCTAAATATTGTGAAATTCAACCCACAATTAAGTTTCCTAATTAATCATTTTTAATGGTCACAATGAACTAGTGAGAGTGGGAAGAGGCCAGAAGGAAGGAGAGGAGATTGTCTGATTGCACTTTCAAGTAGGGAGAGGAAAATAAAGGCTGTTCATGTGCTGTTGTCATCTGCACAAAGCCATGCAAACGCTGTGATTTATCTGGTGCTCGCTCCTCTCCTCTGTCTCCAAAGCCTTTCAAGGTGCTGATATTTGCAGAAGGTGCAGTGTAGCCCCGGATAAGGCAGAAGAATGAATCCATCACAACTTTCCCCCCTCGCCCCCCCTTTTCCTTAACAGCTTCAAGTCATAAAACCTGGGGAAGGCACAGCTTTCCCTTTGAGACAGGCAGCCTGGAGATGCGGTCAATATAGTTTTGTATCCCACCACCATTAAGACAAGCTTATCAGCAGGGAGCCAGGAGTGCAGAGCACGCTGGCTGACAGGAAAATCAAAGTTCCATTCTCTTTGCAATTCATATCTGGGCTACCCTTGCCTCCTGGCTGGAGCGGGCTCCCATCCTGATCTGACACAATGAGGTACATACTCTGCCTAGCTGGACACCTTTGATTTTTCGTGGTTATCTTCTCCTAGACATTGGGAGTTGGACTATCTGACCTGTACTGATCCCTTCCAACTCAGAGGGTTCAGTGGTAGCCCTGCCCCACGCAACCCCAGCCCTCCACACAGAGATCACTGCGTATAGAAGCAAAAGGACAACAGCAAAACCTCCCTGCAAATGCACAAATGCAGCTGTGTGCTGTTCCACCAAAAGGCACGAGTTCCCCCCCAGTAATTAAGAGGCTTTTACAGTAATATTGTGAATAGAAACAGGCATGAGCAAAAATACTGTTTTATGCTCTGTCTGGGTTCATTTTTGGCACTGCTGTTTGTTTGACCGTTCTCTTTGTTACCCTATGAGACCTCACGCTGGGCTGTAAGGACACACTGTGTTCTCTCACCCAGATCCATGCAACTCAGATGTCCTCACTGGAACCAGTGGAGCTGCAAAGGAATAAAAAGGGCCCCAGTAGGAGGTGTATGTATTTGCAAGGCTTGTTTTTTCCCCCCTAGCTCTGTTTCTTGCTTTTCTCTATCATACAAATGTCTCAGAATGACAGACGGTTAAAAATGGAAACTGCAAATGGAAATGTGAGGTTTTGCACACAGCTTTTGGGCCATAACAAATCTCACCTGGCCTCCTTGTCTCTGCAGTATCGTTGCTGAACAGTGCAAAGATCTTAGCTTTCCCTTCATACAGCTGAATTTGTCTCAGGTCTTGGCTGAAATGTCAGGGCTCCGTTATGTCCATAATGCAATATAAAATCTGGGGGCATCCACATGTCTCCTACTTGCCTTCTCCTAGAGAGATGGGCTGCAAAGGGACATCTGTGGGCTGAATGCATTGAAATCAGAGAATCACAGAATGGTTTGGGTTGGAAGGACCTTTAAAAATCATCCAGTCCAACCCCCTGCCCTGGGCAGGGACACCTCCCACCAGACCAGGCAGCCCAAAGCTCCATCCAAGCTGGTCTTGAGCACTTCCAGGGATGGGGCAGCCACAGCTTCCCTGGGCAACTTGTGCCAATTTGAAATACTGAGGCAGAGGAGATCACAATGGCTTCAACAAGAGGTGGGAGGGAAAGCAAATAAACACAGAGCCTCAATAAAAGTATCCAGAAGACCTGAGAGATCTGAGATCAACTTCCAGCAGTCAAAACCTCCATGGCTCATCCATGACTGCTAACTGGAATAGCATCCTAGACTAGTTTCATTTTTTAAGAGTAAAAAGGAAAAAAACATCAAAGCAGAAATAAACATTTTGTTTCCTAAACTTTGTATTGCATACGTATATATGCAAACAGTTTTGCACATCAGAGCGTTGCCCCTGGTCTTTTATGGCATTTCCTTTCTGTTCAGCAACGTGCTGAATCGACAGGGCCATTCCCCTTTCATATTTCTGTAATTAGCCTGCTTTAAATCCTTCAGCAGCTCTTCAGAAATATGTTGATTATTTACAGTACATGCAATTCAGATGTCACTGGATTATTAACCTTGGCTGTGTAGTCTTAAATGTCTGGATTAGCGGATACGTGTTTGTTTCCTCCGCTTGGCAGAAACCAGCAAGATAACGGGGTAGGACAGCCAGCTTCCTGCCACCACCCTGCACCTGAAGGCACATGGAGAAGGGCTGCAGCAGGAGCTCTGCAAAGTGCCAGGAACCCGGAGCTGCAGGTCCAAAAGGCACCATGGGGAAAGGCCCTCGGGAAGATCAGCACAAAATGGCACAAGACTCTGCTCTCAATGGGGAATGGGCTGACAGGGAAAACAGAGATGAAAGCGGAGGGCAACTGCTGTGCAGGCCTTCTGAGTCCCAAGGCACTGCATGCAGATGTTTCTCCTCTGCCCACCCACAGCACTATGAGCCTTCCCCTGCTACACTATGGAATTTTGGGACTCCTTTTCTTAATCCCTTTGCAAGCAGGAGATGGGAACTTGTTTAGACATGCAGACGTGATGCTGTAGTGATGACAAATATCTGCTGCTCTGCAGACGGCTCAGCTCCAAAACACAGCACAAGGGGGGCTGGGATGCAGAACAGAACATCCCACAGCTGATCCCTCTGCACTGAGCCCTGCAGCATGTCCTCCATCCTCCAAACAGCATGGAAGCAGCTGAAGGCTGTCCCTTCCAGCACACCTGTATGGAGCAGGGCTTGGCTGGCCCTCCGTAGGATTTCTCATTCCTTCTGCAGCCACTGGGGCCATTTACTCTTCCTGAAGTGCACCACAATGTTCCCAACCCTTATGGGAGAGAGGAGATCAGGAAGCATCACTGCTTCCATCACATCTGCTGAGAGTTATCACAGGAACCACAGACCTGTGGGTTGGGGTGTGCGGATGGGAATGGAGGGACAGCAGCAAGCATGCATTTGTAAGCGTTAATATCCATATCAGACTGACTTGAAAGCAAGCAGTTCCCAATGCACTGGAAACGTCAAAAAAAGCTCTGTGCTGCCTCAAAAATATTTCATTTTGATCCTTTTTAGACAGCTGTTTCTGCAATAAAATTGAAGGGAATGTCGAAGAGGAAAGCTCTTTTGCATGAAGCCTCCCCAAGGTTTTCAGCTCTGCAAGGGCATTTCTGTTTATTTTTGGGATGTTTTGCAGAAATAATTTTGCAAAATAAACCAAAAGATGCCAACATGCTCGAGCATTGCTATTGTGGGTTGGTTTGGGGTTGTTCTTTTTTTTTGCTAACATTAATCCAGCTTATCCCAGTGAGGAGCAGCAGGATGAGCTCCTGTCATTAGCAGACAATTCTTGTGGAAGACTCATGAAATTCCCCTCACTTCCAACCATGGAGGAAAGAAATGCCACTGGTGATTTTTCCCTTGTAATTAGGCTTGCAAAGGTTGACTTGCACAGAGTTAAAACATGGAAACATTTAAAATATCAGTGAGTTCTGGCAACCTAACTAGCGCGACATTTATATGATAATTTGGCAATTAAATATGCGAGCATGGATGCTTTTCCTTTTCAAACATGCAGGTATGGTGCTTTCACAAAACAGCTCTCAGCATTTTATGGGCTCACCTTCTGACTCGAGTGGATAAATATTATCTGCAATATGTGGATGGGGGATGCTTACATCTGCCCCAATTCGTATCCATTCAGCAGCATCTCACTGCACACCACTGTTCTGCCAGGCAAATACCACCTAAGGGAGCACCAGCTGGAAAGCTTTCTTGCTCTTTCAGCACCAGGATGCACATTGTTAACAATCTGGGAGAAGAGTGTGGGTGCAGAACAGCACAGGCACCTCAGCAGAATACACTTCCAATAGGGGATGTTTCCAGTAGGACCCCTAGATGAACAAGGCAAAGCCCCAGCCGAGGCACTGACAGCCTGGATATGGGTTGTGTGTGCCTGCAGCCCCACAGCCCAACATGGCATGGATCCCAACCCTATTAAAAAAAATAAATCAAGAAAAACAAAACCACAGCACTGCTCTTCAATAGAGTCAGGTTTAGTTACCACCCGGGCTCCTCCTGACAGCAGATGCACCAGCTCAAAGCCAAGATAACTGCAGAAACTAGGGCTGCACCTCAGGGAGGGGCCACTGAAATGAAGTTCTCCCTTCAGCAGGGCTCTGAGCACATCATCCCCCAACACCAAATGCGTCCCTTCCGTGCATCTCAGCATCTCACTTCCTCTGCTGATGAATAATTTGGAGTGCCTCAGCCATTATTAAATAACGGATCTTTTCCTTACAGGAATAATTGAATATTGGAGCTGAGAAATTGAGGTCACTCACAGCAATGCCCCATCTGACAACACTGCTCCCACCATGGCAGCAATCCTGCTGGTGCAGGGGAGCGGGTGCTTAGGGCTGCAGGGCGTGCTGACATTCATCTGCTCACCTTGGGCTGCTGAGGGCTGCAGGGAGGTTTCAATGCTGGCATTAAGGCTGTGGAGTCACTTGAGAGATCATGAATGTTACTGAAGTTTAGGATAGATTTGGCTGCAACACCCAACAAGGAGCCTGCTGCTGCATGGGGCCAGCACTGCAGGTCCATCAGTTCTTCCTTACTGCAGGGGAAATACAAACTGTTTTGGGCACAGGGGCACACTCATGCTGCTACTGGGGGCAGAACCACTAGAATCATTATCTGATATGGAAGCTCTTCCTCATTACTGGAAACCTTTCTCATTTCCAAGCGCACAGCTCCCTCCTGCCTGGTATAAAGCCTGCTGTTATCCCCCAGCTCGATCTTGTAAACCACTGAGATCACATCTGGGTAAGCCTGAATACACTGCTACAACAGCAATGCATCTAGGAGAACCTCAGCTGCCCCAAGCCCTCTGCTCTCCTGCTGGCTACTCCGCACTGCTGTGCCCTCTGCTCATTGCTGACGAGCACACTACAGAAATATTTGCTCCAGGTCATTTTCAAGTGGACAGAACGTTCCTGGCTGAATTGTGCCCTCCTGTCTGTAGGTTTGTTATGTGGTGGGGAAGAAAAAGCCATTGAGAAAAGCAACTGGCAGACATCCCCATGCTGCTGCTCTGAGCGGTGCTGGATCTGGCTTCCATCTAGCAGTGCTTTTCCCCCTTCTACTCTCCCTCAGTCTCACAGCTTTTCTCAAAGCCAGGATGGAAACAATGAGAGTATCACCGTTTTCTTTGTCTTCACATTCCTGTGCATGCACTGATAAATGAGGTTCTCATTTACTGTTATATAAAAAGCAGCTTATCCCAGGAGCAGGCAGCCACTCTTACAGAATCCAGCCACAATGGAACTGATGTAGTTTTAGAGCAGTTACACCAATAGCCCACTCCATTCAATACTGAATGAGAACCTTTCCAAGGGATTTCCCAGAGGTGGATAAGGACTGGAAAAGGGATGTTAAGTAACCAGCACATGACGTACCAGCACACGGAATACAGAGCTGATAGAGCAAACGTGTACTGGGGGGAAAGGATGAACCCACTGGATCATGAGAAAAATATAAGGGCCTGCACCCACAAGCAAAAGAGCTTAAAGTGGAGTCACAGCCTCCCCATATATTTGGATAGGCTTCCCAACTTTGTGCCCAGGGACTCTCTGTACTAATTAGGTACAATTACAGCTGCTTAAAGAGAGGTAATGCATTTGCCATGCACTGAGAATTGTCAGCTGCTCATAAATACATCATGTTGGGCCCAGTGTTGATGGAAGCACAATGACTAACCTCTGAAGTGAGAGCATCCCCAGACATGAGCTGGGCATGGTGCAGGACACAGCTCTGTGATGAGCTGTTCTCCCATCCCTTCCCAACTGCTAAAGTTGACTAATGGGATCTCTGCAGTGCCATCTCTCCTCCCAAGAGCATCACTGAGCTTGATCAATTGGATGCCTACTAGTCTGTGCACATCACAATACAGCCTAAAAAACATAAAGGTGAACCATTTCCATGCCATGAAAGAAAAAGGTAGATGTCCAAATTTTGCAGTCTGTTACCTTTCCAAAGTGCATGCACAGAAGCCTGAGATGCCCCTTGAGGGCAAAAGAATTCATTCATCAGATATGTACTTGGGTTCTTAACACTGTGCATTAACTGGTGCAGCAGGGACAGCAGAAGGGAGCACACTCTGGGCTGCATCAAAAAAAGGGGTGGCCAGCAGGGAGAGAGAGGCGATTGTCCCCCTCTACTCAGCTCTTGTGAGGCCCCATCTGGAGTACTGCGTCCAGGCCTGGGGCCCCCAGTACAGGAAAGACATGGAGCTCTTGGAGCAGGTCCATAGGAGGGCCACTAAGATGATCAGAGGGCTGGAGCAGCTCTCCTATGAGGAAAGGTTGAGGGAACTGGGCTTGTTCAGCTTGGAGAAGAGAAGGCTCCAGGGAGACCTCATTGCAGCCTACCAGTACTTGAAGGGAGCGCATAAACAGGAGGGGGAATGGCTGTTTGTGAGGGTGGATGGTGATAGGACAAGGGGGAATGGTTTTAAACTGAGACAGGGGAGGTTTAGGTTGGATATTAGGAGGAAGTTTTTCACCCAGAGGGTGGTGAGGCACTGGAACAGGTTGCCCAAGGAGGCTGTGGATGCCCCATCCCTGCAGGCATTCAAGGCCAGGCTGGATGTGGCTCTGGGCAGCCTGGTCTGGTGGTTGGTGACCCTGCGCATAGCAGGGGGTTGGAAGTAGATGAGCATTGTGGTCCTTTTCAACCCAGGCCATTCTATGAGAGCCTTCCCTGGCAAATTCCGCCAAAGCAGAGCACACATATTTGTTAATTCTAAATAAAATAATCCAGAATTAGAAGCAAAGCCAAAAACTGGGAAGACCTGATACAGTTTTGAACTCACCCAATGCTGCACCTCTATAGGAAAGCAGCTCTGTTTACATGAAGTTTCACTCTTTGTTCCAGCTGATACAACCCAGCGGATAAAGGAGACAAAACAGCAAACAAAAAACACAACCAAAAAATAGGATACATGGACACGCATGGGGAAATTCTCCTCCTTTACCAGGAAGAAAAAAAGCACAACGGAGCTGCAGTTGTTCTGGGGCTCGTTTGAACTTCTGAAAATTGATTTCAGCACTGAGGAGCCTCGGCTCGCCTTGTTCATCATCTCTGCTGCCAATGTGCAGCGTTTTTGTCTCCGTTGATAAGGGAATTTTTAATTATTGTAATTATCATTTGAAAATTGGGTTTCTGCCACAGACAATTGGAATTAGATTCTGTTACTTTTTATCTTCATTAATGTCTTTTAATCTGGGGTTTCATTTCCTATCAGCAATAAAATGCGTGTGCATGTATACGTGTGCACGGTTTAAGCACACACAGGAAGAGCCACGAACTCCTAAAACATGTGAGTGGATTACACACACCAGATAGATTTTACAGCCAGAGAGGACAGCTGCAATCAGCTACAGCCCACCCTGTGATGAAACAAGGGCGGTGTCACACAGGAACAGGTTGCCCAAGGAGGCTGTGGATGCCCCATCCCTGCAGGCATTCAAGGCCAGGCTGGATGTGGCTCTGGGCAGCCTGGGCTGGTGGTTGGCAACCCTGCACATAGCAGGGGGTTGGAACTAGATGAGCATTGTGGTCCTTTTCAACCCAGGCCATTCTATGATTCTGCACCAAGTCCCCTCTCCCAGTGCAGACCCCCATCCCCAGCAGAAGGGATATGTGCAATGCAGCATAATCTCCCTTGCAGGATTCTCACAGGGAAGCCCTAATTCACAATTTCAAGTCTGCATTATGCAACTTGGAATGTGCACACAGCTACAGGTGAAGGAGTGGCAGATGTCTGTAATGGTCAGTCCATGCTTTGGTCTTCCTCTACCAGCACTGCTGTGTAATCAGTGAATATACAGATGTTATAATCAAGGAATATACAGGAGAGTTAGGCTAAACAGGTTATTACACCAAAGAAGAATGGATGGAAAGCTTACCCTTGTCCCAGGCTCACTGAGAAGACTCCAAAAGGAGTGATCTCCAAAAGAGATCCTTTCCCAGTGGAAGTCAGCTCTTAAATAGGGTCTAGGAGAGGTGGAGCCAGGCTCCACCCCTTCTGGTAGGGCAGGAGAATTGTCTTCACCTGTGCTCCCAGGGCTGACTCAGTGCTCGCCTTAGGTGGTCAATCAGAGGTTCAGGCCATGATTTAGCAGTTCCCATACACCTGCTCACAAAGCTTTGTTTTCCTCCACTATCGACCATGTCCCTTGATCTTTCAGCCTGCTCAGCCCCTCAGAACCCAAAAGACTTTCATTCACCACCATCTCTCCCTTCTCCAGGCAAGCAAAATCCTTTAGGTTTCAGCCAGGCTTCAGATGGAGGAGCTGCAAGAACAGCATCAACTCAGCCCAAGTAATAAAGTCATCTTCTCTTCCCTTCTCCTTGGTAGATTTATCAGCCTCTCCCCCCCAATCTCTTCTTCCTCAGAGCTCCATAAAGGTCAGCTCCTTGAAATATGTGGAACACGCAGAGCCTAAGGCCAGCAGTGGTGCAGAGCTGGAATCCCAGGGGCACACCGCAGCCTCACTGAGGCTACAGAGACCTGGTTATAAGGTTTCCTGATTACCTTTAACATAGTTTATTTTTTAAAATAAAAGGTGATAGAGAGACTTTGCAACTATTTCATAACCCCTTTTTTACCCACCCACTGATGCTTTTCTGTTTCAGGTAGAATTAGGTTCTGGAACAAAAAAGCCTTCTAAGAGAAGAGTAAGCAGGTATGAAAGCTGTTAGCCAAGAAATGAGCTTTGCAGCATCAGTACTCCGTTGGTGCACATGTGCCCTGCTGCTTAAATCCAAGGAATAAGATGGCCAAAAAGGAAAGAGAAAAAAATAGTTTTTTTTGAATATAGCAGAAAAAGCTGAAGAGTTTTATTTATTATACGCTATATTATGAACTTCATTCAAAGCAACTCTGCTCTCTTAGAAGTGGTGAAGAACTTTCCTGGTTTAATCTGCCTGCTTTGGAAAGGAAATAATCAGATCCTGCCTTTTGCATAGGCAGAGTTTTAATTACCTCTGAAACTCGCCGGGTCCCATATGAGCAGCTCCTCAAAAGCAATCTATTAACAAACAATAACCCCGCCGCCTGCCTCCTGCTACAAAGCAGATGCTATCGCCGCCTCCGCGCACACCCGCTCCCCTCCCCCCCCCAAATCCATGGCTAATGAGGACGTGGGGACACGGGGACGGGGCCACCCGGGTGGCTGGGGAAAGCGCTGGGAGCGGGACAGGGCTGTCACATCACATGCACGTCAGGGATAAGAGTGCAGCTCCCAGCTTCGATTCCAGGATAAGCTTCAGCAGGATAAGAACCCAAAGCAACAGGGGAGGAGGATGGCACAGGCAGCCCTGTGAGCTGCTTGGCTTTGTGCTGGGACGATGGAGCCAGGAGCTGCTGTCCCCTGTTGCTGAGGGTGATGACTCAGGGGTCCAGGACCCTCTGCTCGCCTGCAGAAGAGCCAGGAAGATTTTTTCTTATCTCTAGAAGTAAAAAAACCCCACATAGCTGTTCTTGACCTGCAGCTAATGGGAGATCACAAGTGGCCAAACCTGCACACCATGAGTGAGGTACACCAAGCAGCTCCCGGTGAAAGGACAACTTATCCTGCAGCAGCATGAGGAGCCCCAGCAGCAACCAAGGTCCTGTGGGCCCCAGCACTGTGCAAACACTGAGAGAAAGCCACCAAGCAGCTTCTGATGCTTGGAGACACACATTGCACTGCTTCCCACCTGCTGCTTCTGAAGACACTCAGATGCCTTATACCATATGTGCAGGTGAACACCTCCAGTCGCTGTGCCTTGTTTCAGTTGCACACATAGAGCCCTTCTTAGCACTGAGCAAAAGCACGAGGCTCCCACTGCTTTTTCAGAGAGGCGACCCATCAGGCACTGCAACAAAGCTGGAGTGCTGAAATTTAAGCCTTGCTTTTTTACAGAGTCAGAGCTCAGGTCAGCCCAGCTTACTGCCAGCTCATACGTGGGAATGGAAAGCTGCTGAAAGCCTGGGAGTAAGTGGCATCAGTGACCCAAACATGTGGGGCAGCTCTGCTGAAGGCCTATCCCTGGGCTAGCAGATGGTACAGCACCTTCAGACCCTCTCCACAACATCTTCCCTGAGCTCTTGCTGTGGAAACAATCTCAGGAACAGCTTTCTCTTTTTTTTTTTGCAGAAGCATTTCAGCCATCAGTCTTTTGCACCGAATGCGCTCCTGCCTCAAACCCACTGCTGTCACATCAATCATTTAAATTTGAGAGGCTAAAGAACCTAAAATGAAGTTCCCTCAATGCACCATTAACCTTCTTATGTATCTACTGCTTTCAACCAAGCTGCAGCAAACTCTTCTCAGACCACTCTTCCTAAACACCAAACACCCAGATCCCTCCAAGCAAGCAAGGTCAAGCAGCCAAGAACATTCATTTATTCTCCATAGCAAAACCACATAACGCTCCTGACACAACACTCCCAAAGTCCCATCCTTCTTAGCAAGGAACATAAACCCCAGAAGCAGCCCAATGCCTGTCCTGCAGAGCCCAGACATTCCTCCAGCCTTGTCAGACAATTTCTTTGCTCTTTTTAATGAAAAAAAAATAGAGAATTGCCACATGAGAGCAACTTTTAGCACCTACTGCCTCCAGAATCCAACACTTCTATGGAAAAACAAGCCTACAGCTGATACAGACCTGCCCCTCAGCACCTGTACTGGTGGCCCATGTGCTTCTCATTAGTAATTAAGCACAGAAGGTTAGGGACCCTGCTCAATTCCAAACTGCTTTTTCAGTATTGGGGAACTGACAGGTCACAAGAGAGAACAAAAGGCAGAGAGCAGCTGGATGCTGCAGGTACTGCTGGGATCCCGGTGACAACTGGTGCACAGGGAGGGCTGTGGCAGCTGTCCCAGCAGAGTGGTGGTTTTGGTGCACTGTCTGAACCCCTGATTTCTATCAGAGCGGAGTTACTCCTGTTTTTCAGAAGCTCTTCCCTGTATAAAACCACCCTAAGTAGGCACGAAAAGAGGCAGCAGCATTTGGAGGTGCCTGGAAAAGCACCATCCCCCAATCAGCTTTGGGGCTGCGCCCATTGCTCCTGTACCCAAGGGTTCCATCTTCTAACTGGTGCAGCCCATCCTCTCTCTGTGGCACCAGTAAGAGCCTGTGCTGCATTCCCAGCTGCTCAGGGATGACTCCCAGCTCCTCTCAGGCAACACCGTGTGGTCCTGGAGGACCAAAGCCAGAAGTGAGAAGCAGGGAAAGAGAGCGGTGGCCTGGAGAGGTGTTAATGAGAAAGCAATTTGCCTCTCCAGGATGCCCTTGTGCTGCCTAGGAAAGTCACAGAGCAGAATTTCTGAATATTTAATACAGCTTCTTAATTAAAAAAAAGGGTAAAAACCTGAGAGACACCATCTCCTACTGCAAGTTCAAGGCCAAAGCTTTAAATACAGTTAATCACTCATCTGAAGGAAGCAGGGCACAGCTGATGGGAGGGGTGGCCTCATGGTTACACCCACTTGGATGTGATTCCAGGCTCTGCTCACTAGCAATGCAGCACTCTAAAGTTTCCAAGATTTTAAGTCTTTTTTTGTTTGTTTTCCCCATATTCTCTTCTGAAAAAGCTGAAAATTTAAAGCCAGGCTCAAAAAAAACCCAAACCAGGACTAACAAAGTAATTAAAGAAGAAGCCCTGTCTGGTTTCACAGAGCCGTTTCAGTTTGGTAATTTCCAAAGGTTTAATTTCCATTTCAATCTTTCCTTTCGTCCTGGAGCTGAACTTACGTTTCAAAGTGAAAAGCAAATTTGAAGCAAAATGTAATAGTTCCATTCCTAGGAGTCACGGTGACCTACTGATGATTTTAAAAACATTTCTCCATTTTTCTTTCCCCCAAGAGTAAAACCTTCAGAAATTGGTCCTTCACTCTGAAATACTCTGGCTTTGATGAATCAACATGTTATGATGGAAATTCTTCTTGGCGAATGACTTCCAAGCACTCTCTGCTCCTGTTAACATCCCGTCCTGCAGCAGGGCAGGCTGTGGACCTGCTCACTTGTAAGGCAACGTGGCGGCTGTTCCTGCTTCTGCTACGTGTTTTCTGCAATCCCTTTGATAGCTTTGGGTCCGTTCCCCTGGACAGAAGGGACTGAGAATGGGAACGATGAGTTCTCAGCTGCCTCTCACTCACTCAGGCCACGTGCATGCACCACTCCGCACTTCTTTAAAGCAGATATTGGGTCTCTTCAATTAACACCGCCATCTGTATGGGAGCACACGTGATTTGGTGCAGTTCAGCTGCCAGGTGGCAACTTCCTACACGGTGGTACAGTCATTCCTGTGACTGCGTTAACTTTGTTCTCTCTTGTCTCTTTTTCCACGTGTTCTGTGAGCTCTTTGGGCCAATGATTTTTTAGGTGCAAAAGTTGGGCTATGAGGGCCACCATGTCCAACAGAGGCACGCATAAATAACCTCTGCCCAGCTGGATGTTCTGCATTGGCAGCAGTGCTGGGAATAAGACGTAAAATCAAGTTTTAGGGGAGTCGACTCTTTGAAAGGGTAGATAATAGCAGGATGAGGGGGAATGGTTTTAAGTTGAGGGAGAGAAGATTGAGGTTGGATGTCAGGGGGAAGTTCTTTACTATGAGAGCGGTGAGGTGCTGGAACAGCTGCCCAGAGAGGTTGTGGATGCCCCATCCATGGAGGTATTCAAGGCCAGGTTGGATGGGGTGGTCTGGTATTAAATGTGGAGGTTGGTGGCCCTTCCTGCGGTGGAGGGGGTTGGAGCTTCATGATCCTTGATGTCCCTTGCAACCCAAGCCATTCTATGTTTCTGTGATTCTATGATTCTGTGATTTGATCAATCTGTGTGAAGAGCCATGGGAAGCAAATGTGTTGTACCATTCAGGGAACAACAGACAACGCTGAACTGAGCCTTGTGGTTGCCTTCCCCCAGCATCCAGCACACCACGGGGATTCAGAACGTCCTTGAACTTGGACTAACAGGAGGAAGAAGGGGAAAAAAAATACACCACCACAATCTGGAGCTGCAAGAACATCTTCAGGTGATTAAAAAAATTGGAGGGAGCCTCAACGCACCTTTTTCTTATAAGCAGCAGTGCCTGGTCGACCTTGTCTGATTCAAGCAAGGCAGGAAAGCAGAGGCTGAAAGATATGCAGCCTCGCGCGCCAGCCCTCCCCGCCTGGAATTCAAATGACAGCATTAGCATTCAGGATCTTTGCATGTGTTTAAATGTGGATTAAAAATGCATTAATTGGTCTCGTTTTAACAAGCTCTTCTCTTTGTATATCAAATATTTGAAAGATTCAGTATTATCACCTCTTGTCTGTGCTGGAATTGAAGAGGAGAAAAGAAATGTAATTGAGGACTTAAGGAGTGTCTCCTCCTGTTTGCTCAGCACAGGGCTATCTGATTGAAAGCTCGGGGGAGAATGACTTTGATAAGTATATGAACAACATCTAAAGGCAACACTACTTGGCAAACGAGCGCTGACATCCAAGCAGAGGCAATTTTGGCAAGAAAAGTGGCTTTCCAGTAAGTGCAGCATCAGACAAACCGCTGGAGCAGTTTGTGCCACAGAACCTGTCCCAAGTGCCAGCAAGTGGAAAGATGCTGTTTGTTAAGGTTCATTTAGGACTTGAGAAACACAGCCCAGCTGTTTCCTTGGCTGCAGCTCCAGTCTGACCTTGGGCAGCTCACCCTGACCTGGACCTGGCTCTTCTTGGGCTGAGCTCCTCCTGCTCTCAATGCTTTCTTTTCGCTCCCACCTGAGCCTGGGAGATGCTCAGACCTCCTGAGCCACGTAATGCTCAGCAGCCATCGCTCGGCTGCAGTACCCTCGTGAGCTCCAGCAAGCCTTGGGGAGCCAGGGGGTCCCCAGCTGACTGAACATGTCACTGGTTGCAGTCTCCAGCTGAGACGTGATCTCACACAGGTGCCTCCATTAAATGAGGAGGACTAAATGCCCAGGGCCCAGGGCAGCTTGCTTACAGCTGCAATGGGCAGGGCTGGCACAAGTGCTCTGATCTGCAGCCCAGGGCTGTCCCTGTGGACACCAAGGCTGTGTCACTGTGGCTGTTCTCACTGCTCAGATGTATTCTCATTGCTTTTTCTTTCACTAAATCATATCTTTATTTTCATTTGAGAAAATTGTAGATTTAATCCCAAGGAGGCCTGAACCTCATTTAAGAACTGACCAGAGCCTTCATTAAACGTTCAAGTGCCTCTTGGGTGCTGAGCACTGCGGGGTTTGAAAGCCTTCAGTGATCTCTGCTCTCTGGCTGCTATCTCCCCATTTTGCATTTCCATCTACAAGGGAAAGTCTGACAGCCGTCACACTCAGCTGTGTGCTGCACCCAGGTACTGGGGGATGCGGCTGAGCTCTGCTGAGTCCCCAGCTGCATCCCTATGACAGTCTGAGGTCAGTGCAGAAACAAAGCCAAGAAAACCACAGTTCTCGCAGTATTCCATTAGGAAATCTCACACTGAGATGACTGTGGCAACGTGGGGTTCTTACAGAAGCGCTGCTCTCATCGATGTTTTAATTGCTTGCGCAAGTCTGAGTTAAAAGGCTGAATTCAGAAACGAGCTGAAGCTCTAAACCCGAGTTTCATCCACTGATAACAGAGCACCTCTCAGCATTGCTACAAACACTGCGCTGAAGCTTGCTCATTAAGGAATTCCTAAGCATCAAGCTATATGCTGCTCGAAAAAGAGGTCTAGCAATCAGCATAAAAACTTACTGAAGTGGAATTTGCATGTTTATAGCCTTCACTTCGCCACCCGAACACACTTTGTAGATAATTCCTGCTTTCTGATAGGCAGAAAAACACCTCGGAACGTGCAGGCTGAGCAGTGCTCCCACGACACCTGTACAGCTGCAGGGATGCTGCGGGAGCGGAGGTGTGCGGTGGATTTCGAGCTGTCAGAGCGCTGCAGAAGCGCGGAGCCGCTTGGCTGGGGCTTGTACAGCTTTCGAGCTTGATAGCCCCTGCTATCACTTACAGCACCCGAATGGCTGATCCTTATTAAAATTAATGTGGGCTCTGCTGTCCAGCTCCCCTCGGCACCTTTGAACACCCGGGGTTTGAGTCACCAGCGTTGGTACCTTTGCAGAGTTCCATTTTCTCCTGCAGACTGGAATCTTTCCAGACAAACTTGATGTAAAATTCACTCCAACCCCCCCCCCTCCGGGAATCCAGGCTCACAGAAAACGCTACCAACTTTTACTTGTTCCTAAGCTGCAGGCGTTCTTTTCTTTCAAAACCCAAAAACAGCTGGGGCTTGCATTTTCTCCCCGTGTTTTCTGCTTACATGCCCCATTTGATGCTGACATCCAAACCCCACCGAAAGCCCTGGTGAGCTGCAGGGCTCCGCTATACCCTTCTTACACACAGCAACCGCAGCACAAACTCATTTATTTAAGCTTATAAACAAAGAACAGACATTTGAGGTTCGGATTTCTTCGTTAAATCTGCCTTCTGTTACCAGGAACCTTTCTTTCACAGTACAGCACAGAACAGAGATTCTGCAGAGCCCGGATCACTCCTGCTGCAGCCTGGAGACCCGTGAGGACCTTGCCCATCTCCCAACCCACACTGCTGCCCACTTTGTGTGCAACAACTGAAGAGCAAGGGGAACTTTATTGCTCTTCTTTTCGGCGTGTGACAGATTAACTGTGAAAGTACACCGCCTTTTAGGGTTTGGGTATTAATCCTCAGTGTGCTGTGAGATGGAGGAGACACAATGAAAACAAAGACGTATCTGTGAGGGGTATAAACACAGCAGCTCTCCGGAGCAATGCGCACTCCGAGCACAGAAGATGAAATCATAATAGCATACACTTATTTACTCGTAAAAACCCATCAATAACACGAGATGTAGAGCTGAACTCTGGGCTCTTCTCCCATGCACTTAAAAATGAAATGAATCTTAAGAAGGAACAGAAACGCGTATCGATGTATATATAAGCAGTGTGAGTAAGCTACAGTACAAAACAAACCAAATTATTTACGTTTTCTTTTTAAACTGCCTGCAGGAATGTTTGCCATTAGGAGTCATTCGTATCCAGAGAGCTCAAGTTGATCACAGAAATGGATCTGTGTCACAGGTTGGAGGACTAAGGGATGCTGACCCAAGCTGGTAAATGTGTTGGGGCACTGCATCCCTTTGGGCATCTCCCTCCTCCAAGCACTGTGCCCATGGTGAGGGATGATGTCCAGGAGGATGGATGTTGGGACGGACATTGGGATGGACACTGGGATGGACAGTGGGATGGCCACACCTCCACTCTGCTCTGACTTGTGCCACCCGCTGCATCCCAGCAGACCTCATTTGGGCTGTTATTTCCCAGAGAGTCTTCCGTTGTAAAAAGGTGTGTGAATGCGAATTCAAATCAGCCATCAGCTTCCCACTGAGTTCAGAACACCTCTTTCACCATTTTAAATGATTTTTAAATGAATGCAATGCACTCGATCTTCCAGCTGAAATAACTTCTGTATTATCCTCCAAGCCTGAATTCCTTTCCCCCTTTGCTCTCTGTTCACTTCAGATAATTCAATGGGAATTTATTTGAAAAGAGGTGGTGGGTCACCAATGAACCAAACCGCTGACAGCAGGAGCTCCCACCTGGTCGCTGCGCACGTGAGAGGCAGGGAGCCACACACAGGGGGCTGTTATCATTATGCTCATTGAAAATATTCTGCCTCAACTGAGTTTTTTTCTTATTTTTTTTTTTCTTTTCCCATAAGAATCGATTTTCTTTTGATTAAATGGAACTTTTACAGAACGTGCCTTTTCCATCATCTTGCTGGAAAAAGGCAGATATCTGAAGAGCAGAACGCTGACTGCCCCAGCCAGGGGCTGCCTGCGGGCACTGGGATGGAGCCTTCTGGGAAGTGTAGTTTGATTTAAGAAATCAAAGGTGCTGCAGGGAAGGGTTGAGGCAGCTGGGAGCCAAGTGCACCTCCCAGGCAGGATTTCTCAATTAAACTGCTCTGGCTTGTGGCTGAGAACAAAAGCTGCTTCTGGATTCAAACCCTTAAAAGCTCTGATTCGGATGGCAAACATCTGAGCTGAGCTGCTGGCTCTGCTCCTGCTGAAGTCTCCTCCTGACACTAGGAAGCGCAGTGCTGCCATGCACTGCTCGCTCTGCTATGCCACCATGATGCACGGATCCTTCTGGTGCTTTTGGCAAGTGCAAGGTGCTGAACGAGGGGGGTTATGGGGGCACATCCCAATGGAAGCACGGACTGAGCAGTCCCTGGGGGACAGGCAAGCTGTCTGACTCCCTAAGTCCAAAAAGGAAGCAACTCATTTTCTCTTGATTTGTCTTCTTTTTTCAAAGCCTGTGTGAACAGACAACACCCAATGTATGCTGCAGTAATAGCAATCATCATGGCTGCTACCACAAATGAGAGCACGGCCCTACTCTGTGGGAAACACGAGCTGCTGGGGGTTTAGGTGCCTCTAAGGGTTACCTCCACCCTAAGGAGCCTTGGGATGGATGGAACTTCACTTGGTGCAGCTTAGAGGCAGCACGATTTGGGTGTCTGCCATCCGCATCGGCTGTGCTGACCTTCTCTCTCCACTGCCAACACTTTCTCTCTCCCTGTGCTTGATATCTCTTCCAGCCCTACAATTGCTTGTTTGTTTGCTGCTTGTTCTATTAAAGGCTTGTTGGTGTCAGAAGCTCCAAAGAAATCCTTTGTTTTAATTACCCCGGGGAAACACCATCACCTCATACTGCTGCTGCAGCTCAGGGCACCCGAACTGACCCGTGCAGCTTTGTAAATGGCATTAATCACACACAGCTCTCCAGCTGGAGCCTTTCCAGTCCCACCATGCAGCATGCAGCATCTCTCCCAAGCTCTGCCAAAGCCCGTTGCGATCTGCCCTGCTTCCCTTTGCCTGTCTGGATCCGTCCCCTCAATCCAGGCTGCCTTCCCAGGACCTGCTGCCAAATTATATGTGCCCCATAGGTAACCTTATCTCGGAGGTGGGCCTGAAAGTCCTGCAGAGGGGACTCTGTCTGCTTGCAGCTGGGGATGCCAATGGAGGCTTCTCCCATCCCCTGGGTAAGGCTCACCCCAAGCATGGTGAGAAGGGCTGAAGCTGCACAAAAAGGGGTTCAGCTGCACACAGCAGAGGGTTGCTTGCTATTTTTTTTTCTGCTAAAGAAGTTCTGTGGCTCCCTCTCTAGATGGAAAAAGGAAAACAAAGTTCCACTCCTGTGGCCTGCTGAAGAGCTTGCTTACAAGGGGAAATTAATCCAAAATTAACTAGTGGTGTGAATTGCAAGTGGATTAGTTAAATTACATTAAATGCAGGTCTGGATACTTTCATTTAAAATTAAAGTGGCCTTAATTCAATTTGGCTCAAGTCACTTCAAAAGTGAATTAAGTAAAACTTAATTACAGACCCTTTAATTCCAAATAGTGTGTCTATATAGGTTGTTTAATATGCTTTCATTTATCCATTTTTAGAATTAGTCTTGATGAGCTTCTCTGAATCTCCCCTCATTAGGCAGACCCTCATTTATTTAGTAGAAAGACTCCAATTCCCTCTAAAAGGAAAAAAAAGGAAAGTAAAGAGGAAGGGAAAAGGGAATAGGGAGGGAAAAAGGAAAGGGAAGGGGAAGGGGAAGGGAAAGAAGAAGAGAGAACACAAAAATGCCACTGACATCTGTCTTCAGCCAGACAAAATAGTGCTGCTGCATTTGCATCACCCTGCACTCCAGTGTGGGGGACCAACTGTGCCTGGAGAACTCTCTGAAGTCATTTTCTGGCAAAATTCTTTCCCATCAGCTCCTGCCAACATTTCCAGTAACTCTCTTTGCAGTGCTCTTCTTTAATTCCTGTGCTCCCTTCCCTCCTCTGGTTCCAGCAGTGTTACCCATTTCAGGGATGGAGCCCCAAACCTCCTCTCAGCTCCACCACTTCTTGGGGCCGTATCTCCTCCAACCTGACAGCATGCTGATTTTGCTGCAGAAGCCACCAAGGACCCAACACTGATGAGCCCCAATGCCATGGGTGATGTATCTGGCATCACACTGCTGGGGAGGTGAATCCTAACGCCAAAACTCCATGAAAAGAGGTGAGAAGGGCAATACTGAACTTCATGATTTTCACTCACAGAAATCATTGTTAACACTGAGATCTTCCCAGCAAAGTGCTTGCAATTGAACACAACTGTATTTTTGACCCAAAATCACAGCTTGGAAATGTTCTGGCTCTAAGCACGTTGCCTGGCATTGGTGGCTGTGCAGTGTGAGCTCACTCCCAGCTCCAGGTGTTTGTCTGCAGTGGAGAGAAGCAGTCTTTCCTCCCCGAGCAGCACGATTCAGCCTTCAGCTCACGACTGCCCTACCCAATGTGTCCTCCTTCCAGTGCCACCAGCATCCAGGCTGCAGACAAGCCACAGGAGAAGGCAGAAGCATCCTCAGCATCACGTCCTGCCCCACCCCATCCCGCATGCAGGACGGTAGGGCTGTCCCTGTGCCATTTCAACAAGACTAATGGCAGTATTTCTGAAGTGCATTTGAAGCTGCTGTGATTCTGTACTTTTCCTAAGACTGGTGGCAAGTTCTCCCAGCTCCTTGCTGCAAAGCTCGGGGTGCTGCTGCCCCTCACGCTGACTGCTTGTGCTGCTGGTGCTCTCTTCTTCTCCTCTGTCCTCTGAGCCTGGATCCATTTCTTCCTGTTTTCAGGAAGCTGACTCATGTAGGATCCCCATTTTTAGGTGTTTCCTTGTCTTTTCAGCCCCCTGGCCACAATCAGAGAAACGTAACTTGGGGATAGTGCAGGGGATGTGCAGAGCATAGGGGGAGGAAATGAAGAGCAGGAGATACTTATTGCGTGCCGTTGCTCTGATCCTGTCTATGCTCAGGTGCTGGAGGGCAGGATGTTTCTAAAGGTGAAGGTAGTTTAAAACAAAGGAGGCAAGCTCTGAGTTCTGAATTCCATGCATCCCCTTCCAACAAGTAAAACAAGGGGAGGAGTGCCTGCCCTGCAACAGAGCTGCCCCCGGGAGCACTGCACAAACACACAGCAGCAGAGATGCAGGAGGGACAGGCAGAGCTTATTATATCCCAGAGTCGTGTTAGATATTAATCACTTTGCATCCGAAAAAGGCGTCCGAGGAACTTAATTTGTAGTGGAAATGTCAGATAAGAGAGATGCTGCAACTCCAACTGAGAATAAACAGTGAATACTGCGGAACGTTACTCTAAAATGACCTTTTACTTTATATTAAAGCAAACAGGTAGAAATCAAAGTCAAATCCCCAGCAGAGATGATGCTGTGTGCGTGTGTGTGTGCACGTGTTGCTGTGTGTTCCTTCCAATGGGGTGGAGGGACTCAGAGCCAACCCAGCACAGCTCTCAGCTGATGTGATATCAGCCCCAGGTGGGTGAGGAGGGTCTGAGAAATCTATGGTTATGCATATAAATACATGAATATTATGGCATGCAGGATTTCAGCTCCTCAGCAGTTCACACAAGCCAGTGCTGAGTATTCTGAGTAGTATTTGTGCTCCTGGACAGAATTAGTGGGGATTTCTGCTGAAATAGTAGTATTTTCTCCTAGAGGAGGTTGGCCATAAAAACCCACTTCTGTCTTCAAAACGCAGTTTTCAGTGGTCCCAAGTCCTATTAATGGCCAAGTCCAATTTGGGGAGGAATGACACCACAATTGCTCTACCTAATTATATCCCATTTAAGCCTGAACTGCTTGAGCAGGGGTAGATTTCACCAGCGAGATTTTTCTTTGCTCGAACGCCTGTAGGAATGTTATTACATCCACTCCCCAGCTTTATTTCTTCATACTTGTATTACTGCCTTTTTCAAGAATCAAAAGCTTTTCAATTTCTTAAACGGTTTCACAGACTGAAATTGAGCTGGATACCTGGAAGGACAGAGCCAACAGAATTAGCCAGCCTGAAAAAACCCTCCTGGCACAACTCACTGCTGCAACTTCGAATGAAAACAGCGACAAGTGCTGCTCAGAATAGCCTCTCTTCGTTGCTATTTGTGCTTCTGTAAGGAAATGGCTTCTCAAGGCGTGCAGACTTTGGACTCCGTTCATGATACTATGCAGAAGTCAATGAAAGCACTTAGCAAACTCCTCTAGAGTTGTCCCTGTCTGCTTTTATTCCTTTCTATTTTATTTTACTTCCTTCTAACTTGATTTTTACCAATGCCTCCCTGACTTGGCTTTGACTGACTGTATGGGAACTGTTGAATCACAGCCTGAACCTCTGATTGACCACCTGAGGCTGGCACTGAGTCAGCCATGGGAGCACAGGTGAAGGCAATTCAGCTGTGTGCCCGGAAGGGGTGGAGCCTGGCTGCACCCCTCCTAGACCTCCTTTAAGGGCTGGCTGCCACTGAGGAAGGTTCTCTCTCTGGAGGCTGCTCCTTGTAGAGTTTTCTTGTGAGCCTACAACACCAGTGTGTATTTTCTATTCCTTTCTGGTCATCCTTTCCAATGTGATAATCTTTCCAGCTATATGCTCTCTAAAGGCTGGCCTAATTTCTCTGTGTACTTATCAATTATACATCTGTATACTCGTTGATTATACACTGATGTTTCTAATCCTTTGAGATATTGTATGTGTTTTGATTGTTATCAAACCTTGTTCCCCTGTATGACTCCACAGAGAATCTGACTATTCTGTGTCCTATCAGCTTCCCTTGATGGATTTTGCCCTTCCTCACACTTCCAAGGGTCTCTTTAAACCCATTTTAACAACCACCTCCATGATGCAGAGGTTCTCTATCCATTACCTGCACATCCACCTGCAGGCTCATCTGCCTCGCCATTCAATTATGTGTCCTTCCCAGCTGATCCCTACAAACACATACATGAGGGGGGGCTGGAAGACCTCTAATTTTGAAAGGCTGATTTTGCCCTGGTTGGGAAGTAGAAGCAAGAAACCGTGGGTGTAGATACATTCAGGTTCAAAGAGCTATTGGTGAATTAATGGAATAAGAAATGTGACTGAGGTTTATGAAATGCAGCAACCACACAACTGTCTCAGGATGTCCCCATGCTCTGAGTTATGGCCACGAGGATCACATTCTGGGGAAGTACCACATCACACGCTCTGTTTTCATAGTACTCCTTTACTCTGACCTGATACAGGAGATTTTCAGCTCTCTCTGTGTCCCAGCACTGAGCGCTGGCTGTGCTGCTGTCAGCATGGGGAGCATTTCACTGCTGAAGGCATCTGCTCCATTCCGTGCATGGAAAAGCACAGCACTTTCTGACTGCTCTGGAGCCTCTTGGTAACACTTCCCAAACCTGCAATTTGGGAATGCAATGAGAGTAGCATTCCCTGCAATGGAAGTAGCATTCCGGCCTGCTGTTGTGATGGGCAGCGTAACAACTGAACTTACTGTAGCTGTGCTTTAAGTTTGGGGTGTTGAAAACATCATTTTGCAAACCTATTACTTGTAATGCTATGATATTTTGTTGTACTGCCTCATATTGACCACACTTGCTGAAATTACAACGTAATGGAAAGTTTGCTTGGAATAACAGATGCCTAAACATTACTGAATTGCAGCTTCCTTGGAGGACTGGAATTACCAAATTCCTTCTACACAATCCTTTAGTGCTGGGGAAGCACAGGGATGAACTGTGTAACACACCATACAGTGATTTCTATGCTCTGTTTACTGGAAGAGCCTGCAACTAAGAAATCTGTAGGCACAGGAAATAAAGTCGCAATCCACTTGGTGCTGCTCTCTTCATTGCAGAGTGAATATGGCCCTCAGCCTAAGCCAGACCCAGGGGAGCACTGAGCCATGCAGCTCCTCCCAGCCTCAAACCTAGAGCACATCAGTGGGACATCTGTCCTCATCAAAACTCCCTTCCAGTGTTTCACTGCAGCCTGACACAAAGGCAGGAGAATGACACCTCCCTGGGTTTGCCGTCCCCTTTCCACCTGACCACGCCAGGCACGCAGTTTGACATTGCTTTCATCTTAACAAAAGGGACAAGTACAGCTTTTCATTCACGTACTGTCATCAGCAAATGAGGTCCTGGGGACTGGGAAGATGGGAGATAACAGCTTCAGATAATGTGCTGTATCTCAGCTGGCAGTGTGTCTGCATACCTTGGTGAGCAGCGTGACATGCTGGGAGGTGAGCTGCAGTGAGAGTGGGGTGCAGGGTGCAGGTGTGGGGTGCAGGGTGCAGGTGTAGGATGCAGGTGTGGGGTGCAGGTTGCAGGTGAGGTGCAGGTAAAAGGCAGCATTTGCTGAAAGAATGTCTTCTGTTGGAAAGATGGAGAGCTTAAAGAAATGGGATAAGTAAGCTACCGACAGAGCAGAGCATGACATTCTGGGTCAAATGTCATGTTTATCTTGATGCAAATAAGTTTTTGTGTATTTTGCTAATAACCACAGAAAATGTATTTAATTTCCTCCGAACTGCGTTTATCTTTCTGCATACTTTGCTTGGCTGCTGAACCAAAGAACTTACCATTCCTTTAGGAGCTGTAGATGACAGTTTGGGGAGAGTTTGGGGCAAAAGCCAATGTTGGGATTTGGAAAACAGCCCCGGATGGATCAAAATTCAGCAGTTCTGGAAGCTGAGCTCCTCATACAGACATTTCTCCTCTGTGAGCACCTGGAGAGCGCTGCTGCTCCTCAAACACTGAGCTGTGGGCTGCTCCAGCAGCACCTGCACCTACCAGAGATGGCCCATAACTTACAATGCTGGCAGTGGGGTGACAGAAAAGGAGATGGGAGAAAAATTAATTGATCTGTAGAAGTTGTGCTGTAAGAGATGAAACCTTAATGGAACAGCGAGGCTAACAAGCAAGGTCAGTGCGAACTAGGGCTGATACCGGCAGGAGCTGGGATAGCAGCAGAACTGACTCAGCTTGGGAAAAAAGGAATAAAACAAGACCATTTTTTTGTTTTAGTTTATAATATTCAAGAGCAGCTATTACAGGTCATACCTGAAGTGTAGGAAACCCATGTTTCCTTCTTCAAAGTGGATAATGAGGACACCAAGAGAGAGGCATGGTAACGGCGAGCACTTTGATTTGCTACTGTTCCCAGCGTTTTCAGCTTGGAGTTGCCTCTCAGTGTCTTTGTACTTAACAGCCCTTCATGATTCATTCCCCATTTCTCTGCCCGCTTGCTTTTGAAACCCGCAATATTCTGTGGCAGAATTTCAGGGGGCAAAAATAGCTAATTCTGGGTCTTTTTCCAAATGGATGTTTTCTGGCTATGGATCCATACCTCCTCCAGCCCTCAGCCACTCAAAGGTTCAAGCTGACCGTGGGTGTTTGCCTGGCCCAAAACAAAGCCTCTCCATTTCAGTGTGAACTGTGTCATTATTTTTACTCTCCAAACCTCAAAGTTCATTTTGAACTGAAAATGGTGTTTTGAAACAGTCAAAATGTTCCAGTTAGGAAATGGCAGCCTGGAGAATCTTGCCATCCCCATCCCCTTTCATTTTTTTAATTTCTGGCCAAAATTAATTTCAAAAGTTGACCTTCCCTGAATCTGTGCCGGTCCATGGGTTTGTTCTGAGCAGATCCTCTCCCCACTAAGGAGGCGTTGATGTTTGGAGAACACCTCCCCATATCCCACTCACTGCAGCCCTCCTGCCAAGTGCCTGCTTTCAAGTGTTTACTTTGCTCATGAAATCTCCTCAAGCCTTGTTCTCCCCTCTCTCCATCACTCCCACCAGACAGCCCATTGCCTGGCATGTGCTCAGCTGTGACCGCTGCTCTCACAAAAAACGGAGGCCTTAGTTTTTATTTCCCTAACTGCTGCGATTGCTGTTTGCTCTCAGCCTCTCCGAAGTGAACCTTTCCTCTCAAATTTGGTTTGCTTCACTACCCTGCTGCTGCTACTGGCTCTCCTCCACCCTCTGCGTGGAGGGATGGATTTTGTGAGCACGGTGAGCCCCGCTGCTCCCTGGGGCTGAGTCCCACTTGCAGGCACTGCCAGCACAGGGCTGGAGACCACCTTAAGACCCATTTTTGGCTTATGCAGTGCTCCAAGTGTGAAGAAGAGGGTCGCACCCTCGTTGCTGCCTCCGCTTTCTCTTCTGTTTGCATGAACAATAAGCTTTTACATAGCTCTCAACATTCCTTCCTTCCTTCCCCCATCACCTTTTGAAAGCCTCCAGCAGTTCCATCATGCTCCTGCACTTGGACAAAAGCAGCAGCTCGCAGCGCTGCCAGGCCGTTTATCTTTTTGGCAGACTGGCCCCCGGAGATAAGAGACAATAGCGGGAGGACTCGGCTATTTGATAAACAAAATGCTAGAGGCAGTGGTGGGAAGGGATATCAGAGGTCTCCTGTCCAGCCTATGGGATTGCTGCCAACTTGAGAAGGTCTCAGAAACCTCTGTGGGCTCCCAAGCCCTGCTTCCTCCGATTGAAGCCTGGCTCTTCCACATCACTGCAGCAGACGGAGGCTGCAGCAGATCCAGCCTGCACAATGGCCACGAGAACTGGGATTTCTTTCTGGCTTATGGCTCAGTGGAAGCCCAGTGAATGGCAAAGTCAAATCTTGAGTACAAAGGAGACTCTGCCTCCAAATTGCGGGTTCCTTTTCCAAACTGCAACAGCTACTCCATGAATGATGGCAGATTTCCCTATAAAGCAGCAAACCCTTTTATTTTCCTCTTACTCCTTCTCAGAGGTAGCCAGTTGTACTTTGTACTTTCACTCCAATTTGTTTCCTGTTGCACACAAATATCAAGGAAACAGTGAGCCCAAACATTTTTGGATTTTCCAGTGCTCTAACAAGCTATGCAAAGCAGGATCCCATAATGAGAAGCGTGCAGCAAGCAAAGGGAGGGCAGCATTAGCAGCTCCCGCTGCCTTGTATTCTCACACAGCATCTCAGTGTGAGAAATGGAGCTGCTAATGACTGGAAGTGAGCGAGCAATTCCTGTTGTTTTAGGAAAGATTTCCATAATGGACAAACGCTGTCCCTGTGGGCAAAATCCAGAGGGAAAACGGGGCTGCTGGTGAGGAGGGAAGTTGCTAATAATTCTTACTGCTTGCAGGTGGTCTCTCTGTCTCTGCTGTTTCCTCGGCCTCTCTTTAAAGCTGTGTCTTTCTCCTTGCCTTGCATTTTCTGCCAGTGCCTTTGAGCGTCTGTGTGTTTGTGGCACTGTTTCTCTGGCCAGCTCCCCTCGCGCACTTTAATTACCTCCTTGGTATTTCTGAAGGTATCCCCAGCGCTCTCTAATCCCCTCAGTGAGCTGACTAGCTGAACCCCAGGAGATCCTTACAAGAGAAAAACGGCAGGATAAAAGCAAGCGATTTCAGGCCTCTGGTTTCTTAATTAGCAGCCTGTACGCCACAAGTCCACAGGAGTGGCTGTCTGACACGGAGACTTTGCACTCGTGCTTAGAAATGAGCTCTCTGCACCTTTCTGTATCCCTTGGAAACTCTGCTGGTCCTTTTCTCGGTGTTCATTACTCATGGTGCAACCTGTTCAGCATCAGTGGGCTGTGAGGATGGGGGATGGTACCGTGGTGCCCCACATGCTTCCCATCCCACCCACACAGGTCTCAGGATGCTCTCCCTCTCCTCTGAAGCACCATTTGAACAAATAAGGCTCTGCATTCATAGAATCATAGAATGAATCACGGAATGGCCTGGGTTGAAAAGGACCATAACGACCATCTAGTTTCAACCCCCTGCTATGCGCAGGGTCGCCATCCAGTAGACCAGGCTGCCCAGAGCCACTTCCAGCCTGGCCTTGAATGCCTTCAGGGATGGGGCATCCACAGCCTCCTTGGGCAACCTGTTCCAGTGCTGACACTTCAGTGCTTGGGAGAGCTCAGGCCATTCTTCACTTGCATGTTGTCAGAGATTTGTGATGGGGAATGGGGTCGGATTGTGCTTAACTGGCAGTGCAGGTGGGCATCTGGCATTGCTGGAAGAGAGCAGGGCTGCAAGCTTTAACACCAGGTGCTGCATCCACGTTCAGCAGAGCTGGTGGGCAAGGTGCAACTCAGCTGCAGCGTCAGATGCTGTTTAACAGCACTTCATTCAGATATTCACATTAAGGCATCCAGTTTCCCTATAGTTTAGCTGTTCCCTCCCAGCTGCCTTCTCTGATGCAAATAATCCCTGAATGCCTCCTTAGCCCCACTTTGCCTTATCTGCCGTGTGCCTTCGGTGTGCTGTAAATGACACAACCTGCCTGCTCGTGAAAGCTGACATTTTTAAACCTGATTTTTAAATTGTAAAATACATGGCACGTGCCTTGCCAAAATCAGATGAAATCAAGTTAGTATCTAAAATGTTAAAATTACCATTTACATTTATATCAGAAATTAAAGCAAGAGGTTGCAGGCTGCATGCTTTGCGGGGATGCTAGCAGGAAACCCACAACCATCCTCACCCAAACATTCACACACACGTCAGTCTGGTAAAGGTATTATTTAAATGCTGTTCGCTTGGCATCTTAGTGAATTTGCAATATTAAAAGTGACATTAACATCACAGGAGTGAAAGGTTTCAAATCACTTCCAACAGAAGAGATGAGAAGACATCTCCATGCAAGTATTTTATCTTCCTTTTTTTCCATTAAGCAAGAAAGGATATCCATAAAACAAAAAGGCATGCCAGTAACTCAGCATAAAGCCACTGCTTCAACTGGAAATTCAGCATCTTCGTGCTGGGGGAGATGTTAATTTCTTCTTATGGTTTCATGTTAGAGCTTTGTTCTCAAGTTAAGCTTTGCCTTAGTTTGGCCCACTCAAAAATACATCCATTAGGTTTAGGCAGTACAGATGCCTATGAATCATAGAACCATCGAATGGCCTGGGTTGAAAAGGACCACAATGATCATCTCGTTTCAACCCCCTGCTATGTGCAGGGTCACCAGCCAGCAGACCAGGCTGCCCAGAGCCACATCCAGCCTGGCCTTGAATGCCTCCAGGGATGGGGCATCCACAGCCTCCTTGGGCAACCTGTTCCAGTGCGTCACCACCCTCTGGGTGAAAAACTTCCTCCTAATATCCAACCTCAACCTCCCCTGTCTCAGTTTAAGACCATTCCCCCTGTGCCCCATTTCCAGAAGAGATACAAACCTTCAGGGACACACAGGCAAAGGTACTGAGGCACTTAACTCCTACAGGGTATGGAGGATAATATATGTAACTGTACAGCGTAATAACGACAAGCCTCTTCAGTAACAGTGAAGGGACTCTTCAGGAAGAGCTAAGAGAGGACATTTAGATTTCAGATTGAAGAAATGTAAAACAAAGCCTCATACCAACAGCCTCAATTGCCCTTAACATCATTTTGCGTTACAGTGCCTACGGAAGGTCAGCTGCCTGCATACCCCTGCACCTGCAAGCCACATCTGGGAAGGAAATTGGGTATCTAGGATGCAAATTAGCACTTCAGACTTTGAAATGCTGACTAGTGCCTATCTGCTTCTTTTGGCATCAAAAAACCTTGAAATATCTGCAGTGTATTTGGTTACTTCTAGAGCAAGAATTTTAACAGGCAATTTAAGTCAATCTGTCATACTTTGCACCAAAATGGATGTCAGAGACAATGTCCCAGCTAAGGCAGCTGCAATTTGGAGCTGAGAGCAGATGACTTAAATGGCTCAAAATATATTGCAAGCGCTCAGCTGACAATGCCCCACTCTTATAGCAACCTTAGGTGAAGTCCACCAGATGATGGGGATCACTAAGCAGTGTGCCCAGAACTGGGCACAGAATAACCAGCGTGGCAGCAGACAGCCTTGTTTTACTTTGGAGAGACTTTACACTGAAGTAAGCATCCCGATTGCTGCTTTCATTAATATGGATTCAAAACTGAGTAGTGCTTATTGGCCTGAATGCAGGTCGGTGTTGTCCTGACAGTGTGCTTCAGTGCTGACTCACATCTGGTACAAACACAGGCAGAACTTTTTTTGTTCTCTTCAGAACTCACTGAGTTATTGTAAGGCTGTAAGATAATGCAGCAGTTGAAATAGATGGAAAAAAGCAGGCACCCTTTCTGCTCTCTTTAGGTCTGTCTGAGCCAAAGACAGCTTCTGAGGGGGGCTCTGGGCAGCCTGGTCTAGTGGTTGGTGACCCTGCACATAGAGGGGGGTTGAAACGAGATGTTCATTGTGGTCCTTTTCAACCCAGGCCATTCTATGATTCCATTCCATGATTCTATGATTCTGTGACTGACGATGGTCCCACCAGCTCATGAAACATAAGCATGAACCGAGCACCATGTGAGCCCTGCTGGTGTAACAGTCTGCCTGACGTGGAAACCTCTGGGATCCATCAGATGCTCTGGAAAGCCCATAAAGTGGAATTTCCTGAGCCATTTGTTCTTCTATCCAGAGTGAACACACCGTAAGAAGAACTTTGCTCAGCAGGCCCATGCCAAAAAGGAAAGCAAGGATGTACAGAAGAATGCGAATCACTAAGGCAGAAAGCCAGACAAGCTATTTCACACTACTGAAAGTTTCTGGGCTGAGAGCTGGTTTGAATTTGGGGCCCAAAGGTTCAGGTTGCTTTATGCTTTGTCCCTTTTCAATGCAAGCTGCTCTAGAAGTATTATAAAGACTTGACAGAACTCAAAAGCTGTTGACCCCCTACGATAACCTAATCTATCGGCTTTCCATCGGAGAACTGCTCTTTGATTGAGGTTTACACTTTTTTATTATTATTATTATTTTACAGATGTTAGATCAGCTACTCTGCTTTGTGACTACAGAGAATAAAGGAGGATGGCAGATCCTGCACTTCCCAGCTAAGTGCTTTTGATCAGTGGTCAACACTGGTGATGAATGCTTTTCCATCGCACCCTTCATCCCATGCATTTTCAAGGCTGCTTAGAGGTGGGAAGGCAAGAAGAAAGAATGCTGCCATCCAACAGAATTCAATTTCCTGAAAAAAATAAATCATTTTTTTTTTCCCTGTGACCTAAATGGAAAACATATTGTTCTGAAAGTGCTGTTCAAACTGAATTACCGAAACCTTTTATCAACAAAGAGACCGTCATATATCAGACATCTGGTGGGGATGTCAATTATAATAATTAATTAGACATCTCCCCAGATGCCTGACACTACATTCTGTCAGCAGATTTTTTGACTTCAATCAAAACTGCTGCTGCATTATGCATGAAACTCATGGAGTAGTTGGGAGTCGAGGAGATCAGCTACAAATCACAGCCGAGCACACGGAAGGCCTCCTGGTTCTGATGGCTTTTTCCACTTTTGAAGGCTGCCAAGTGAAGGTCACGTGCATTCATTTCTTTCCTCAATGTTTTCAAATGTTTCACATTTTTTCACGCAGGCATTCAATTGAAAAAGAAGAGTGGTGAGGAATATCATTCGTAAACCAAAGGTAAGGGCTGCCACTGCGCCCCTGTGGTGGGGAAGAAGGAAGTCCCACATGCAGTCACCAATCTGAAGTGCAGCCACAGTGGAGCATTTTCATTCATTCCTCCTGTGACCGTACCAGCAACTCTGTTTCAGCTCCACAGAAGGAGATAGAAAAAGATGGCCCTGCATCATTTCCTTCCCTGTGTTTTTAATTCTTCCTTTTTTTTTTCAGAATTAAATTGAAAATAAATGAATTCCTGGGTTATTTAATTAATTCAAAACACAACTTTTTTTTTTTTTCATTTTTCAAAAATGCTCTCATTTTTCCCAAAACAGAGTCCTACTTGATTTAGGAAATCACTCCAGTCCACCCCAGTATCCATATATACACATATATACACAGCTACAAACACATCACCAGCTTTAGGGTAGGAAACGCTTCAAGTCTCAGACTAAGAGCAAACACCTTTCCAGTACACGGGCCCTTGTGCTGCACTTTGGTCCTCTCCCTCTGATGGGAATTTGTTGTATTCAGTGCTGCAAACTGACAGAAGCCTCCATTTGGAAACATTCTGAAGCAGGGCAGAGTTAAATTCTGGTGTAAGTCCCTGGGTTATTCCTGTATTCACTGGGGCAAAGATTTCTGCCCGTCTCGTGTTTGCTCTATAAAGTATTTAGCACATGTTTGAACAGCATGAAATGATAAATGAATATGTAACTACCACACACTTGCCTCTCCGGAGCTAGCAAGATTCTTTTACTTGAAGGATTTGCCAATGAAAAATAGAATTACAAGCAGCATGTGCATTTTCAGAAGAGAAAATATTTATAATAATCCACGTGTTTCAGTATTTCATGGAAGTGCTGGGTTAGTCTCGGTTTCAAGTCAAAGAAAGAGAGAATACATTTAGATTGACGTGGATGTGCTGTGAAACAAAGAACTGGGAGGTGGTGGAGTCACCTTCCCTGGTGGTGTTTAAGAGGCATCTGGATGAGGTGCTACAAGATGTGGTTTGGTAGCTTAGTGGTAGTAATGGTGAGAGGATGGTTGGACTCCATGATCTTGTAGGTCCTTTCCAACCTTGTGATTCTAGGATTCTATGAACTGAAAGAGAAGCAAAGTCCCAGCAGGTAGAATAGGAACAGATTGCAGGAGCGTGGCATGGGATGCAGCCCAGACCCTCCTACCAACACCTGCAGGAGGTCTGGGATGGCTTCCTTTGGTCAACCCCCCCTTCCAAAAGAACTCCTCTTTGTCATTTGTGTTATGAAGGATGTTTCATGTCAGGCTCATCTCCACAGGGGGTGCTCCCAAATTTAATCTGCTGGCTAATAACTGCAATTAATTAAGGTTGGGGATTTAAGGTGGATTAGTTCAACCGCATTAAACCACTGTGTAAACACTTGTATTTAGGAGAGGAGCCGCCCAAACTTTGCTGGTTTGTCCTTGGGCTTGCTGGTATGCAAAAGAACAGGAAGAGGAGAATTTGTCATGCACTTCCTTTCCATGTGGCTGTTTTTTATGTGTCTCAGAGTAACTTTCTGCTGCTCACCCTGCTTTGAAAGCACAAAACTTGGTGTTACTCTGGAGAGTCCCTGCAGAGCAGCTAATGCCCCAGAAATCCCTGCCATTTGCTGCAATTGCAACGTGAAAAGAAAATCTTTGGAACCTAAATAGACTGCGCTGATTTACACCACTTCAGCTCTGAATAAAAGGGTTGAGCCAGAAGAGTTTAAAACAATTTAACGAGTGTATTTGGCAGGTAATGTCGTGTCATTTTCCTCCAAGCCTTTTTCATTTACAGACCTGCAGCTCCCGATGCTGCTGGCTGTGTGGCACGAGGCGCTCAACGCGATGGGCAGCGCTGCTGGGCCGATATTTCCATTTTCTTCTGAAAAACAGAGCCCGTAGTGCACTGCAGAGTGGAATTTCTTACCATATCATCACAAGGATCATCTCTATTTAGGCAAATGATGCAGAGCTCGGAGAAATACATCCTGAAAGCAGAGTAGGGAACAATCTGGAGAAGACCTTCCAAGAGTTTCCAGCTCTCCGGAGGATGCAGATGTTTGTGCTCATTTATGCAACACAGATACATGCCAGAATGCCACCAACAGAGGCAAAGCTCTGCCAAGTCCCAAGATTTTGTCCCCCATTTCTGATCCGTGTGCCCACCTCATCTGATGAACACGTAGAAGGTTAAATACACGTCATTTATCGCCCAGAGTTCTTAATTGCTGCACATTTTTAATCTTGCTCCATGTTTGGATAGAAAGCAGGAGCACTCCTGAAATGCCGAATACGTAAATAAAATAAAACAGAAGTGCAAGGAAGAATGATTACTTTGGACCCTCTGGAGTCGTGAATTAATACTGAGCCCAGAAACATTCAGCAATAACAATCACCAGCACTGCCACTGAGAATAGAAACATCTATTTTTCCCTTTGCTAAAGACAGACAATTCTCCAGTAACTTGTACCCAAAATTTCACCAGTCAATTAATGACCTTTGCCTCTGACATCCCTTCCTTCAAGGTTTGCATGGCTATTATTTTCAGTGCTTAATCTTTCAGAGCGATTTGTGTCTCCTAATAACGGACTTGTTTTGCTATCAGTCAGCTCCAGGGCTGCTGCTGCGGCTCTTCCTTGAAAGCTTGCCTTGCTCGCCATGCGACTTCAAATACCATCCTGTCTCAGGCGGAAAAAAAAAGCCCCCCAAATCCCATATTGCTCCTTACAGTTTTATTACTTAGGAAACTGAAGAGAGAAAATAAAGGTCAGAAGAACTTTAAAACAACAGTAAAGTCAAGAGGACAGGAGAGTCTTAAAGGAAGTTACAAGCTTGAAATTACAGACATTTTTTTTAGGATGTACCAAGACATTTCCAATGAAGCACAAACCCCTATGATTCCCTGCTCAACCCTCACTGCCCAAGGGAAATTACTCAGAATTATCTCTCTCAGCTTGTCAAGAGAAAGCAGCTTATGAAATGTCAGACATTCACACGGTGCAGAGGAGACCGCAACTGAGAACCCCACAAGTGCTTGACTGGACATGGAAGGAGCTTCATAACCCTGCTGCCTCGGGACCACCTTCCTAATCTCTTCATTTATATACAGCAGCACACTCTGCTGAGCATCCTCAGAGACTCAAAGCACCTACATCTGCACACCTCACCTGTACAATAATGAACCATGCACCCCGCAGTGCTGTGCTGGTCTCAGAGCCCAGGGCCCACAGGACAGCCTCTCACCAGCTGTGGGATTTGGTTCCCCGCCCCAGCTGGACCACCAGGACACAGTGCACAGGGAGAGGGATGTCCCCAGGTCCTGTTTAGTGGGCTGTCCAGGATAAGTCCAGAGGAATGATGCATGCTTTTGGAATCATAGAATCATAGAATGGCCCGGGTTGGAAGGGACCTCAAGGATCATGAAGCTCCAACCCCCCTGCCAGGCAGGGCCACCAACCTCCACATTTAATACCAGACCAGGCTGCCCAGGGCCCCATCCAACCTGGCCTTCAACACCTCCGGGGATGGTGCATCCACATCCTCTCTGGGCAAAAGATGATGGCAGATCCATGAGAAAGTAAAAGCCAGCAGTTGGCCTGGTCTGAAAATCCCTGGCCTCAGGGCTGTGTAATTTTTGTAAGACAGCAGCTCATCAGCAGGCAGAAGGAGGGGGAAGACCTTAAACAATCTCCTTGGCACTCCTCCCTGCTGCCCTTGTGCAGGTGCCCATCCATCACGTCCCTACAGGTTCCTTCTTCCCTTCTGCCTTTTCACAGGGAGTCCTAGCAAAATGGTGATCAGATCTTATGATCCCACTGCTTTCCAAGTCCAACTGAGCTACCAAAACAACTCCTCTGTGCTACTGTTCATACCACCATCCAGCCTTCAGTGTGAAACTGCTGACAGAACACCAGCCACAGCCAGTGAAATGTTTCATTAATTATCATAATTGATATCAATAGCAGATGTCAGCCTTAATGAATGAGAGAAGTCATTGCCAATAAGAGATGCAAGAAGGAAGCTTCCAGCCCCTGAGTTCTGACTTCCCACTGGCATTTTTCTGTGGGTGTGAATGTCTGCCCACCCCTCTGTCACTAGGTGAAGGCACAGATGGGGCTGGGGAAGCGACAGCAATGCCCATCCTACAGCAGCAGAGAACAGCTCTGTGTGGTGGATGGGAGGACAACACCTCGGAGGTTTACCTGCTCAACTTTTCATCCCTGGGGGAACAGCACTGCTTTTAGGAGGGAGACAGCAGCACCATCATGAGGCCTCTGCACCAGAGACAACGTAGTCCTCATGCTCATGAACCACTCTGCAGTAACAAATTAGCAGCTGAATCCTCTCATCAGCAACACAGCTCTGCTCACAAGGAGATATCTGTTTCTAAAATCGTGAGGGAAAATGGTTTCGTAAAGGGTTTTCAGCCTCTTGAGCGTCTTGGCAGACTCCTTTTCAACTTTCCTAAGCAGAAAATCATGTGATAAAAATAAGGCTAGAAGTGTTTTGGGTGAGTTTTTCACGACTCTGTATTTTTCTCTGGGCCAAATGATTTGATACCAAATACTTCCCTGCTTTGTTCAGTTATTCTGTTTCTACTCATGGGATAAAAGTCTCTCTTGTACATCCCTCAAGGTTCGCAAATCTGCAGAAAGCATACAAATAACTCTCAAATGGGAAGGAGAGGTATGCACTGAAAATGTCATTAACAAAATTAATCCTCATCTAAAATCTTATCAGAGCTAGAGCAACCAGGGCACTTGATCTTACGTCTTGGGCAGCTCTAAAGTCTTTCATTACTGGGCTCACTGGACCAGAGAGGCTACAAGCCCGTACATCTGAATACAGATGATGTACAATTTATGGGTTCGTGGCCTCCTCACTTAACCCAAGTTACTGGCCCATGATAGGGTTTGCCAACCTTGCTGTTTCAGGCAGGAACAAACATTTTATATGCTGTCGATTTAGCAAACCTGTTCTCCTGATTCCTTCCTCCCCCCTTTCGCTGGTTGTGTTCATTAATCATTCCCTACTGTCTCCCTGGCAAGACGTGTTAATTTTTATAGGGCTTGCTCAGCAAGTCTTCAGCAGCAGCTTGTTCCCAGGGCAGTGGAGCATGGATACCTTGTTGAACAGCCAGGTCAAGTGGGGTTTTGTCCAAGGGCACGTTCCTTCTGGGGTTTAGGGACCATAGGGACCATTGCTGCTTCTACAGCACTATGGAAGACCTTTGCTGGGTGGAAGGCAGTGGAGGCATCCCATGGGTAGCAGCACCTTGGGACTCTCTTAGCCCAGACATTGTCATATTGGTAGAGTTTGCAGGTCTCTGGCAGTGAAAGAGTGGCCATAGCTCAACAAAATAAGATGGCCTTTGGGTTTGGCTGCTGTTAAACCTACTGCTTGGCTGGGTGACTTCGGGCAGTCTACCAGGTCTCCCTCTGCTCCTGCTCCCATAACTTTATTTCAAAAAGCTATTTTATGAGGATCATATCACTTCAAGATAATCCTCCCGGAATTGTATTTGTGCTTATAACAGAGGAAAAGAAACCCAACTGCTGAAGTGGGACTTATTGCCCAGAACACCCCAGGCTGAAAGCAGGGACAGCGATGCAGGTACCTGAACACTGCTGTCCTTGGACAATGTACAGTAACCTTCTACAGAAATCCCAGATCCTATCGAAGCAAAGCTGCCCCATTCAAAATAGCAGAAAAGAGCCTATAACTTTACAGCTACTTGAGCAAGCTTTACATTAATGTCATCTAAATGGAAGAAACTAAAAAAGAATGGGAGAAAGGGAACATCAATTACACTGTATTATGGCAGGGTTTGGAAACACAGAGGAGAGGAAAAAAAAGGAGGACACTCCGAGGAAATCTGTGGGTTCTGAGACAGCCAATGCAGTAGCCCTGAAATATTTCTCTTTCCTGCACTTACACTAAAATACAAATAAAGAAAAAGAAACTTTCTTGACTGAAGCCTACTGCTAGCACTTGGAGAGGAATATCAACTTCTGTAATGCAAACCTGTGTCTAAGCTGGCCAGCCAAGGGCAGATCAGCCAACAGCCTCAATACCTTTGTTAGGAAAGGATCAGTCACCCTCTGGTAAACTCATCTCTTGCTGCACTGACCACAGAGGGAACACAGAAAACCTGATCTTAGTGCATGAACAGAAAGGTTTGGTTGGATTTTCTGGGACAAGCAAGTGGATGCACTGACAGCCCTTACTTAGAAATGATTGAGGAGTTGGATTATGAGTCAGGGGAAGACTGGAGCCAAAATGGCAAAGCAATTGCAAGTCTCCCTGTAAGTGTGTGAGTAAGAGTGCGTGCAAGACAGCAACTTGCCTTCCCTCAGTGACTTGGATTGATGGCCCTCTGCTGTTCCCGTCTTTGAAGAACCCACCAGTCGATACTTCACTCCTTTGTGCCCAGTCATCCCATCGTCTGTGTGCTTGGCACCAGTTCCCATAGGTGTAAATAAGAATTATTTCTCAGGCTGCCAGCCCTTCTGCCTGGAAGACATGAGGTTCATCCAGCCTCCAGCATGCAGCTGGATCCCCTCTCCTTTCTCGCACAGCCTTTGGCACATACTCCTTTGCTGACCTTTTCCTTGGCACATTCACATCTAACAGCAGGTCGCTGACCTGGAGAATGGATGCAGGACAACAGCATCCTGACAATGCCTGGATAATAGCAGAGAAGTCAGCCCTCTTGTTAACAGCTGAGCTTGGTCTCTCCATGGGTCAGCCCCATCTCCCCTTTCACCGTGAAGCCTCGTGTGCATTTTGGCCACAGACCACAATTCCAGTAAATTTGAGAGAGCTGTGGAGGAGGATGCAGAAGGGGAAGGCTACTTTACCCACAGCTATGGGGAACCATCCCTATGGGGCAGGGAGCTCAGGTTCACACAGGCTGAGAAATGAAGTCCCTGGAAAGCTGCTGGCAGGAGGAAAGCACAGCTCAGAGTAGAGAAGTCAGATTAATTGGGCTGGATGGTGATAGGCAGCGAACATGACGACAGTTAGCACTTCCAGAGCACTGTCCATACCTCCCCGAGGGCCACGCTCAGCACATCACCATTAACATCTCAAAAAGAAAAGGCATTCCATGAGCAGCAAGGCGTGCTTCTCGTACATGTGCACCCTATGAGTGCAGTGCCTTAATGTAGGCACTTAACTCCGTAATAATATTACTGTTATTATTATACTACTACTGTGCCTGTTACAGCACTGTAGCATTTGATTCCAATTGCTGCCGACATTTTGAAATGTGCTGATCCAATGAAACCGCATCTCCCACAGCTCCTTAGCACTGCTGCTAAGGGCTGCATCACTCCCATGAAGCCTGCAGATCTGCCAGCAGGCTTTTGTGCCCCCAGCTCATCCTGCGGGGCAGCCTCTGGTGCTCACGCCTGTTTATCCCGGGCATAGATGCTGTTTTCTGAAGAACCAAACAAATCTCTCATTCCTGTGGCTTCCAGCATTCTCCCTCACATCTCACAGAATCACTGAGCTGATGCAACTGCTTGCTGTCCGCTCTCTGATCCTGACTGTTAGGCATGCAGAGGCTCTACTGTTTAATCAAGGCATTGCGGGACCGATGGCCCAAGCCAAACCCTTCAGCATTTGAGCAATGCGTTGGACAGGAAGGATATCTTGCTGCCCACATTCAGGTTCTTGGAGCAGCTGAATGACATTCAGCACTGAAAACTCTTTGCTGCCTTCAGCTGTGATTTCATGCCCAAACGCCTGGCATGCAAGTATCTGCAGAGCCAGGCGTGTTGGACATCAAGCAGACACCGGCTGCTGCCTTCCCAGGTGCAGTCCAGTTTGTGTCTGCAAAGACAAAGCCATCATCAGGAGCTCCAGAGACAGGGAGGAGGGGGCACAAGGCCAATGTTGGTTCACCGCTCCAGGAACACACAAGAAACCATGATCAATAGCAAGCAAACTTGTCATTTGGAGTCTCCAAGCGCTCTTGGTGCTTGGTGCTGTACGGACACAAGGTGAAGAGCTATCAATATGAACAAGCTGGTAAAGGATCTTGCTCAAGGCTACCCTGAACAGATTTGTTTTGTTCAAGAGAAGGAGCCAAATTTGACGATACTTTGTCTCCTAGACAACATCAGACAATTCGTAGCATTGACTTGCCTGGAAGAAAGCTCCCAGGAGACCCGGAGCAGCAAACCCTTCTCATCCTCGCTCACACAACAAGTCTCCAAAGATGGGTTTGTTTGCTTGGTTGTCTTCCGAGGGCTCTCCTTTTCCTGGCCAGACCTCTGGGTGGGCATCTCCACTCCTGCTGGCAACGTCTCACCAAAGTAAGGAGAGCCAAAGAGCCAGAAAAGCAGGGCTGTGGTCAGTATCTAAGAAACAGAATGCCTCCCATACCCCAAGCCTTCCCACTGGAAGCAGGCAGTGAGGGTGTTTCTCTGGGAGCTTACACTGAAAACTGCAACCACGCAGTGCATTATTCTGTGCCTGCCTACCTATTCATCAACTTCTTGTGGAATATCTTTGCTTTTTCTTATGCTGCCATTACTTTGCCTGTCTAACCACTCGTCTAATGAAACAGCTCTGCATTTCTCTTCATTACTCCTTTAGCCACCTTTTATATTTCCTACACACAACACACACGCTCTCCTTGTTACCTGTGATGCATATATCCACTTATTTTTACATCTTGCTTTTGTTATCCTGGTCCCTATCTTGAGACTAATTCCCCACCCTTCCATCTCGTCTCCAGAAAAAGGAACCCCAACAAATCAATCCTCCAACAAACACAGAGCCTAAAGCCCAGCCCCCCACAGTCTGCTTCTCTGCAGGCTTTTTTATGCCTTTTACTTGATCGTTTCATGCATCTCAAACATCACTGTTTTCTTCCCTTAAACATCCCAAAGCGTGTTGTGTGGGGAAGAAAGTTGTATGAAAATCACTTGAAAATGAAAGCCACAAGCTATATTGTGGTAATAGCCCATTATATCTCTCCTCTTATTTACTTCATTCAGCAACTTTTGACTTGATTTGACAATCAAAGTTAATGCTCTGATATACATATACACATCTACATGTATTTTCCCTTTTATTCCTTGATTAGAACTGTGAACATTTTCAAAGATTTAAATTGAGGAGAGTGACTAACACAGATCCTTCTGCTGGCTGCAACATTAGCTTTGACTGTCTGCTAATAGCTCCAAGCATTGAGCTCAGTCTTCCCATGCAAAGACATGAATGCTTTCCTGGGAGATTTCTGAACAGCAGTGGGCTCCATACCGACTGGTGTGTGTTGGTGGCAGGAGATGTGTTGGTGGAGGGAGATGTGTGATGGCACAGGATGTGTTATGGCACAGGTTGTGTTGGTGGTAGGAGATGTGTGATGGCACAGGGTGTGTTGGTGGCATAGTATGTGTTGGTGGTAGGAGGTGTGTTGGTGGCACAGGATGTGTGATGGCACAGGGTGTTTTGGTGGTAGGAGATGTGTTGGTGGCAGGAGATGTGTTGGTGGTAGGAGATGTGTGATGGCACAGGGTGTGTTGGTGGCAGGAGATGTGTTGGTGGCACAGGATGTGTTATGGCACAGGGTGTGTTGGTGGTAGGAGATGTGTTGGTGGTAGGAGATGTGTGATGGCACAGGGTGTGTTGGTGGTAGGAGATGTGTTGGTGGCACAGGATGTGTTATGGCACAGGGTGTGTTGGTGGCATAGGATGTGTTGGTGGTAGGAGATGTGTTGGTGGTAGGAGATGTGTTGGTGGTAGGAGATGTGTGATGGCACAGGGTGTGTTGATGGTAGGAGATGTGTTGGTGGCACAGAATGTGTGATGGCACAGGGTGTGTTGATGGCATAGGATGTGTTGGTGGTAGGAGATGTGTTGGTGGTAGGAGATATGTTGGTGGCATGGGGTGTGTTAAGGCACAGGGTGTGCTGGTGGCACAGAGTGCTGGTGGCAGGAAATGTGATGGTAGCAGGAGATGTGTTGGTGGCATGGGGTGTGTTGGTGGCAGGAGATGTGTTGGTGGCATGGGGTGTGTTGGTGGCAGGAGATGTGTTGGTGGCATGGGGTGTGTTGGTGGCAGGAGATGTGTTGGCAAAGGATGTGTTACGGCACAGGATATGTTGGTGGCTCAGGGTATGTTGGTGTTGGAACAGCCTTAATCAGAAAGCCCAGCTTTGCTCCAACCCAAACACATCACGGGGACGCATCTCTCGCAGTCTCGTTTCTGATGTGCAATATTTTGAAACCACTTGTTTCCATTTTCTCATTTTGTTTCAAAGATGTCAAAGCCCTTTGATAAGAGAAGAATGGCTCATCACTACTTTCTGGTTTTGTTTCGGTTTCCTTTATAACTTTTTTATTCTTTAGAATCCCTTTATTGTTGGAAACGTAGAATTTCAGATATGAAGTCTTCTGTTATGGTCTCAACGAGAAGGGGTCTGACTTCATCAAAACAAAATGACTCCACAGGAGTGGAGAGAACAGCTTCAATAGCTGCAGAAGAATAGGGACAGAATTTTCATTACTTTTGAAATCTTCCAGTTTGAGCTTTTTATTATTTTTTTAATCATATTTCTATAGTATTTGTATTATTTCTAGGCTATTTTGATGGCCAGGAAATAAATTAATACAGAAATGTCAGAGTTTCCCACGGATCTCAGATCTTAAATCCCAACTATTCCTACGGAGTGCACCCAGTGCTCCTGGGATGAGTTTTATTGACTTTTTTAACATAAAAAAGCCAACAGCTGCACCGCCCAGGTTAAAAATGGGCATTCGTATAATTTATTCTAAAAGCTGAGGGCCTCCAAAGCAATATCTGGAGCAGATTCACACCTTCTCCAGAACATCTGAATGGCTCTCAGCAGTCTGTTAACCTCTATATGGGAAAGGACAACTGGGAGAGAGCCCAGTCCCACCTGGAGTTTTTTTTCTGATCAATCTGGGAATAGCTTTGAAGCTGTGAGAGCTCCTCACATATTTGTCAGTGATTCGTATCTGACTTAGGAACGGGAAACAGGGAAAGATGTTTGTTGTGTGTTGAACAGAGAGGCAGAACAACCTCAAAACCCAAACAAAAACCTCCTCAGATCTGCATAGGGCTCAGCAGTGAGGTACAGCTACACTCTTTGCTCAGGTTTGAGGTGGGTAACCTCTGGTTCCGTGTATTTAACCTGAACTGCACTGCGTAGTGTGAACCATGCATCACCACACCCAAACTAATCAAACCTTGCTGCTCGCTCCTGGGCAGTCTTCATCACATGGACGTCTGCATTTATGGCAACTTTGAAAACCACAGTGACTGAGTATGAACCCAGATTTAAGCCTCTGATATTTCAGGCATTGACTGCTGAGTAAAATTGCGTTTCTGTTAGCTTGGTGGTTTTTTGCTCCCCATGATAACCAGTGGAGAAGAACTCATTCTCCAACAGCACTTTGGGAGTCCCGCTGAGCTGGGAGACCCCACAAGCTTAAATCCATGGGGAAGCTGAGATGCAGTGCAGGGGCTGGGGGGGTCGGTGGGTCTCTGGCTGCTCCAGGCTGCCCACAGCCCCCCTCCTCTGTCCTTCTAAAAGTATGAAATCAAAAACCAGCAGCACACGTGGCCTTACTGCTGCAGGGCTCACCTGTGTGCCGTGAGGCTGGTAGTGTTATTTACACTTCCCCAGACATTTGCCTTTCTCCCTGCGCCTGAAACAGCTACAAGCCCCCATCCCTTCCCGTGCAGCATCTGCTGTGCCAGCTGTTCCCCATCCCACGGATCGCCCTGCCTTGGTGCTTGTTGACACTTGTCCGTATTCAATCACATCTTCATTTCTTCAGCTCCCTTCTCCAATTTGTCATGTTTGCCTTGCATGCAGTCTGTGTTCTCCAGCACATCTGGCTCTCTTCCCATCATTATACAGCTCCCAAACTCTGTACATCCAATCTCTTTTCTGCTATCCGTGTCATTAACAAACACATCAGCTGGCAGCAGCAGCAGAAGGGGTCCCAAGGCACCCACATTTTCATTTCTGACATCTCTCTCTTTAGCCAAGACGGCAAATGCTGGTGCCTGCTACCCCTCTGCTTCTCTGCAAATCCATCACCTCGGTCAAAATTGATTAATTTGGTGGAGCTGTGAGCCCGCATCTCCCATCGCCCTCATCTCAGTGCCTCCCGCTGCTCTGAGTGCTCCTGCTGGGCAATGACTTGCTTCTTGCTACTTCATCCTGCCTCTGTGGGTCTCAGCAAAGGCGCTGAAGCTCCTCAGAAACACATTCTGTGCAGCAAAGGGACTCAGAAGTTTTGTGCTGCCTCTTTATCCAGCCCTGCCCGCTTATAGCTGCCCACAACGAAGCAATGATTTGTTTCAGGTCTGGTTTGTGAGATACCAAAACGCTGCTGTTTCTCCCCTATCCTCTTCCCATTTAAATGCTAACTACTGTAAAGAGAAAGCCTCTCGGAAAACAAACCAGCCAGAAGCAGTCTGCAGAGCAGCAAGCTCAAACCCTCCCAGCCATCAGCTGTGGCCGAAGAAACCACTTCGGGATTAAGTGCAAAACTGGGCTGCAAAGCCTGAAAGCCGGCGAACTATTGGAAAAGATAAAAAAAATCCTCCACCCTTTGGAGTGCCTGACACATTGACACGTCCAGTGTCAGAGCTCAGGTTGTGGCTCTGGAAGAAGAAACGCTGGATCCCAACCCCTAATTACACCCCGGCCAAGCAGCTCAAGTTTTATTAGTGCAGCTGTCAAGCAGCAGCCTGACATGGCTCGCCTTGGAGCCCAGCCCCCCCCAGCCCTGACCCTGCAGCATGCCCAGCCCTCCTTCCAAGGGAAAGCTGAGCCTTCACTCCTGAGGAATCCTGGACTGGGTTCCTCCATCTCAGAGTCTCTTAGAAAGCACTTTCTGCATTTATTATTATTATTTTTTTTAATTTAATTCACGGAGTTTCTCTAATCCAGCCACTTCTTCCCCTTGGTGGCGTGGGGCAAAGCTAAGGTCAGACTGCTTTGCAAACAATACGGATCTTAAACTCAGATTGCGGTGGGAGCTTTACCTGGTGCTGAGCTCAATTTCCCTTGGAAATGCCAGAGCCCATCCAGGTACAGAATCAGCAGCTCTCTGTTTAAATCATGCATGCAACTTCCTGGTATTGGTGTGCTCTAAGGTGCATCATCCTGAAAAAGATGAAGGGAGGGAGGGTGCTGGGAACGAGTTTGAGGAGGTAACAGCTTGATTTAGGCCAGGCTGGATGTGGCTCTGGGCAGCCTGGTCCGGTGGCTGGCGACCCTGCACATAGCAGGGGGGTTGAAACGAGATGATCATTGTGGTCCTTTTCAACCCAGGCTGTTCTATGATTCTATGATTCTATGATTTACTGAAAAGAAAGTGCTCCCACCACATGCAGTTCAAGGGTTGTGGTGTTTTTTCCTTTTGACAACAGTCAGCCTGCTATTATGTTCCCTGCTGCACGGTGTTTAATACAGAGCTCTGCCATAAGTTGTCTATTAGGTGAATTATCACAGCAAAAGAGTCATCTGCTGGGGAAGCAGGCACTGCTCTGGGGGAGAGGAGGTTGGGGGAGGATCTGAGCAAGTGCCATCCTGCCAATGTGTTGGAGAAACAGACTGTGACATGAAAAGCAGCCCCACTCACCCTCCCAGCAGCACTGGGCTTTGTGACAGGAGTCAGCATTTCTTCAGACAGCAAGAAATCCGTTCTGCTAACTGACACCTCTGTGCCCAAACTGTAGCAGTGCTGGAAGACCCCGCGGCTGCAGTGGATCTCAGAGGACACCAGTTTGCTCCCTGTGCTTCCCCGAGCTGCAGGTGAGATGAATCGAGCCTTGTTTGCAAACACAGCCCATGCAGTTCCCATCTCTGGAAGCTCCAACCTCACAGCCCTCACCCCACTCAGCAGCACTCTCAGTCAAAACTGGTTTTTTCTCCTCCACACCTGTAGATTGGGATTGATCAAACAGACTTTGAGATGTCCCCTGAAAGTGGATGAAAAAGGAACAGGATAGAATTATTATTATTATTATTATTATTATTATTTAATAAAAAGCTTTTTAAAAAAAGCAATCATTATTTTTTCAACCTTTTGCTTCGCTGGAAAAATGGAAATATTGTTTCAATTCGGGTTAACTCCACTGTATTTTTGTTTTCCATTTGGCCACTGAACCACAAACGTGTGGTCTCTTAGCTCCTATTGGCACCTATCTTTGTTCAATTGTTTTGGTTCACTGCCTCTATTTTCAAGAGAGAACCACAGCTTTCTAATTGCATCTGATGAGCTGATGGAGCTATTGAGCGGATGTCTGGGGCTGCTCTGGCTGATCATGGGCTGTGTTGGTTTAGTGCAGGAGAAAAGAACTGTCAGCGGTCCATATTAGCTATAATTTGTGTCTCCTCTCTCTGTTCGGATCTACCCGTATGCACACTCATGGCATTATATAGGAATCCCAGACTGAGAGCTCATTTTGTGAAGAAATGTTGCTCTGTCAGAAATGCCACTTTATGATGAGTGAGATGCTGCTCTGGAATGTGTTGGCTTCAACCACACGTCATTGGAACAAAGCACCACGGAATGGAACTGTTTTGATTTTCCATTTTGAAGCGATTTTTCATTTTACCTTTTTCTTTTTTTTCTTTTTAATCCCCGTTGGTGTTAAAATGATACTCAGCTCCAGCAGTGAGACGGGAAGGAGACATTTCAGGCATCAAAACCAGAAGGTTTGAGCGGTCCCCAAAGCTATCCCGTTTCCTCCGAATTTTACATGAAGTTTTTGGGAAAAAAATAAATAAATCCATTCCCAGAATTAAACAAAGAAGGAGAAATTGTGATGTCACTCAAAATAACTCTTATTCAGGTATAGAAGTCCCTCCTAAAGCCTCCTTTCAGTATCTAAGGGGGGCTGTAAGAAAGAAGGGGACAGGCTCTTCAGCAGGGTCTGCTGTGATAGGACAAGGGGCAGTTCATAGAATCATAGAATGGCCTGGGTTGAAAAGGACTACAATGATCATCTCTTTCCAACCCCCTGCTATGTGCAGGGTCGCCAACCACCAGACCAGGCTGCCCAGAGCCACATCCAGCCTGGCCTTGAATGCCTGCAGGGATGGGGCATCCACAACCCCCTTGGGCAACCTGTTCCAGTGCATTACCACCCTCTGAGTGAAATGGCTTCAAACTAAAGGGAGGGGAGATTTAGACTGGATATAGGAGGAAGTTGTCTACAGTGAGGGCGGTGAGGCACTGGCACAGGTTGCCCAGAGGTGGTGGAGACACCCAAGGTCAGGCTAGAGGAGCTCTGAGCACCTAAGGGAGCTGTGGGTGTCCCTGCTCCCTGCAGGGGAGTTGGACCAGATGGCCTTTAAGGGTCCCTTCCAACCCAAAAGATTCTATCATTCTAAGGCAGCACAAGCAAGGCACCTGCCAAGCTCACAGCTCTGCTCATCACATCTGCACAAGGATGCGTCATCCCCAAGGATAACAAATACCCCACCCCTCCCTCCACCTCTTGGCTCTCTGCCTTTCTCTCTCGCCTTGGGAGCTTTGACAGCCATGCTTTTGTCAAAACAGCAGCACTGATTTGAGCTGAGGAAAACAAGAACTGACGTGTGATTGACAGCAGCCCAAAGAGACGCACGGCTGGGCAGGCGGGGGTTACAGAGAGGGAGCAAATAAATAGACACCAGAGCAGTCACACGTGTCACAGCCACCCCTGCAATAACTGGCTGCAAGTGTCCCTTTGTATGGGCTGGGGGTTTGAGGTTCCCATTTGTACCTTCTGCCCAGCAGCCAAGTGGATGGAGTCATCGTGCCTTGCAGCACAGATGTGAAGTTCCCCATTTAGAACTGGTTTAGGACGGAGCCCTGCCCCGTGGCAGTCCTCCTGCTTGATCTTAACTTTTGTCAAGCACTCAGGGAACCTGGAGAAGAAAGACAGCAGAGCACTGCATGTAAGCACGTGCTGACTGCAGAGGAGCTGAGGACTGCTTGCTCCAGGTCCCACCAAATCCCCAAAGCTCCCAACTGCCCCTGGAGGTGTTTAAGAACTGTGGAGATGTGGCACGGAGGGACATGTTTAAAGGGCACGGTGGGGATGGGGTGGGGTTGGACATGAGTTGGAGGTCGTCTCCAACCTCAGTGCTTCTGTGACTGTGTGTGTGCAGCCTGGCACCAGCCCTGCTCTCCTCTTCGCTCAGGCAGCTCAGCCTTCAGAGGGACTTGGTGGCAAATGCAGACATGGGTGGGTGCAAATGAGGACTTCTGCAGCGAAAGGAGTAAAAGTGCTTGACAGCTCAGTCTCCTCCTTCCTTCTTCAGAAAGCGAACTTCCAGACAGAGAAGAATAATTAGCCGTTCCATCTTAATTACCAAGAGTAGAATTTCTTCTTTTGATTCACATGAAGCCATTCAAACAGTCCTCCGCAAATTACATGGTTGAACTCAACCTGAGCAGCTCGTCAAGTTAAAGCCAGGTAGAAAAACGTCCTCGAAGGTGTCACTGCCCACTGACCTGCTTCAGACAGGTCCATCTTGAGAAAGACATGACATTTCTCATTCCCAAAATAGCTATCATTTAGTGATACGTTAGGTTAAGACTTCCTTCAGTCAAAGTATAACCTTTTCAAAAGCTCTTACTTAAAGCCTCCCTACGTCAGGAGGTTGTGGAGTTCACTGCAGTGGTGCAGCTCGATGGTTGCAAGCCTGCTGGGTACGTGCTGCTCCCTCAGTATGTGCCTGGGATAAACCTAAGTGGGAATGACATGATTTTACCTATTTACCCACCTTACACTGAGCTTGTGCCTGTGTCACTACATGTGTGCAAATTAACTTCTAAGTGATGCACTAACCTGCAGTTTTCTCAGGTATAGGGGTAAGAAGTGATACATCGCTGTGCTGGGAGCCCAGCAGGCTGCAGGACAAGCAGAGACAGATGTCCTGTGCACCAACCCAAGGTCAGGATCTCACCCGGTCACCTCTTACAGACGGGATCTGCAGCAGTGATCCACCAGCCTGACAAAGTGCCACACGAAGGCAGGGTGCCCCAATGGGCACATTCAGCTCCTCACCCAACTTTCTGCCTTGAAATAAGTCATCAGACCGCTTCTGCAAAAGACTGTATGGGAATTGATTTCCCACCCCCAGACACAGGTTTTTGTTGTTGTTGTTGTCACGGCAGTTTTTTTTTTTAACAAGTCTATGGAAGCAATTCAAGCTGTGCTGTTTCATTTCAGAGACATGTAGGGCAAGCCAGTCCTCTGATTTCACTGACTCCAACCCCACTTACTGTGAGTGCTTTTTGCAGAGATGCTTTAAAGCTAGAAATCAATGTGGAGTTACTGTTTACCATGAAAATGAACATTTCAGCCTCTTACGCTAAAAGGGAAAGAAGTTTTTGAGTCACCTGCCATTTAAATAGCATCTCTCATGCAGTCACTAATTTAATGCAAATCTCATATGGCTTCCTTGTATTTGTCATTTCAGTGTATTTTTGTGCTTGTGGTTTTTATGCTAATGAGCCTGCTCCATTGCTAACTAGGTCTTTATATCTATCATTTCAATGATACCAGTAATTACACAGTTATATATGGGTGCCTGTTCCATGCACTCAGCTCTCTGTCACCTCTTCTTCACTGCTGCCTGGGAGAAGCGAGTTCTCGCTGTCAGACAGCAGTGGGGCTGTTTGCTGTGGCTCACTGTAACTCTGAGGCTGCTCAATGCCAAAATTTCAGCCAATGTTCCAGGTGGCAATAAACAGAGCCTTGTGGATCTAGGTAAAATCTGGGAGACAAAGAATCATTTATGTTGGAAGAGATCTGTAAGATCATCGAGTCCCAATGAGAATGGACAATAAGGACACAAAGCCTCGCTTTGAGCTCAAGAGAAATGGCTCTTCTGTAACCCAGAGGTGCTGGACAAAAGCATCTTCCACCAGCAGACCCCATCCAGGCTGTGTCCAGGATTTATTGCTCAGGATCCATTTGGCCAAGGAGAGAATGGATCAATCTGCATGGATGGAAGGGGAAGAAGGCCCTAATCCTCACACACGAGTGGAGAAAACAAAAGAAGAACATGGAGAACTATGGCAGGGAACTGAGATAATCCTTTATGGAGAGAGGAGAGCCCTGGACAGCCTGTGCTCAGCCTGCAGCTTGGTTTCCCCATCAGTAAGAGTTTCTCCCAAGGACACCCCCAGGACACTGGGTGCTGGGGTTGGCAGGGACAAGGAGCAGACTGGGGAGCTCCCTAATGCTCCCACGCTGCCCAGAAAGGCCCTAGGAGCCCAATATTTCCAGAAATCCCAATTTTCTTCCTTCCTTCGGTCCTCCCCCATCCCTCAGCTAACACAGCCTGCTCTGCTCCTCTTCCAGTACAGCACCAAAACTGGGGGCAAAGGCACTTCTCCCTGTGGTACCAGCACGAATCCCACCCCCAGGTGACACTGGCGCAGATGGAGAGCAGCCTAAGTGCCTCAGCTATTATTGTTGCAGGAGGACTCTTTGCAAGGGGAGCAGGCAAACTCCCTGAAAGCCTGCAAAGAAACATGACATGCAATCGTTTCCAGGCACGTTGAGGAGAGATTAACGTGCAGCCCTGAAAAAAAGAAAGTTTCATTTTGTCCTTGGTGCTCTTGACAGAAGAATCGTCTGCAACTTAACTGAAACGCCGGGGATGAGCAGCTGATGGCTTCAGCATCCTTATGGATCAGGAATGAGGATGACTCCCCTACCCTTCTGCTTTGATAGAGATAAGGCTGAAATACACTTCAGATTAGGAGGCATTCAGGCTGCTGGAAGGTGACTGGAAACGCTGCAAAGGATGTGAGCACAAAATGTAAACAGCAACATGGGGAGAAAATAATTGAAAAGAAGCTGGCAGGTCGAGTGAGTGAGCCAGAGAGGTGAGCCCTGTGTGCTGGCTTCTGCTGGGGATATGCAGAGAAACCCCAGGGATCTGGCAATTAAACACCAGCACAGAAGAGTTACCGTGTGCCTTATGGAAGCGCTTCAGATCTCAAAGCAAAACCAGGCACCTTCTGTACTTGGCACCAAGCAAACATGCAAGGAGAGAGACTAAACAACGAGCTTAAACAGGCAAAAACTGGGAAAACTGAGGCACGGAGCAGCAGGTGATCTGCTGAATCAATTAGGAGCAGCACATCTTTATTTCCTGCTTCTTACGCCGGTGCTTTATGCTAAATGTCAAGATGCATTTGTTTGTGCTGCTCTTGGGAACATGCACTGTCACTGTGCCTCGGGGAGAATGTGGGGCCCCATGGGGTATCCATGGGGTTTAAGTGATGAATGCAGCTTGCAGGAGATGCTACCATGAGGACGGACCTTCACTGCACCTATAGAATGCACCAAGGAAGGCACAGGACCACGTGCATTTGGGTTTCCCCCTGTCACTTCAGAAAGCAGGCTAGATGTGGAGCTGAGACCCCCATGCCGCCCTAACACTGGCAGTTTTAGTGACACACATGATGCATCACACATAGCCACTGCAGTCAGTCCTTTGGTTACTGTTACTGATGTGTTTTTGTATCACAAAACTCTGATTAAAAAACCAGACAACCTGTGTCACGGTTAAAACATCCGTGGAAAAAGTCAGTTTCTGCTTAAATATCCTGTTTTAGAAACCAAAAAATCATCACTAAGCCCACCAGCAATAACAACAGCAAGCTACTAGAAGGTTTGGAAATGCACTACTGAGAGACATTTCAACTTCCAGCTCAACATTTGCAAGGCATATCTCCATAACAAAAACCGAACCCAGACACACTATGGAAAATCAATGTCTGTTTCATGCTGCAGACTTTCATGATCTCCACTGAAGTCAAATGTAAACCCGCCACCAATGAATTGTGACAACTCCTCTTGCCCCATAAATGCAAAATCCTTCATCAGCTGAGGGAACTTGTTTGAATGGCACAGAGGCAGATGCAGGCAGTGCTGCCATGCAGCAGTGGTGACAGTAAGGACAGGGAAGCACCAGACAAGGTGCCCATGGAGAACAAACCACCTCCATTTTAAGGTCTGTAAGAGCAGATCAGGAGCAGTAGCTGCTGGGGACGACTTATGGATCTGTCTGTGGGTAGAGGGGAGGGCTGTGCAGCCTTTTAAAGGGTGTTCCCAGATTTGTTCTCAGAGCATTTTATGATCTCTTGAATATCAGTAAGTAAATATTTGATTGCATGTAGCAGTAAAGGAGGTGGAATTAAGGAGTAAATCCCACAGAGATTCATGCGTTGCTTCATTTCGTGCTGAGCAGTGTGAATGGAAGAGGGCTCCAAGTCTCAGTCAGAACTCATCCATCACCGAAATGACAACGGCTGACACTGCTGTGACCCGGGGAGGGGGGGTGGGGGTGGGCTGTGAGGCACTGCAGGAACGAGCACAGGGCATTAAGTGATGCTTTCACTTTGAGATGCTCTGTGTTCCTCTGTCCCTCTGTCTGTCCCCATACCAAATTAAAGATGGAAGAAAAGAAGGGCTGTGCCACCCCACTCCCCCCCTCCCCCCACTTCTCTATGACTTAATCTTGTAAAGTCCCATTTAAAGTAATTGAAACCCATGAGGCTTAAATCTTATTTAACTTCATTAGGAGCTGATAGCTTTGGGCATCTTTGACGTGGCCTAACACTGAGGGACCCGTCTGCCATTTTAGGTGGGAAAATGCAAGATTTAGGTGACAATGAGATCCTCCAAACATCACTCAGTTGCCACGTCCTCATCTGCAGGGCTCCCAGAGGTGAGAGCCTTTGGTCTGCAGTGCTCACCTTGAGATATGTGTGTGATTTCCTCTTAATTCTGGGGGGGAAACAGAGCAGCACTCCCCCATTGAGCAAATTCAGCACTAAAAACCTCACGAATCTCCCTTTCTACCTGGAGGCTAAATTATATCCACTAGAAACAAACTCAGCTCTGCCAACATAAATGATCAGAGCTCCATAAAGGCTGAGTCTAATTGTACAAAGAGGTGATTAGCCACTTCCCTCCGGGGACGCGCAGCTTCCTTCCCAGAACACGACACTGGGGCAGCCTCTAGCGGAGGCAGGGAGCTGCCTGGTGCCTGCACTGGGCTCTCTTTGGCCTCAAGGAGGCATTTTGGGGACTCTGGTTTCTGCCATGCCTGGGCTCTGCAGCCTGCCCAGCTCCCCCGTTTCAAGAAGTGCCCTGAAGGGCTGAGATCCTACAGGATCATAGGCTGCTGCCTACGATGGGCAATGACAACACCCAAATTACTGCTCAAATAAGAATTTCTTCCTCCTGGTTAGCCATTCCCCAGGCTTGCTTCTATTTTTCTGATTCTTTTTTCAGTGTCCAAAGGGAAACTCGCTTGTCTTTAAGCAAAGACCACCTGCCGTGCTTGTTTGGGAAGAAGCTCCAGGACCAATTACAGCCATAACACGGGGCGCCGCGAGCACACCAGAGCGTGGACCAGAAGCAGGGCAAAAAATTATTACTTCTCCTTCTATTCCATTATGCCCGTTTCTCTATGCTAAAAGACTTAAATGATCAACGCTCTGTTAATAAATTTCATTTGGCTCATTTAATAGATGACTTAGTAGAGGGAGTGAGTTTGGCCATGACCAATAATGAATTAATAACTATGCGAGGAGCACATTCTCTTACAGAAATACTTCATACGTGCATAATTCTTTATTCCAGAGGAAAAGAGATGCTCTGCAAGACTGCACTGCTTCATCTCTACAAGCATAGGTGTAGCTTTGATTTGGAGACAGGTGCAGAATGTCCCTTCAGGACACAGGTTTTGAATGGGGCTCTGCCCATGGGCACCACCACGGAGCTGAACCTTGAGCCAGGAGCTTCCAGCCCAGCTGGCTGGAGCCCTCCTTCTGCATCTCCTCGCTAATGACATTAATTTCCCTGTGCTTTGCAGCATGTGGTCCTGAGATGAGGGCTAAAAATGAAGTTTGTCAGCTTTGCTCAGCTGGATCAAGGGAGCTGCTGGCTGACTTGAGTTTGCATTGCTGCCTTTTCAGCTGTTGGCCACAAACTCCCATACCAAAGACCCATGGCTGGTGCTGCTCATCAGCTCGGTTGGGGTGGACGTGCCCAACAGCTGGATCCCAGCCCCAGCTAATTCAGTGATGCCTGAAGGCTGTGCATGGAGGAAGGTGCTCTTGACCAGGAAGGAGGGTCACAATGACCACCGTGGCGCTTTCTCCTTCCAGCACCTCGTGCCAGCACTCCAGCAGCAGGGTTTGCTTCCAAATGAGGTTTGCACTGTAGCAAGCAGGCAACGTGCCACAAGCAGCAAAACAACATGGATGGAATTCAGCAGAAGGAAGCTGTGCTGCAAAGCCTGAGAGGCACTCTGCTCAGAGAAGGACCCACTGTGGTCCCACCTGGCGTGGGCTGTGCTGGTGGCAGCAGGTAGGGACAGGCACTGGGGACACCACTCCATCGGCAAAGAGAGCTTTGCTTGAGGTCATCTTCCAGAGCTCTGCTTAATGCCAAAGCTGAGATGCCGTGGGCTCTTTTCACCCATTTGAAACTCATCAATTTTGCTTTGAGATATAATGTTTCTCCTAGCACTTAAGTGGCAGTTTCCCTGTTGCAGCCCAGCCCGACAGTCTCATGCTGCTGACGGTGACTAATGACGATTATTCCCCCCCATTTGCACCATAACATCCTCCTCCCTGGTTGCAAACAGCACTCCTGCCTCCATACAGTCATCATTCCTGAGCCCGCCTGCCTCTCATAGGCCCAATTTTCAAAACCTTTTCATCATTTTTGTGGCTCCCCTACCACTATGTGTTGCTCTAGGCTCATGACATGCATCACACTGTTGTAGTTCGGAGAGGACCAGCTCAGCCAGCAGCTGAAAATGGGGATTACAATGATTTCCATGGTGGAACTTGCACACTGAGCATTGATCTGTGCCTCCATCTAGTGGTTAGAGTTATACACAGAGGGTAAGAGCTGGCTACAATGCCCAGCAGAAGACATGTTGCTCTCCACTGGTAGCAGCTCCCACCACTCATGCATCCTACTGTTGGCTAACTGGACGCAGGAAGATGTGTTTTACCAAGTCCCATCCAGCACTCACTCCATAGATGGGTAGAAATGTGGGGGAACTGGGACACCTGGAGATCTGAGCCTGCTCCACCAGCAATGGACACTGACAACACCAAGTGATTCTCAGAGCAGAAGAGCAGGCCAGGCCTGGTAACGCCCAGCCATGCACTGTTATTACACAAAATGAGGTCATCTGCCAAAAACAGGACTAAAATTGCCCCTGGTGAACAACTGGGCTTCCTCTAGCTTAAAACACATGCTTCAGACCTTCAGCAGAGGTTCAACAAAGTGATGACTTCCTGACTGGAAGCAACTGGGCTCTCCCCAAAGCCATTCCTTGTCCCCAGCTCCACTCTCCTCCGTTGGCAGAAATGGGGGGGGGGGGTGGGGGGCAGTTTCTGATTAAGATGCACAAACAGCTCTATTCAACAACTGATGCAATAAACGCGCTGAGTAAAATTACTGCCAAAGCTCATTGCAGTGCTTTATGGGGCTGCTCTAAGAGTGTGAAAAACCGTTTGCTGCATATTATTAAATGATGAAAAATGCCAAGCTCGCAAACAAACTGTGCAATGAATGTGGCTCGACTGCCTCTAGTGAGAAGATGATGGAGCCTATGTAAGCAGGGTGGCAGGGAGAGGAGGAGGGATTGTGCTGTGCTGTAGTGATTACAGGGCAAAGTGACCCGAAGGAACAGCACAGTTCCTCACAGCTCCACTCCCAGCTTCAATATTGATTTAGAGCACAACAAGTACAAAAAGCACTCTGCCACCCACAGCCACAACCACACTGTCCAGATGCTAACTGATATTCTTCTGCACTTTTTGGCAGCTTCTGTACCCAAGCCAGGCAGCACAGTGCAGTCTCACTACAGATTATTATATGGGTCAGGGTATCAGCAGCTCTAGCACAGCATCCAGAAATATCAACATCTTTGGTGGCTCCTGTGCCACCAAAGGCAGGCTGGGGTGGGCATCTGTCTGCACAGCACATAAGGGCTGCAGTGATTTAGATGGGAATTGGAGTAAGCAACCCCCCCCAGCTGGATGGTGGGGGGCTGACAATATCCCTGTGGGGCTCTGCTATGAAAGAGGTCCTAATTTCTTTCTTCCCCAAGAATGTAATCAAAATATACTTTCAAGAATCAGGAATTACTGCATGTATCACAGGGAGCACTCAGCACGCATGGAACCATGCAGGAAGACAGGATCCCATGTGCTTTAAGAAGCAGACCCAGGCATGGATGGCTACAGAAGTGCGTCCCAGTGCTGAAACTCATCCTGCAGAGGGACAGTTCTCACCTGCTCCACCAGGGCCAGAGCACCAGGTGGAATTTTCACTTGGCATTTTACACCTATAGGAAAAAGCATCCTAATTGCTGAAAAACACCCTTCTTCTCCAAATGGGCAGCTGGAAATTGTGTATCAGTGCTCCAACAGGGCAGGATTGCTTTCAGCTCTGATCTGTACTCACCCCGGCCTCGGATTCCTCGACTGTTAACCTCAGGTGTATGGATGCAAGATGCAAGGTCATTCTGCTCCTTATCTTCTGCTCAAGATTGAGGCTGGCTTTCTCTATGCTGGCTAGAAAAGAAAAGAAAAAAATTAAAACAAAAATTACTGTGTGCACAGACTCAAATCCGCCTGAAGTTTTATATGAAACAAGCAGTGCATGGGTCTTTCAATGGCTTTTCAGATAAGGAAGGAATTTCACCCATGGTGCCCTGAGATAAGCCACCAGGCACCAGAGATCAATGATTTTCCCCTCTCTGTGATCCAGGCTGGACTCAGAGACGCGATGCCCTTCTGGACTGTGAGCAGTGAGCTGCTGGGTGAGCAGGCAGGCAGATAACGCAGAGCAGTCCCCACCACTCACCTACAGGACCAGAGAGCACACAGTGGTCCTTGGGCTGGGAATGGATCTATATCTTTGAAGAAAATCACTAGGATGTACTCAGAATCACCCCAGGGGCTCTGGGTGTGCGTGAAACCCAGGGCTTTTATTCCCAGAGAGCATCTGATTAGGAAATGCAGCTTTGGCTCTCCTTGTACTCTCAGCTTTCCCAAAATGAAGTGACTTACGTATTTCAGAGCTCCAAAATTCCCTTCGTTTTAACATGAAGGCAGAAAATTCTGCAACATCCTCCTTCCCCTCCCCCAAACATACATTTTTTGGGGCTTGGATTTGAGCTGCCATTGTAATCACCGCACCAAAAAAAGTTACTTTACTCCCTGTGCTACAGCTAATCTCAAAATGCTGCATAAATTGTCACTTACCTCACTGCCTAATATCATGTCGCAGCTAAGCACATATTAAAAACGGTGCTAAATGCAGCTTTAATGTTTGCACTTAAATGATGAGCCCCCTCCCACTTCTCCTCCGATCCCCTTTCTCTGCAGTGCTGCAGGGCCTGCTTCACCACTGCTGGGGCTGAAAACCCCACCCTTTGCTCCCAGCCCCTGCCCAGATGTGCAGGACTTGGTGGTGGGGACACAGCGAGCACCCCGTGTATTTTGGGTAGACCCACACCAAGAGGACCATGGGTCAATATCTTCCTCTTAGAGGATCCCGCTGTGTCCTGCAGGCTGTGGGCAGCTCCCGCTCTGCACCTCATCCTGCGTCCTCCAGGTTCAACCCCAGCTTGCTGTCAGACCCGATCCCAACAGCCTCTGAGCATCTTCTGGCCAAGTCACTGCCACCTCCCCACTCATCCCACCACACCCAGGACAGGACGGTCTCTCTAAAGAGGAGCCACAAGTTTTATATCAACTCAAATTCACCAAAAGACACATAAAACCCCCACAGCCCAGACTGACTTCCAAAAGCTATTATGAAGGCCTTGCTGTGGATAATCACTATAAAGATTAATGCCTTGGAAACTGCTTATTCTTGGAGCTGAGCCCAATGCCCCAAGCCAGCTGCCAGCGTGGGGCTGGCGGCCGTAGGGCCACGATGCTCTGCGCACTGCGGAGGAGCAGTGAATGAATCTGAAACTGCCTTAGGGCCAGAGTGGGTTCCTGTGACCACACACCTGTCTGGGGAGCAGAACCAGAGGGGAAATCAGCCCCACGTTGCTGGGAAATGAATGGAAGGAGCATGGTCTCAATGATTATTATTCTCGTAGGGGGCTTCGTTCTGTTCACTCAGTGTCCCAATGCTTTGAGCGAATTGGATTATTGCAGGCATTTTGGGAATGGAAACATTCCAGCCTGTGGAGTCCTGCAGCAAAGGTTTGCCATTAGGAGCTGTAGTTGGCTTTACAAATTCCACAGCAAGGCTCTCATTCAATTCTATTGCTCTCCAGAGAACAACAATTTCATAAAGCATTTTTCATCCAGAGATCTCAGGGCACTCTGGCAGAAAGGAGAGGGCCTGGAGATGCTGGCCTGCTTCATGTAGGTGTGTGCACCACAGGTGGGACCTGTGGAGATGCTCTGGGGGTGCCACAAAGGCTCAGCCTTGTTTTGGGCTTCCTGCAGACAACAGATCTTCAGCAGACCAAGGTCCAGCAAAGTGCTAAAACCATTCTGGGCCCACATGTCACCCAGTGTGCAGAGCAAAGAAGCAGAAATGTGGAACTGCTATCTTCCCAAGAACCCAAACTGGGGCGATCTGCCTGAAAAGCAGCTCTGGATTCAAAAAACATTAGGAAAAAAAATGTGGATCTGAGCCAAAGCAAAGCGCCCCGCATGCGGCGGGCTGTGGGATGTCATTGCTGGAGATGTGGAACATAACCTTAATTAGCAAGGACTTGGATTTCTGCAAGCTTCCAGACATGAATTGCAATGAGGGGATGGCTCGCTGTGAGAGTAAAGGCAAATGCATATTTAGAGGCCCCCAAACACAAGGATGGGCCACTTCTTTCACCCCTGCCTTGGAATTAGGAGCATTTTCCCAAAGAAATAAATGATTTTTTTTTTAGTTAAAGCTTTTTTTCCCAGAGAAAATTATGAAGGTTTTGTGGGCTTTGAGGAGAAAAACCTCAAGCATGCGACTGCCAAAACTGTGCTTTTATCACCTTTTAATCCATTACTGTTCACTTACAGAGAATCTTAACAGCATTTCTGTTAAGAGTTAAAACTGAAGCTCTTCTAAAAGCACACCCTGCAAGATTCATTGTGATTTTTACTTTGTTTTGCAGGAAATTAAGGTGTTTTTTATTCCTTTTCGTGCATAAGCAGTTCTTAAAATGTGAAATTTCCCTAAGAATCAGAGACTGCTCCAGAGCATCTGGGGAATTGCTGATGGCAGAAGCAGAGCTGAACGCACTTCGGATAGCACGAACGCCACTGATAAATCTGCCCACTTTGTTCCTTCCTGCTCATCTCCACCTCTCAGTGCTTCAGCCCCCCCAGTCTGGCAAAGAAGCAGACCGACCTTCAAGGGCTTCTGGAGCAGAAAGCTGAGCGTTCCTCCTTCCCTCCCTTAGTCTGACCACCTGTGGTTGTCCAAAGTTTAATTGCTCAACCACCAACTATGGCACACAGTGACACCGGGAGCTGCAGAACAGAGGCGTGAGCTTTTAGGCCTTGCTGGGAAGTGCACCAAATTGCTGCCCACTGACAACAGCAACAACAACCTCACTTAAAGCTCAGGCCATCGGTTTCTGAACCCCTTGGGGTTAATCCCAACAAAACTGTTGATATTTTATTTTTAGTTACCCTTTCAGAAGAAGGGTTTAGAAAGAAGTTATTGCGAGCCTAAAAATCATTCTCCCTTTTAAGATTGCTGAAAGTGCTTGCAGCTTTCTGCAAAAGGAAGAGAGAAACCATCTATTTTCCAACCATAACACCTGCATGAGAAACCTAGCAGTAAGTGGCTCTGAAATACAATGGAGTTGTTTCACTCAGACCTTCCCAGACGGGTACTTAAAGCATGAGTCCATGGGTGGCTGAAAGCTTACGGACTAACTGAGGCGTAAGGCACAGCTTAACCTCCCCAACCTCTGCGCCCAGCACAGAACGTGCTGCCAATATCCTAATCCCATCCAGCCCCATCCGCTTCTCCCCTTACCTCGAGAAGCCTCAGGACTTCATTCCCAACCACTGCTACACAACACCCAACTGTGGGCAGCCTGGCTTTGAATTCTGCATTCCCACTCCTACCAATGGGGAGCCAACACTCGGAGCAAATGCAATCACCTGTCTCCAAATCCCTGAGTCTGCGTGCCTCCTGAAGCCCAGCCATGTGTTACGAAAGCCTGAGCCTCTCCCCCTGCTGATGGACGGATTCTGCACTCCCCTGCACTGTCCCTGCAGAGCATCGATGACAGCCTGCTGTCACAATGAGACTAGCAAATGGAGCTGCATTAAATCATCGCTCAGGTTTTCTCCAGCACAACAGGAAAATGAAGTTTATGCATGAAACAGTCCCAACAAGATTTAATATAGGAGAAACACCAGCGCTGCATAGAGAAAATAAAACCAAAAAGTAGGTTTCTTTTATTGCTGTTTTGTCCTCCAGAGTTAAGAAGAGCTGATCAGGCAGCTAGATGTGGGGGTACATTGCTCCCAACCCTCCACGAGCAGAGCCCCAGCTCTGTGCCCATAGCACAGCTCTTAGAGCACATTGGTCAGCCACATGATGAACTCTCACATCTAATTGCACGTGCTCACAAACAGGCAGAGTGCCAGGACTTCTGTCTTTGCAGGACATCTTCTGGGAGGTCCCTCTGTGCTTTCTACCCATCATCTGCCATTGAGACACTGTACTGTTTTCCATCTCCCATAATCTGGGGGGAGTCAGCAGGCAGGGGAGGCTGAGCACTACGGGCAGCTTTTGCTACTGGACAGTGAAATATTTTTCTCTTGAGCGCAATCCCAGCACGACAGGTAGAAGAAGGAAGGACAGGAACTTACTGCTTCCATATGCTGCATGGCAGTGACCAGCTGCACTGCTGGCAGGAGGTCACCCCAGTGCTTCCATCCCTTACTTTCATGCCGTGCAGTTTCCAGAGCTAGTCTGGAAATAACCACCTGAATTACAGGCCTGGGAAGGTCGGGGGCCACCATTCCAGCTCACTACAGAGCAATCCCATAACAGCCATGGGACAGCCACAGCCCCACACAGGGGGCGAGGGGCAGCTCACACAGCTGGGGGCTGCTCAGCCTCTGCTCCTGAGCACCTACAGCCCCCACTCAAGTATTTTCTCCTCCTGAAAGGCACTTACTCTGGGATGGTTAACGAGGCAGATTAATTCATGTGGATCCTTGCAGCAGAGTGGGGCTGTCACCAGTGGGGAGAGAGGTTTGATTGTATTATTCCCCATTGGCAACGCTGGCACTGTATAGCAGATTGATGGCTAATAAAATCTTTCCGTAATAGAGGGTCCTCGAGTTCCAGTTTTGAACCTTTGGTCCTTGCTCAAATCACCAGCAGATGCAAGCATTAATAAAACCAAACAGCACGTGGCTACTAAGGAGGGCATATGGCTGGATGCTCAATAAAGGCAGTAAAACACAGGAGAGGGATCTTTACAGTCTGCTTTGACCTAATGGAATCATTCTTTCAGTAATGAAATTAGCCTTCACATGACACAGCACACCTCGCATCAGTGAAGCAGTTCCCAGAAATCTCAGAAGTTTCGGGCTGATGCTGCTCAGCAGCACACTTCTATTTGAAACCCATAAGTGAAACCACAAATGTGAACCAATGAGGAGAAACCTCTCCGGGGTTCCCTGCGCCAGGGGAAGAAGTCAGAGCAGGGGAGGCAGCTTCAGGCCAGAGGCTGCCATAGGCACCAGCACACTGCAAGGGAGTTTGCTGCTAATTAAATCCTCTGCTGATTATTTATAGCTCTCTATATACTGGCTCATTGATTTTAGAGGCCACGCTAGTTTTGTTTTCTACATGTCTGTCCGAGTGGCTGGATGGTGGTACACAAAGAACACGTGAGTTGGTGTCAGGGTGATCTACTATATAGATGCTCCTTGGGCGAAGGGCTGCCTTTGGCATAGTGAGGGATGCTGAGCACAGTTCACTTAGTGCAAAGCCATGAGGTCAGCCTCACCAGCAGCTGCTTTAGGAGCTCTGGACATAGGGTCCACACAGCTTTTCCTAACAGAAGGTTTGAGAGGAGACAACTGGGGAAGAGGAATCAGGTCAGCTTTGGAAACACAACAGGCAAGGGCAGTAAGGACAAAGGGTAGTCTGTAATAAGAGAATGATGGGATATTAATTGAAGTTAGCAGGCAGCAGGTTTGAAAACAAGTGGATGCTGTTCTCATGGAATGATAACAGGCTGCTGCAGGAGATGAGAGCCACACAGCTGGAGAAGCTGTGCAGGGGAAGAAGGTTGGCTTTGTAGCTACTAAACCCTCACATTTAAAGGATTCAGACCCATTTCCCAGGGTGAACAACCTTTTTGTGGTGTATTTATGTGGCTGCCCAGCATCGGTACCTCGAGGTAAGCGCTCCCTGCTGTCAGGCCTTGTGCTGCTCCTGGTGCCTGCCCAGCCCTGCGTGCACCAAAGCATCCAGACTCCTGCAAAGTCCATCCCAGACCTCGTGAGCTCTTTATGGCCCTGGATACAGCCAGATAAATCCTTGTGCTGCTGCTCGGCTCAGAAACCAGCCATTTTCATTGCAATTCTTGGGAATTCTCTTGAGTGTTGCATTGCCCACTGCTGTGTCAGTCATGCCTGACCTCTGTATTTACAGCATACACAAGAAAACAAATAGGTTCTTTCCCTCTATTCCCCAGTTGTTTTGTGCTTAAAGGGAATAAACTTTTGTTTCAATAATCAAACACAAAAGGTTCCCCAGAGGGTCGTTTAAGACTCCAAGATAGTTAAAAAAGAACATTTACATGAATTAAAGAACAAGAAGTCACCACTGATCTAAGCCTCTTTCTAGTGCTTAACTAGAGTCTGTAGGTGGGGAAAATCAAGAGAGGTTGGTAGGAGGTACAGAAGAAAATTAGGATGTTTTCTCCTCTTTACATTGTGTTTCCCAAGCAGCAGCCAGGGGAACAAAACCTTCAGCAGCCACGTGGTCACTTCATGTCTCCATCTGTAACGAGGCACAAAGGACATCAACTCACCCCACAAGGGCTTATGCTTTGTCTGCTGCATGGTTCCTCCTTTGCACAGCAGGTATAAAGCCCCCAAAGCGTGGTAATCCACAGCTCTTAAATACACAGACACACACAGTGATGCACACAAATTGCAGTTTGCTCATGCCAGTTTTCAGGTTCAAGGTTTGGGTGCATTGTCACCAGGGCACACGTGAGTTCCATCTACATTTAAGAGCAGTGCTGGATTAAAATGTGTGCTCTGAACAACAGAGTCCCATTCATTGAGCAGAGCTTTTTGCTGGGAGGGTATGGAAAGGTAGGGAGCAAGGGAGGAAGGCCCCATGTCTAAGTTGCAGTTGTTAATTAACCCGAGAAATGCCACTAATTATTTCTCTTTGAGGCAAGCATCTGAACACCAGGGACTACAAGCTCTTACCTACAAGAAAATTAACCATGCTGACAGTTCTTGCATCTCCAAACTTGTTTGATCCTTTTCAAGATGCAGGAAGCTCCAGCAGCCAGGGCATCTGATCGATGCACCCAAACCCCGCTTCCACTTTGATCTCAACACCAGGTCCTGATTCATTTTTGAAATGTAAATAGTGCTTGTGAACACTTAATCGCCCCTTAAAGCCAAATCGCAGGGGGAGACTAAGCTGCTCAAAGAGCAGAAAGCAGCTGAGCTCATCCCAAGCATTTGGCAAGGTCTGCATCCAGGTATTTAACCTGCCCACCTCTCCCCATCAGCCTAACTGTTGCTGTGGGTAGGGCAGAAAGGCCAGATCCTGGCAGGCACTGTCCAACCCCAAAGCACAGCAATTTGCTCTTTGGGCCATCACCAGTGCCCAAGAGTTGGTATGCATGGATCAAATATTGACTCAGACTGCTGCCAGCCCCCAGGCACAGGGCAAGGTGCACATCAGAGAGAAAGAGCCCACCTTTGTGCTGCTGGTTTCCACCTGACACCAATCAATCCCAATTTCAGCTTGTACCTCTTACCCAGGCATCCAGACATCTCCAGGGGATGATAGAGAGGAACACACAATAGGTGAAAGCAGAGCTTGTCTTGAGGCCATCAACCACAGGAAAAAACCTTAATGGTGGCTGAAAAGACCAATTCCTCATCATACAGAACAGCTAAATCAACTCACATGTTGACACAGGCAACATTGCATGGTCTTAGAGGAGAACAGTGCCTGTGTTAGCACATTAGTCTTGCTAGAGCTTCCCAAGCTTTGCCACAGACTTCCAGGCTCACCCCACTCCTTAGATAGGAGGATCCTCTATCCTTATCACTACAATGAAATATCAGTTCTACTTCCACAACTAGGAGGAAAAACCTCATTAGGAAATGGGAGGCTCCCACTGTTATGGAGAAAAGCCTATATTAAATGAGCTGCTTCAATAAGATAGGCAAGCTTTAATGAGCCCCACTAATCTTCTCTGGAATCTGAGCTACACAGGCTCTGAGAACTACAGCAAGACTCCCTTACCCATACTGCTGAAGCAACCTGCAGATTCATCCCCACACACAGCATCAACCCTTGCAAAGGGTTTAAATACCTTTTGGGCCCACCTCTGAGAGCCGATGGAGCACAGCAGTGGCTGCTGCCCACCTGGGCAGGGCATTCAGCACCAGGTGGCCCTGGCAGCTTCTGGCTCTGAACTTCATCTGTTGCTGTCAGTTAAAGACCGAAAGAACAATAAATGGAGATCAGATTAAGGGGAGAAAGAAAGTCACCAAAGATCATAACAGCTTCTGATGACATTTTAAGCTATTTTTTCTATTCCATCCGTGGTCTCTCTGCCCTTTTATGAGCATTCAGCATGTCTGGACCGTATTTTCAAAATGGTGAGGTTTTGTTTGTTTTCCTTGCTGGAAACGAAGGACATGTCAGGTCGTGATGAAATCATCACTCCTCACTTAAAGGACTGAAGTCCTTTATCCAGTACAATCAAAAGGTAAGGTACAGCCTGCCCCGACCTCCAGTTCCACAGATCTCCAAGAAACATCAGCATTTTGGGCTGTCTGTACTGCTTACCACAGCAGGAAGGAATGTACTCCTAGCAACAATATCTATTTATCAGCCCACCTGTCAGACAAACAAAGCAGTTGTATTAATCACCATCATCCAAACTCTTATCTGAAGCACAATCTTGGCCCAAGCAATCTCCCCAGCACAATGCACGGCTGCTCTTGCCTGGCCTGGTGTCAGAACAGCAGAAGGAAATGAAAACTTCGTTAGGTCGGAGGCTTGCTCCATCTCTTGGCATGGCTGATAGCAATGCACAGACCAGAGATACGGCTCAGGAGGAGCAAACAGTGTCCTGGATTTATTCACATTGAGATTTGGGGAAGAAATCCCCATAACCTCCATCACTAGTGACTGCACAGCACTGCCTGTGGCTCATCTTTCTGGTGGTGGTCACTTACTGTTGGTCACAACAGCAGGTGGGATCTTGCAGCCTCTTCCACCACATGTGCTCCATGGGGACGGCAGTGCACAGGAGGCTCCAGTCTGGGATACTGCACCGAAGGCAAAGCAAAGAGCAAAGGGGTTGGGGGCACCTCCATGGGGAGATGACACAGTGCTGCCCTCTGTGCAGAGGATGGTGGTGGAGCCCCTGAGCACCAGGTCTTCCCCCTGAGATGGAAGTGACTGACAGCACTGTGAGAGCTCTTAATGTGTTTACAGTCAATGTTGCAGGAGATGCTACAGCTCATTTCTGTTCAGGCACCTTGTGCAGATGATGAATGTTCTTTAATAGCTGCAATATTTAGTGTTTAATGTAAAATCACTTACTGCTAATGCTTTGCACTTGCAAAGTTATGAAGCTCCATTTATGCCTGACTGCAGAGTTGACAAATCCACTCTAGTCCTCAGCTCAGATATCTGCATGTTGAAGGCAGAAGTGGGGAAAGCCTTTCCCACTTCCTCCTGCCTTTCATACTTTCCCCTAAGACGTTTCCTCCAAGCAGCCCCCAGCACAGCTGGGGTTCGATCAGCAGCAGGCTCTCCACTCCTTTTCATCCACATCTCCTCACGTGTGCTACAGCATCAGCTGAGAACCGCCTCCCAGCCAGAGGAACCCAACTGCGCCGCCGAAATCTCTGCTTCTCACTTCCCACCCTTCCCACAGCCACGTTTGGTGCTCTTCCCATCAAGACCTCCGAGGAGGGACGCGGACGTGAAGGGAGAAAAGGGGCATCTGCCGAAATCCCAGAATACAGTCTGCTTTGGGGGAGGCTAAAGAGGAAAGGGCCGTGGGGCCCCATGCTGACAGCCTGCGCTCCGTGCCGGTGCGTGGAGCTCTGTGATCGTAACAGGCACAATGTAATGCAGCTCAGTTCCTGGAGAGAGAACAAATATCATTTGTTGGAGGGATGCTTGCTTAAAGCCCAGGGACTAACGTCAAGAGTGCAGCAATCCACTCCCGTTACTGTCATTTATTTTGTGCTGCTGGTGGTTGCCTAGGGGGAAAAATAGACGGAGATTTGAAAGACAGCACTAATTTAATTTGCCAGTATGAATAAAGATAAGACTGTAAAGCATGCTAATGAAGCTACAGTATCACATAATTCACATGCGAGGGAAACACTGCCTTCCTCAGATCGTGATTGTCTTTTCCACATTCGAAACTGATTAAAACAGGACGAGGGCATTTCATTACACGCCCTCCCATGAAAGGCAATGTTCTTCCAGGGACACTGGGGCACATTTAGAAAAAGCTGTAGGAGGAAAGATAGATGCCTATTGCCACGGTCGGTTAAATGTACAGATTCGAGTGCATTCACTGTATCCGCATACATTACCTGCTCACACCTGTTTATCTTAGCTTTATGCCTCTGCAGGATTCTTTCTCACTCCCCTTCTCCTTAGTTTGTCAATTGAGAAAAGAAAATAGCCCAAAATGATGTTAGGAAAAGAACTCCCAACCCCAGGGAGTGAACGATGCCCCTAGAAGGGGAGGAGAAATTAGAATGTAGAAAAATCAAAGTTCCCCGTGGCAGCTGAAGGAGCTGGCTGGCTCCATGAGCACCCCGAGGGCTCCCAGGCACACATCGCCCCAGGCCATGGCTTTGGGAAGCACGTTTGGGTCGAGCTGTATCTGTGAAGAGGATTCTGTGTTTCTCGCTGAGATAAGCAGGAAAGCAGCTCCCAGCCCTGTGTGGGAATAGCAAGCCAATGTCTGTAACTCAGAAAGTAAAAAGCATATTGTAATTAAAAATAATTACCTATCAAGCCCCCTTAATCTTGATTTAGATTCGTGAGAGAGATGGATTTGCTGCTCTAGCCAATGGGGTGGGAGAGAATTTAAGGGAATCTTAGGGAGCAAAAGCTCTTTCATTGATATTTAGCACACAGGATGCTCAGTTTTAAGGCAGTCTGCTGCCTTGTGCAGGATTGCCAACACATTGACTCAACTGGAGGGCTGGCTCTACATGAGTCACACACCCTGCGCTGCCTCGGGCGCTGGGATGTCTGCTTTGTCTTCTCTGAGGTTTCCTTCAATCTCCAAAATTGCCTGATTGTCCTTGCCATTCCACTTTAAAAACACACAAATCATAGTTGCTTACACCCTCCATCTGGTCAGAAGGGAAGTGCTGGCCCACTGCTCAACAGCACTGTGCTCTGACACGAGGGCACCGGGACACTGGGACCTGAGGACATGGGGACATGGGGACATGAAGACATGGGGACATGGGGACAAGGTGTGCTGTACAGCCTGCAAATGGGTCTGGGGCAGACAGAGACAGAAAGTGACCCAGGTTTAACTCAGCCATTGCTGCTGTGGTGCCTGGACTATTAAAAATAACACCTTTGTAAGGACCACCGCACTCATCGCAACTCATCCACGGTCTCTATGGGACAGGGTCTGTGAAGGTGTGAGCACAGCACCCAGCTGCTCACGTTCCAGGTGAGGGCTGTGGCAGCAGCACAGGACACAACTGCAAGCTCTTGGCCACTGAAGCCTTCACGGTTCAAATCAGGCTCCCAAAATCTCCAGGCAGGGCCAGGAAAGAGGAGGGCTGATAAAGCAAAGTGGTATTTACAGCGGATGTCATACATTTATCCCAGCTTTTTTTCAAGCAGCTTTTGGAAATCTCATCTCTGAGGATTTATTCTTTTCTCTGCTTCAGCTCTCTGTGCCACGCTCCCTCCTTTACTCTGCACCGCAGTATCTCCGTCCAGGAGAGGGCTATGAATCCAGGAAATTCATGAACTCCCAGAAAGTTACAGCTCTTAAAAATATTCATTTGCAATGTGAGAAATGGTTTGACGTATATCTAAACCTAGGTGACTTTATGGAGCCATTACGGTGCAGGTTTGAATTGTAATGCCGTATATCTGTTCGTAATTACTTGGTCTTCACTGTTGCTCAAACCTCCTGTTTTATACAGAAAAGTTAAAAGCAACAAAAGCATTTTTGCTCTTCCAGACCTGCGCTGGGCAGCCAGGCCGAGCGCGGGGGGATGCTGGGGTTAATTGGATGAAATCGAGCAAAATGGGCTCAGTTTTGCAGCACGGAGAACTGCACAAAAGAAAGAACTGGACTTCAGAAAATCATTAAGCATTTGAAACAATATCTATTGTCTGCTCTTTGTGTTTCCTTTGGCTGCTAAACCCTTGTAAGTCTACTTGAATGAAGCCAGGCTTTTTCCCACATCCATACAAGAAAGCTTTGAGTTAGAGCTTTTCGTCTGTTAAATGAGAGAAGAAATTCTCCTGTAATCATACGCCTTCAGGAGTGAGGGCTTTATGAAATGAGACTTAAAAACCAAGTGTGGTTTGTAGCAGAAGGCCACTGCCAGCAGCCAGGTCCTCTGCACAGAGCCCTCCCAATGAGGAGTCTGATATAAACCCGCACCAGAACCACGTGGGATATCAGGTCATGGCCAGGGGGCATAGTGGGGATGCAATGGGGTTGGACTTGGTGATCTCAGACCTCTCTTCCAACCTCAGTGATTCTGTGACTCTATGACAAGTTCCTTCAGAATTTGGCTGACCTGCTGCTTGCCATCCCCCGTGCACTTCCAAAAGAGTTTTCTTCTTTTTTTTTCTTAATGATGACCCTCACCTTCAACAAGATAGCAACGTGTTCCTCCATCACAAGGCAGCACAATTACCAGCTGGGGAAGCTGAGGCAATCTCTGAGAACACAACAGGAATGCAGAGTGAAAGGCGTTTTCCTCATGTGTTTGTGCCATGAACATGGGAAGAGCATCCTACCCAGCCACCTGAAAATGAGGAAGTAACTACAGACCCCCAGCACCTCTGATTTCGGGCCAAATCATTTGTTAAAACACAAAATACACCTGTCTGCATTTTGGCAGTTTTCTTTGTTTCCTGTCAGAAATTCTGTCTTCAACTTGAGCAAAAAAATATTTCTATTTTTGAAGAACAAAACGGGTCCTTTCCCCATCGATCCTTCCATCCTCCCATCCCCAGCATGGGAAGTGCACCCGCTGCCAATGGTGTTCCCATTCCCAGCTGGTGGTTTCAGCCAGCTCTTTGTGTCTTTGTGTCCTCTTTGGAGGACGGACCCTTTGGCCACTGCTTTGCTGTGACACCCTGCAAACCTTTCCCCTGATTTTTTGCCAGTGTAAAGAAAAGCATCAGGCCTGAGAAAACAGACCTCAGCACTGCATCCTTCAAAAGCACCGTGTTTCCTTTCCTTCTGCTTCGATCATTTAGTTTGTGACACAGGCTGTTTGTCCAAGTCAAATTGCACCTGGAATCCTGGCCACAAAAAATACCACCACATGGAACAAGTGGTTCAGCAGCGTTACAGTCCCTGGATAGAAACTTTACCAGCAAAGGTGGACAGTGGTAAGAGCCAGCGCCGGCCAACAGCCCCTGATGCTCCTCGACTGAGTAACTACAGCAGGCGGAAGCTTCAGACAAGATAGCTTCAGGATAAGTGACTGATTCATGCTGTAAAGGAAAGTCTGAAGCTTCGTACTTATAACTTACGACATGTAAAAGGAGAAAATATATTTATTACTCTTTTTTCCCAGCTGCTGCCTCTGAGTGTTGCTGGGGCTTATCGGAGAGATCTTTCTTCCCAGCCCCAGCCTCCATCAGCCGCCCAATCTCAACCTGTCAGGCCAACATTATCTTTGTTCATTTGCAGAACAATTCTGCAGAGTTATTAAGAAGGAGTCTTGCCGTGATAATGCTTTTGTGCTTTGAGGCAGTAATCTGGAGTCACTGCAAAGAACAGCAGACAGACAAAGCCCTCAGTGCATGAACACAAACACGAGCTGCAAAGGAGCCAATACTAATTCTTCAGCTCCTTCTTTTTGTTTTAAATGTGCAAATTCTCTTTCTCCAGGAAATAATTTATAAGCCATGTTTCACTGAGAAGGTTCATAAAAAATACCATCCAGCCTTTCATCTGTCTATAGAGAAACCCAGCTACTTTACTATTGTAAAATTAAACTTAGGATAAATGAACCAAAGTTAATTATGTAAGGAATGGGAAATAATGAAATGCCACAAACTTCTCATTGGTAATGTTTTACTGCACTTTGCATCTATTTGGTCAGATGGTCTCTGTTACAGCAATGGGGAACGATCAGGACAAAATCAGCTCTGATCAAACACTGCTGCCCCAAAAGCAGATGGGTCCCTTTCAGAGCAGGGCTGTGTCCAAGCACCAGACCCAGCTCTGCAGACCGAACCAATCCAACAAGGTGACTGAAGCCACTTCTCTCCCCTGCCTCCGCCAAGATAGATGCTGAATCCCTGAATTCCTGCACCAGTACTGGTAGCTTTTCCTTAGGGCAGATTGTGTGGCTCAGCAGCCCAGCCAGCACATGACCCAGTGCTGAAGGCTTCTGAGGAGTGACTGCAATCAGAACCACAGCACACAGCACCAGCTTGGGGCTGCCTCTGCGGATGGGACCGACTGTGACATGGGCAGGTTGAGAACAGCCCGTCAGGACAACAGCTGAGCCTCATAATCTTCCTATGAAATGAGGAGGTGATGCTTCTGGTTTTCAGCTCTCTCCTCTGTTGTTTAGTTCCATGATAAGCTACTGGACGAAGCTGTGTTGAGCAAATGAAGGTGCCCAGACGCTGGTGATCCTAACCAGTTCCCACCACCATCACTGACACCAGGTCAACACCCTCCCCAGAGTGCTCTGATGGCCCTATCCTCAGCTTCATGCATCTCACTGCCTTCAACAGGCTAAGTGCCAAGGGTGATGGTGAAGGGGTGTGTATGACCTCATTAAATTAAACACTCAGCTATAACCAATGACAAACAGCAGTTGGCTATATTCTGGTCTTAGGCACCCCTGAAAAGTCCCACCTTAACAGCACTGAAAAGCTTTTCAGGACAGCACACAATGGGATGTGATGCTGCAGCATTTCCACTCCCTCCCCGCTGTAGCAGCAGCACTGTGCTTGCTTGGAAATGTCGCTTCTCTTGCAGAGATCATTGCATCTATCTCAGGATAAGCACTCACTTAGAAGACATGTATAGGAAAGCTGTCCCCATATCTCAGTCTTTCTGTAGATTTCACAGCATATAAAAGCCTCTTATTCCTTGTATTCATCACCAAGAACAGAAGCTTTGAATTCTTTGATTCCAGTAAACTACCATTTATTAGAGACATTAAATGAAAGACAGTCAAAAGGAGAATGTAACAGAAAACTCCAGTGCTGGAAAGCCTGCTTCTACCTTGCTTTTCTCATTACTAGCACAAACAGCCTTTCAGAACTTCAAAGGTAAGCACTGCTATATAATAAGGCACATTGCAGGCTGAGAGATACAGGCGGATGTAAACGGAGCTAAATGGGAAGATATGTATTTGGAGATAAGTTACATCTCTGAATTCAAATCCCTATTTATCACCTCTGATAAGTTACTCATGCATTTAAAGTCAGGACATGGTGTGTGTTTGCCTCCCTCCCCCAAGAGATGCATACACTGCTCATTACCAAATCAACACTTCCAGCTGTACTGCAAGCCCACCTCCAAAGCCCTCATGGCAGGGCTGGCTGGCTCTGTGGGGCTGGGAAGACCCTCTGAGGTGTGATATCTCATGTTAGGGCCTAGAGCTTGGACAGTGAGAAGATGGCGGAATGCAAGAAGGCCCACGGAGATTGATGTTTAAGCCACAGTGGAATTAAAGTGTCAGTTCTCTTGTGCTGGAAGGTGAACAGCAGGTCAGAAGGATGGCCCCAGAGCCAATGGTATAGTGCACGGCAAGGAGGTTAACTCTGCACCCTGCAGTGAACAGCAGAGAATCACCAAATTCCTTGGAAAAGAAGTACCAACCAGCTGGCAATAGTGAGCCACGGACATGAGCAGTGACCACAAGGTGCTCAGAGCCAATCTGAGGGGTGAGGGTGGCCTCACTGCTCCGACAGTGGACAAATCCATGAAGGACCCAATTACTGCCTCTGGCAACAGCAACGGCTTCATAGCGGGTTGTCATTAGCCAGACTGTGCAGCTGCTATCAACTGTGGAGCTTAATTTGCTTACTTCTGGCTTCTGCAATTCAGATCGCTCTTATTCCTTTCCCTTTTACTCCATCGTATGGGGCAAGGATTTTAAATAGCTGAAATGTAAAGGCTGGAACTCACTGCCTGGGTCCTTTGCTGAGAGTGGGGTTGGAGAGCGGGTAAGGAAATCCACACTGCCCCGGAAGGGACGAGGACTGGTGGAGATACTGTTCCTTATCAGAGCAAAGAGAGCCCTTATGAGAACACTGTCCCTGGATGCATCAGCAGTGCAGTGGCTCAGCTGGAGTGGTGATTCCTGTGGCGATGACCACGATCAGGCTTTTAATGTAAGCCCATCACTCCTGGCTGATTTACAAGAGCCATCTGACAAAGCCCTATCTCCAGAGAGGCGTTCTCTAATCCTCCCAAGCTCCAAAGGGGCTGTCTTTGATAAGCAACAGATGTGCAATGCTTCTCTCCTAAATGGGCTTCTGTGATAAGAGGACCCGGCCCATCTCTGATCCCCAGCATTAGGGAACCTGCTCACCCAGCTTGCTAAGGGCTGCTATCTGCTATTTCAGCACACAGCAGTTCACACCTAAAGGTATCCCTCTGTAATTATAGGCTGCTCTGATCCCCCAGGCTTCAGGCCTAATAGGGTTGTGTTTACAGAATAAATTTCCATTTAATTGTCCATTTGACTCAATGAGAAAGAGTGAGGATGGGAAGAGAAATGAAAAAACGCTGCAAGAGTCCGTTCACAAAATCTGAGAAAGATAAACTCTAACAATGCCAGGTTACACTCCAATGGATTATTTCTTGGATTTAGGGTGTCCAAAGACCCAAATGACCAACGAGCCAAAGTCCTCTTTCCAAAGTCACCCAAAGGCTGATACCTGGGGTTGTGGCACTACAGCCTTCTCGAGGACCAAAGAAGCTGGCAGCTGGTGGCTTCTGTGCCTCTGCCTTTGCTACTGATGCTCCTAACTCCTCTAAGAAAGAGCAGAAGAGGGGCTTCTGTGCCACTTCAGGAAAAAATGTAATTTTAAGCAATACAGAAACAAAGGAAAATCAAAACACAAAATTCTATAGCGTGATCTATATTCTTGTCACTTTCCATTGGAGGAAAACAAGGACGTGCTGGCATGGAACCCCACTGACCACCTCCATTATGCCATTTCAGACCTGTGTTCTGCAATGGAAACTGGGATGTGTTTGAGGGACCTTTTGCCATTGCCACACTGTTCCATTTATCATTTTTCCAGGTGTCAGTGCAGACACCTCCTGTGTCTTGGCAACTTACTGCACCGAAACACATCAACCAGCACCTTGCCAGCATTCAGCAACCACAGTGGTCCTATGCTTCTCCTTGCAGACAATGAGAGGGAACATGCTTTGCACCCACTGCAGTGCTGTCTTCATTCTGTGATGCAGGGAGCAGCTCCAGCCTCCATTTTCAAGACCAATCTCAGTCCAGGCATCCCTGAGTCCTCCTCCATCTATTTTTATTGACGTCTATCAAATTGGGAGACATTACTCATGTCATTAGACTGGCACGTCCAGAAGCAGCAACAAAACAGCCAAAACAATGGAAGTTCTCACCCAATAAAAGTGTCTGACCTGGAGAGTTCTCCGGTAATAAGGCAAGAACAAAAGCTTCCTGAGCAATTCTGCCTTTGAAGATGGCTCGTACATCTTTTCAGCTGATCTCTGCCACGTGCAGTGAGAGCTGTCAGAGGTTCAGAGGCGGTTTCCGCTGCAGCACTTCTGAGCAGCGCGTGCAACGGATGCTCCTTTGAAGGTGAAACCTCGTTACAATTAGAAGCAGCCCCAGCCACCGTGGGTCCTTTGTTTTGTTTTGTTTGTTTCATCTGTGGGGAGCAGGGATGTAAAGGAAGCCAGGAACGTGTGAGCTTTGGGATTTTCCTACTCTTTCCCATGAAAGCCCCATCTGTGCAAAGCAGCAGCATTGCATGTTCAAAGGGCGAGGGCCAAGGAGGGAGCAACAACAGTCGTTAAAAAATCAAGCATCACTGAATGCTTTTGTCAAACATCACCCATCCCTCCTGCTCCCAGAAGCAGTGGGTTTCCTTGGAAACTACAGCAATGCCAACAGGCAGTGGGACTGGTCCATCAGGCACGAGTTTGTCCACCCCAGATCTGCTGGTGTCCCAGTTCTATCCATTAGATAACCACACTGCAACCCTAAGGGTCGTGCTGGCTTGTAGGGGCGTCAGGGCACGCTGAGAGCTTCAGGATGCCCCTCTGTTACAAGTTCAGCTCTCCAACAACCCGAGCAATGGGGGAGGGAGCTGGGCAGGTGAGCACAACGCACATGAGGGCGCAGCTGCGATGCTGGGGTGGGATGAAGGGTCAGGAAGGTCCTCTGCAAATGTCCTGTGCTGACAAGCTAGTCTGACACATGGAGCTCAGGGCTTATTTTCTGCTCTCTGATGCAGGTGAAGGTTTCAGGGGTTGCATTTTAATCCTGGGTGCTACACTTGAAAGCACTTAGGAGCTGCTACAGCGACTTCTGCATTTTCCATCCCATCAGTGATTTGGACAGTCTGAACCCCAGCTCCTTTGTATGGCCTGGGAGCACAGAGGTGACCACACTTTGGAGTGACCTGACATGCCCGGGGGGGCAGCGAGCACTGGGACCTGCTGCACAGACAGTTCCTATCTCACAGCCTTTTAGCCCCACAACTGAGGGCAACCAGAGATGCCCCATGCCCAGCCCCACTGCGGCCCCATGCAGAGTGGCAATGGCAAGCTGGATGTCTCTGATTCCTATGCTTCAGCATCTTTCTCTTGCAAAGCCAGCGATAACAATAATTCTTGCATTACTACTGATACTACTGCTGCCACTATTACTACACTGCTGTAACCCCTCTGTCACTCGTCCCTAGTCCAGCTGCATGCAATGGGGAGCAGAGCCTGTTGCTGTGTGTGGGGCTCTTGCAGGGCTGCCCCCCCTGCGTCCACCACACACTGCACCATGGGGATCTCATCCCGACTCTTGGCACAGCAGCAAAGCGAGTAATAACAATAACTTCTAGTCATGGTTTTAATGGTAAAGCAAGCCTCTCTCTCTCTCTGAAGAATCCTTTAAATGTTCCCTTGCTCTTTATCTTTCGCTTCCTTTAAACTATGATGGAATTTAGGACTAATGAAAATGTGAGTCTGAGAGCATTTACTGGAAGCCAGCTGCTCTTGCTTTTTCATCTCTCTCCGGCCTGTCTCGTGATCTGCCTTTTCTGTGTCCACCCAGAGAAAGTGAACACATTTTTCTAGTGGAAGCTCGGTGCCTAATCAGGGTTGGAGCAGGTTTGGGTCATCCATCTTCATATGGACAACAAGGTCATAAAGTGGGCACTGCTTGCTTATTTTCCTTCCCAATATCTTTTTTCAGCAGCAAATGGTATCTTAATAAAACAGAGCCTTTTTTTTTTTTTTTTGGTCTTTTTTAGAGGGAGAAAAAAAAGTATTGGGAGAAAATAAAAGCTTGAATGTGTTTTGCTTTTTCTGCACCAGACAATCAGCATTTGGCTTTGCTCTGACCCTAAAAAGCTGGTGGGACACAAGGAAAAGACTGACGCAATTTTTCACAATGGAGGACAAACCTCTCCCATGGTAACCTGTCAGAAACTCAGTGCTAGAAAAGATCCTTTGCAATGCTACCAGCTGGCAAACCCACACTGGGTGATCTTCTATTTTAAGGTCTCTTCCAAGCCCCGGCCATGCTATGATGCTATGATGCTCTGATTCACTGACCTTGTTTTTCTGCCTCTTTGCTCTCCTTCCTTAGGTAGTGCTGGACAGAAGTGGAGGATCTCTGCAGAGTGCTGCAAGGTATGCAGTATGATCACACATCCCAGGGCACAGGGCATCTCAGCTGGTGCAGGCAACAGAAACCTTTGCCCTCAGCCTCCTGGCAAGTCACTGCACAGCTCTTGCATTTCCTCAAACATTTCCTATTGTGAAGCTTTCCTTGCCCAGACTAGAGCTAACAAGGTTGGCAGCGGAGATCTGAATCAAGCTCTAAACCAGGATGCATCGTTCTGGCCCGGTCTGTGCAGCACCAGGCATGGCTGAGCAGAAATCCTGCCCTCCAGCTGAGGGCCTCCGGCTTTCTAATGCCACTGTCTCCATTTAGTGCCAAACAGATGGAGAGGAGAAGGAACCAAATAACCACCAAAGTGATTTCGCTGTAGGTGCAAGGAATGAGGTGCTGGAAAGGACAGCAGGTGCAGGAAAGCATGGGCAGGGAGCAGCAGACAGCATTTACAGCACAGTCGATTTTGGGAAGAGGACAAAACTCCTTAGGGATGCACTCATCTGAGCAACAGTTATCATTTTTCTCCTTTTTTCTTTTTTTCTTTATTTGTTTTTTGCTTTCAAAACAGCAGAACTTCGGTGTGGGGAGTGAGAGATCAGAGTTCTCAAGAAAATAAATGGCAGATTCTGATAAACTTGGAACGGAATTAGAGCACAGGTTCTAGGGAAGACGAGTCCCCATTTAGCAACATGAACAAACCCTATATTGCGAATCTACACGAAGAAGAGCCAGAGCAATTAGAATTTCAGGCTGCCACATAACAGGCTCACAGCAAATAGCAGTGCAGTGTGCCTGCTCTTTCATTAAAGACAAATTGTCAAATAGCTTCTGATGGAAACCTGCCCTGAGTGTGATCAGACAGGAGCTGGAGAAGCACCGCTGCTGGCTGAGCCACGGACATTAAAGCAGATGGAACAGGAATAGTTTGTGGCTTTTTTAGCAAAGAGCTCCTCGAGGTTGCACTTTTTCCTCCTGTCTCTGAATTTGGTAAATGAAGGGATTGATTTCAAGGCAGACACAGAAGCTGAGGTCCCGCTCTCAACCTAGGGCTCACTGTTCCTGTGTTTCTGGGAGTGTCACTGAGCTTTTGAGGTTTGGGGCTGGGATGCACCAGCGAAGCCCCAGGTGATGCTGTCCAGCTGGTGGCAGGGCTGGCCTCAGCCCACTGCAGCATGGGCATGACAGCCAGGCCAAAGGACAGCCTCATGCATTCCCAGCTGCTGTCCTCACTGCCCCGTTCCGTGGTCACATCCATCCTTTGAACAACCTGCAAGGTCCCATCCTGCCAGGCAGTGTTCGGAGGAAATGTGATAACCACTGGTCCACCTCTCTAATTACACTGATGTAATTAGGCAGCCCCCTCAGTCCAACGCGGATTCAATTTTGCATAACATCAGCACTTGGCATTTTTCCTTGGCCACCTCCGAAATGGTAATTATCACCAGGTGATTTGTGCAGCACACCTCTGCCCTCTGCCCTGCATGAGCAGCACAAGCCCTGTAATTCAGATGGATAAATGGGGTTGGCTTTTTGGATTCACCAAGAATCCCTTTGCATACAGAGACAGCTAAAATGAATCGCCCCAAATGCATTTAAGCCATGACAGAGCCAAAACGTGAACCCTTGGCAGCTGGATTTTAAGCCAGCCTTTAAAATCCATTTCTGAGGTGGTTCTGGGGGTGTTGCACCTTGCATGCTCCATCCCCAGCACCCCACGGGTGGGTGCAGTGCCCGCCTCCAGCTGCAGCAGCTTCTGAGTTCGTCCCCACCAAGGTGAAATTAAAATAGACAGAAACAATTACTGTAGGGAAAACGGAAGAGTTAATAAGGGGCTTGAACGTGCTGGCGAGACAGTTATAGGGTTTGGTTTTTTTCTCCTTCAAGTGAAATTATCACCAACGGTAGAAGGATTTTTTACAAAGAGTTATGCATGGAAGAGCCTCAGAATGGGTGTTCTGATGATCAGAACAAGGAATTTGTGAGGTGTTTGCATCTGGTCCAGCAGGAAGCCACGCGAGATGCCCAGGGCCAAGGGAAACCTCTCTGTGGCATCACTGGGCGCTGGACCAGGCACACACAGCTCTGCAATTTGCTTCTCCCACATGTCAGGAAGATGGATGGTTCGCTGCCTACATGATGGTTTCTAGATATCCCTGTCTTGTCCCTTAATCAAACACTATATCAAGCCAACAGTCCACGTGCTTAATGTGACAGTGGCAATGTCTGACTGCTTCTCCCCATTCATAAGCCAGACCGTTATCTCCTCCCATCTGCAGACATAAAAATCCCACCGAGTTATTACACAAGTGATGCCACTGTAAGATGCTCCCATGCCCTCCTCAGCTCCCCTTTCCTATCTGCATTGCCATCAGTAGGACTGAGACGTCCCCAACTCTGCAGCCCCTGCCACCCCCTCCAAGGGCCGTGCTGCAGTCAGGCACCCTGTGCCCCCAATTTCAGCCTGACTGAGGGCTCACCCCCCCGGCACCCAGGCTGGGGGCAGGCACTGTCCCCTCCCTGGCTCTGCAATGTGTTTCCTCTTCATCTCTCTGCGCCCGGTATAAATCAGGGAGCCAGAGCATTTTTTATTTGGAGCATCTGCTGGAACAGCAATTAATCACTGTCAGGCTATCTGAAAATACCCATTAGTTTTTGTTTTACTCTTTACTACATAAGCAAAAGAGATACATCTCCATTCCAGCTACCAATCCGTGTGGCCAGGTCACACCTGGGAGCAGAAATTTACCAAAGGATCCCCAGAAATGAAGAGATGGAGTCTGGGTGCAGTTTGGCTGCAAATGGGGCTGTCTGGGAAAAATGGGGGGGCTTTGCTGGGGAGAAGAGGGAAGAAGCCCTGTGGCTCTACAAACAGATGTTAATGTTTAACAGGACCCATAATTGGAATTGGCTACAGAGCTTGGAGAAAATTATTTTTCCTTTGTTTGTTAGCTTTGAGCTCTTTAGGCAGTTAATTAAAAGACGTTCATGGAACATATCTTCTTCAAACTCAGGCACACAGCCAATAAGAAGTGACCGTGAACTTGGCATCCCAGGGTTCTCCATTAATTTGCTCTCTGTGATTTAGAGCTGTGTGCTGCTTTTAACGTTAGAGTTTTCTTTCACTAATTTCTAGGACCATGAACTCTCCGTCACCAGATCTAAAATACCCCAGCTCTGGGTTTTTTTAAGCTTTCACTGCATGCAGACAGTGCCATAAGCAAGGCTTCCAAAACGCTTTGCAACACCTAGTTCCTAAGTTGCATACCCAATTCTGACTGTTCCTCCAGCATGCAGTGTATGGGGACAGCTCGACAGCCCTCCCCCAGGCTCAGCTCCATACAGCTACAAGCCAAAATGCCTTTAAAGAAGTCACTCAGATGTGACTGAATGACAGAGAGGACACACAGCAGTCACAGCTCTGTTCAGCAGAGCCATAGCTGCATTCAGTGGCTGCAGTACAGAGTTTACATGAAAAATATGTGCACTTTCAGGATTAGGATGTTTCAAGCTCTTTGTGTTAATGCGTGTAAATCTATCAATCCATCTATCTATAAACTATCTATCAATCTATCTGCCTATCTACCTATCTACTTACCTATCTATCTACCTATCTGCCTACCTATCTGTCTACCCGTCCATCCACATTTCTATCTATGTGTCTGCATGTGTGTTAGTGCTTATTCTCTGCTACTAAGTCTATACACATGAAATTATCATGGACTGATACCAGTGCATATAAGCATGACATTTGTGTGCACACCTGAAGTTTTCGTGCCTGTCAGAGTCAGCCCTATGATTGTAAAAGGCTCCATACAAACTCTGATTAAACTTCTATGTAGATATTTTAGCACAACAAATGAATCTGTGTTATTTATGCTGATCTTGATGCTGCAGCACTCATACTGCAAGGAGTCCACGTGCCCACTGCAGAGCTCTGCTGTTGCCATGACCAGACCTTTCCCCACCAGCTCAGCCTTTGCTTTTCTGCCCCTCGATCACCCACAAAACACTAAGAAAACCAAACCCAAATATTCACACCAAACCCAAATAATTGCTCAGGCTTTTCCAGCAAGCATTCCTCAAAATCCTCAAAACAGGCCCTTAATGAATCACTTCATCTCACTGATCTCTTTAACTGGGATCACTTATTTACTTAAAACTTGAGAATTTGCTACTGTCCCTCAGGTCATTTTGCTTTTGGAGAAGCAGCCTGCTAGGAAGTTAATTATGTAAAACTAGCAATTAATTTCTCACAGGCATGGCAAATATTTGACTTAAAAGATGTATTTCCCCTTTGGTGAGCTGCAGCCCATCGGTGTGCTGTTAGCTGCAGTGATACATGCCAGGGAATGAAAAGCTGTGCTGGGAAATTAAGGTCCTCATTTGACTTTTAAGACCTCTCTGCTCAAGTTCCACTGCTTTTTGTCCACATTCATGAACAGACAGTGCACAGACATCACATGTCCTTGGGACTTTCAGGCATTTCAGGCATTAAATCCACAGGACTTTCTTCTCAAGGGCTGAAGTTCTGCACTTCTGCCCAGATTTATGCCACGTATCCTCATTTATTTAGCTGCAAGATCTGAACAAGATGTCCAGGTTTAGGAAGACTCAAATGTTTTCATCTGGGCGTGATGGAGCTCCTGAAAACATACACCCTGGAGCACTTCAGTGACCAAGCTGCTGAGAAAGCCAGGAAAACACTCTTGGAAGTGAAAATTTTGCTTGGGATTGCAATCAGCAGTTCTGCACAGTGCCTGGGATGGGCTCCTGGGCTGCACACTAAAGCAGACCCAAGATCCCACTTGCACAGCCTCCCACGGTAAGGAGAGGGAAGGAGCAAAGATGAGCAGCCGTCCTACCATGCAGACCAGCTCTCAGCTGAAGGACAGCTCTGCACCCCCACTTTCTGCAGCTTACAGAACAGCACCACTTCTCCACACCACATGAAAGCCACAAATGGAACAGCATTTTTTCAAAACCTGCAAGGTTTGGGGGAAGATTTTTTGCTTGCTTTTCTACACTTGTGACAAAGCTTTGTAACTCTTCCCGGCCAGGCGCGTGGCCGTACTTCAACCCGGTGAGCCATTTTCTGAGGCCAAATATCACATGATTTGGAGTCCCACGTGTGCCTCCTGCTCATTACTGCCCTTCTTCCTGCAACAAGGGCACTGACCTTGAGAGTAGCCCTGCAGAGAAGGACCTGGGGGGTCCTGGTAGATGAAAAACTTTACTGTGTGCTCTTGCAGCTCAGAAAGCAAATGGTATCCTGGGCTCCAGCAGAAGAGGGGTGGCCAGCAGGCACAGGGAGGTGATTGTCCCTCTGTACTCTGCTCTTGTGAGGCCCCATCTGGAGTGCTGTGTCCAGGTCTGGAGCCCCCAGTACAAGAAAGACAGAGAGCTGTTGGAGAGGGTCCAGAGGAGGCCACAAAGATGATCAGGGGGCTGCAGCACCTCCCCAATGAAGACAGGCTGAGGGAGCTGGGCTTGTTCGGCCTGGAGAAAAGAAGGCTGCGGGGTGACCTCACTGCAGTCTTTCAGTACCTAAAGGGAGCCTATAAACAGGAGGAGAGTCAACTCTTTGAAAGGGTAGATAACAGCAGGACAAGGGGAAATGGTTTGAAGTTGAGGGAGGGAAGATTTAGGTTGGATGTCAGGGGGAAGTTCTTTACTATGAGAGTGGTAAGGTGCTGGAACAGCTGCCCAGGGAGGCTGTGGATGCCCCGTCCATCCCTGGAGGTGTTCAAGGCCAGGTTGGATGGGGCCCTGGGCAGCCTGGTCTGGTATTAAATGTGGAGGTTGGTGGCCCTGCCTGTGGCGGAGGTGTTGGAGCTTCTTGATCCTTGAGGTCCCTTCCAACCCGGGCCATTCTGTGATCCTGTGATTCTGTGTGTGACTGAGCCATTTTCCTGTTTGTTGAAGCCTTGGCGTTGCCGAACGGGAAGCTCAAACAGAAATCAAAGCATGACTTCACTCTTTTTTTCTCCACTTTCTTTGTGACTGTATTGGCCTCCATGGCAGCCAGCTGTGTGATGTCCCTTCCCGTCCCAATGCAAACACAAGGTGTTAGCTCCATGAATTGTCCCTAAGCCAGAGCTCCGGGGATGGGCAGGAGCTCCCGTGCAGATGGGCTGAGGGAAGGTAATGTCACGACCTGTCATGGCTCAACTGCTTTCAGGGATGTGTCAGCTCGAGTCTATCTAAAGTTCAATTATTCTCTGCACGAAGCTGAATTTTGTCATTTTTGAATATGAAATGTCCTGGATAAGCCGCATCTCAGCTTCCATTGGCTTATCTGAACCACGTGGCTCACATGGGTACTTTTACCCTCTGCAAAGTCAAGGTTACAGAACTGAAGTGTGAAATGATATTACAGAGACAGTCAGCGTCAAGTAGGAAGAGCAGGATTTGTTCAGATTGGAATCTTATTGAAAAGCACAATTCAAACCTCACTAGAGATTCAGGATGGAAATAATCCTTTACTTTTATTTTGCCTTCATTTTCAATCTGTCTCATTTATTTTCAACACTCGCAGGGCAGAAATACCAGCAAAAATGCCATTCCTAGCACATTGCCTTGTTCCAGTGGAGGTGGAGAAGGTCTGTGGCAGTTGAAATATCAGGCTGAGGAGCTTTGAATTTGAGAAGAAAGCACACTTTGGTAATGTTGGTTAAATCAAACACCTGAAGTGCTGCAGACACCTCCAGTTCTGCCCGGCCCTCCTGTGATCATTTATTTTCTTCTGAAGGTGAAATCTTCAGCGGGTTCAGACCAGCCCATGTCAGCAAACACGCCCGTCAGAGAACCACACTGCTTCCTCCTGTGCCCTCTCCGCTATTTACACAAAATAACACTAATTATCTAAAATGCTGGCTTCCTCAAAATACCTGTTGGAACAGAAGATACAATTACCATAATTCCATTGCAAATTTTAGCTCCCGTAATCACTCTCCATTACAACAGGCATCGAAGGTACTTTTGGGTTTACCTGGGAGATGGTGAAAGTAAAGATTTAACTCATTCAGCTCTTTTCAGCAGAAGGACGTGCAGGATGCACTCATCTGTAAGCAGCAGTCTTGGTTGTTGTTCAGCCCTGATCCCAGGGCCGAAACGATGCCATGATGAGCCAAGAGCAGAGGGTACCCAGCCAGGCTGGTCAGCCCAGGAACACTGCAGGGTACAGAGTGGTGCTTCAAGATTGGGGTGGCTGAGGAGCGCTGCGGATGGGGCACTGAGATTCCTTTGCATGCACTGGGAGCAAACACAACAGCAGCTGCGCCATCTCTGCCATGGAGAAATAACTTCCAGCAGGATTGGAGACCTCTTTAGGAGCACAGATTTCATGGCTTGACCCTTTTCTCATGCCCTTCTGGTTCTCTGCTCTTGGTTTCCTTTTCTGAGGACAGTAGATGAAAACTTGGGCTTTGCTCTCCATTTGTGTTGCAAATTCCCCTCCAACACTTTGCCATGCTACTCTGAGACACCAACTCAGCAGGTAACAAAGAAACTCCAGGCAGCTTTCCATTCAGATCACAGCAGATGATCCCACTGAGGGATCTTCTCAGGTATCAGCATTGCACAGCAGAACACAGTCCCTTAGACCTGATGAAAACAAGCCTGTACAAAACCCCTCCAGGATGCTGGAAAACCAAACATACTCATCATCCACTCTCCCACTTGCTTGCAGGTGCTGTAATTGCTGCAGCACATCCAGCATGTCTCTGTAATTACAGGAAGCTCCAATCTGAGCAACTGATGGACGTGGGAAACAGTAACCGAGGCCTTTGAATGATGAGGGCTGGAATTCTAACAAGCTCAGGAGTATTCACATGCACTACTTTCCAACACATTACATTGCTTTTGTTGTTAAAGAAGTCAATGTTGCAGCTCCTGTGATATGTCCCCTCTCTGAGGACCCTCCTGCTGAGTACCTTTCCCCAGGTCTTGTGGCATCAGCAGAACAGATCAAGTTCTGACCTTTCAGCTTCTGCTTGGCACCTTCTCCAAAGAAGAGCCTTTCTTTCTAGACAGTAAAATTTTTCCTCTCTTCTCCAGAAATAACCTTCACAGACCTCTTCCTGCTGCACGGAACTGAACTGCCACTTTCCCAGCTCGTGGTGGATCCACAGATCATACAGGCTGATATTAGTTTGGCTGCCAGGAGCCCTCCTTTAGGGCTGGTGGCTCAAGCCAAGGGTTTCAGAGCAGAAAGTTTTAAATTCCCATCCCGCTAGTGACCATAAATTGACAGAAGCTCACAAAGCTCATTAAGTTGTACAGATGAATCCTTTTTCCCTTCATGCACCTGGACATGCATTTTATATGATCCGCGCTGCTACTAACAGGGATAGCTATTGGGTAAACACAGCTGAAAGAATGAGACAATTCCAGCCCAGGTTCCTGTCCTGGGAGGAGGGTCAGAACCATGGATGCTTCAGAAACCTCCCAGCAGGCCCTGAATCACACGGGCACCGTGCTCTGCGTAGTGAGATTACACACATACAAACCAACGGTGAGGTTCTGCTTTGCATTTCCAGTGGGTTCTCTGGTGTTCATGAGCTGCTGTTTCAGATGTTGAGTCATGCAAGTCCAAAGCATTATCTTCTCTTTAAAATAAGAAGCTGAAATCTCTTTCACCCCTGGGAGACAGAGCTTCCAGAAGAATATTGAATATCACCAGCTTCTTAATCAAATAATAATCGGAAACAACGTTACTGATTTTTTTACTGGCTCTGCTTTTGCAGAGGTTGAGGTTTGCTGTGCAGTATGCTAATGAACAGCTTTCAAGATCCCCTTTCCCCTCCTGCCTTCTTCAGGAGTTTATTTTTAAAAGTACCATCCAGGGCATTGGAATAGCAATAAAGAATAGGTTAAAGCCTCTGATGTTTCGTTCCAGGAAAGCTGAAAAGATTAATGCACTTGTCTGCAACTTGAGCCTCTGCTATTCCCAGTTCTCCAGAAACCAAACAGCATGTACAGCAATTTCTTTATTACTTAAATCACATCGCACGATTATTGCACCACTTTGGCTGGAAGGCAGCAGATCTGCACTGCCTGCCAAGGGGAAGGAGGGCAGCCTGGCAGCCGTGGGGAAACGTCATTGCCCCAGTGGGGTCTGTGAGTAACCACACCTCTGCAGTTCTGTGTTATGGGGATCGGTCCAGATCCTCTGTTTCCAACACAGATATGGAAGATCTCCCTTTGCTAAAATGCCACTGCTCCTTAATGCTATTAAGCACTATAACAATGGGCACAAAGCGGAGCCCGCTCAGTCGTTACGATTGTTTGCACAGCGCAAACACGTAATGAGATGTCCAGGCAGAGCTAATGGCATTTGCTAACTCTGTTAATATCGAATTTCACATGTTTCAAAACATTCCCTTTTACATTATTTTTGTATTTGGATTTTATTTTCTTCTTTAGCATTTCCCAAAGGTTCGATTGCTGGCGCTGTCAGCAGATCCGGGTGCTCCTCATTTTAACTGAATTTATTTTCTGAGGTTATTTATGTGTTGACTATCTTTGCTAATGGTAACCAGAGTCTTTAGGATGGCAGCTATGAGTGACAGCCTAAGAAATCACTTCAGGCGGGATTCCTGACACAATATTTTGACAATTTCATTTTAAGTAAGACGCTGTGATTGTCAGCTCGGTTACAATGCAGCCGCTGCTCCCCAGTGGAAAAAAAGATCTGAAAATTGAAGGAAATCAAATTCCCACTTAAATGACTTTTAGAGTAAAACAGTCAGGTCCTGCCCTTGCCTCTCCCTGCATGTGTGCACAACGGTGCACGGTGCTTGAGACATGTAAGGAGACAACAAACACCTGGGAGATGTCTGAGTCCCCAGGCACGCTTTGAACAAGCACCTACAAAGTACAGGGAGTTCATCACTCTCTGTGAGCTGATAATGGTACTTTGCCATTTCTGTTCCTTTTCTGGCTAATGCAATGCCTGGGAAAAAAAAAAAACCACAATATTTTTGATGGAAAAGCTTTGGGGTTTTCTTGCTATTTTTTTTAGCTGAAAAGATTTTCATGGGAATTAAAAAGGAAAATATAAGATAGTGGTTACGCGTTGATTTCTTGGATGTCATGGATAGGGCAGGAAGAGAACGTAGGAAGAACTGAGGTGCAGCTTACCAGATCTGGGGCAGCGTTGGACATCCGCTTCACTAAGAAACATGGCGATGGTGGGGTCTGCTGATGAACTGCCTGGGATTTAAACTCTGCCATTGCATTACGCTTTATTTGATATAAAGCAAGGTCACTCCTCATCCTTTAGGTTATTCAGGATTAGAAAATTGAAGCCATTTGAACCGAGATGGTATTTCTTAATATAATAATGGCCGGGAAATTGAACCGTAAGAATGACTTCTTGTTATTAGTTCATAGGAGGTGCTTTTTAAAAATTAGAGTGGAAGGAGGACGACTGCAGTTTAATCCCAAGATAAATCATCGCTCTGCAATGGCCAGCAAAGCGCAGGGCTTGATGTGATTAGGGGACTTAAAGCTGTGGCAGGGCAAGTTAAAGCCTCGCTAATGATTTTAACTAGGATTACACAGAGATAAATAGGACTTCCCATACGCTGTCTGTTCTTTGCATCGCCGTATGTTGCAGGTGGTTTTAAATCAGGGTGGTTTTTTTTTCTGGATGTTTCACAAGGAGGGTAAATCACAACAAATGCACCCAATTCATCCCCATCTCACTGCAGTTGCTGAGTTATTTTATCTGCCACAGAATTCTTGAAGAGTGGAAGACACCGGTGGGAAAAACATAGCCAACCAGTTAAAACAGTGTGAGTTGAAACCCCTTTCTCTCTCCTACTCTGTGTACATTTAAGCATGGAACAGCTTTTTAACCAAAGTGAGAACTTCAGCAGAAAGCTGTTGTTTGGGTTAAAATATCTCCCATTTCGATCCCTGAACGTTCTGACTCTTTGCATATCCTTTTCATTTCTTCCTCCCTCTCGCTTGGCGTTAACCCAATGGGAAAAGAAGGAGGATTTTTTTGAGGGTTGTTNCAAACCAGGGTCACCTAGCTAAAAGTTGGCCATTAGATCACGGCATCTCCAAGGGGTTACTTCTTTCACTTCTTTCAGGGATGGGCCTGAACTGACTACTTGGAGTACTTCAACACCTGCCTTTCAGATAGCTGAAGCTGACTGACACAGTCACCACTCTCGTCTCCAGGAGCACAGCAGGACACTCGAGATGGACTATGATGAGCAGCCTGTGAGGGGGGCTGAGAGGTCTTTTCAAAAGGGAAATATGTCCAAGTTTAGACCAACCATTTCCCGATGTTTGGTTTTCTCTCTCTCTTAAAAAAAAATATATATATATATATATTTTTTTTTTGAAGGGAGGGAGAAAAGCACTTCTCTTCCTTGGCCCTGTGCAGAAGGGGTTCAGGTAAGTGACTCTCCTTGGCAGCTGCCCTATAATCACAGGTTCTGGTTCATCCAGCGAACCCAGCCTCCCTGCTCAAAGGGGCTGATTGTGATCCAACCATTTCCTAAGCAGATACTCCATCAATTTACAGATCACTTTCAACAGTCTCTTGAAGCTCCCTTTCACTAACAGCTCTTTTTTAAACCACAGGGGAAAGGTGTGAGACAAGTGCCTCTTCCTACTGTGCCTGAGGAGCAAGCCGAGGTGGGAGGTCACCTGCTGCTGATGTGACCCATCCAGGTGCTCTAGAGGAGAGGGCTTGCAAGCACAACAGCAGCATGCAAATACTTCTGACTGCCCCTGGAGTTGTGGGGTCCTGGAAACTTCCCATCACTCCAACCCGTTGTGCTGTTGCACTGGAGGACAGAAAAGTCCTTCTTGCTGATGGGGCTCATGGTGTTGTTATGGACAAGCCCTGGAAAGGTGCCAGCATCCCACTGTTGCTGATAGCAGCCAGGAGCTGCCGAGCAGACCCAGTGCCATCACAGACCCATGGCACGGACAGGACACCTGAGTAAGGCAGCTGGACCACACTGGCTCTTAAAATCATCTCACAGCGCCTAGTGTGGCACTAACAACAATTAATTACGGGCTGCCCTACTGCAAGAGACTGCGAGAGATGGAGAGGAGACAGGAGATGAGGTGGGGAGAAACAGCATCACTCCTGCTCCTTCCTTCTGCAAAGCTCTGTCAAGGATAACAACCCTGTATTTAGTGTAATTTACAGTAAACTGTGTTTTAATGGATGTTGTGGGATCCTTATTATGAAAATCCTCTTATGAGCAGCAGCTCCTTTAATAACCTGGGCTGCAAGAAGTGTCTGTCTATTTGCATTTATTTGCATGTATTTGCATGCAAGTTGCTAATATGAAATCTCAAAAGCTCTGACGACTTCACGTTGTTAAGTCAGCCCATAATCTGAAGGACTTGCGATCTGAGAGCACAACATTCTTACACGTGTAAGCTGTGCCCCAGCGCTACCAAAGAGTGCGGGGTGCAGCCTGCAGGGCTCCCTGCGTGCCCATGGGACTTCCCTTTGGTAGGACACACTCCTGCATCCTCTGAAATCTCAGCCTTGAGACCGAAAATCCACCCGAGCTCTCGCTGTGCCCGAGGACGGCTCACCCACCTTCTGAGCAGCAGATGGTAACGCTGCTGAAAATGAAGTTGCTACAGCAAAAAGAGTGCTGTCAAAACCTGCAATTTCACCTTGGAAATGGCATCATCAGACACCCACGTGTGAGCAGGCTGATATCTGGGGAAAGGGGAATGTGCGGTGAGATCCCAAGGAGTCATTCACAAACTGATACTGGAGGGGAGCTGCTTCCCTGCTTCTCCCAGGGACACCATGAGGCAGCTGTGGGGCTTGAAAATGGGATTCCCATTCTTTTTAAACGTTACCGCTTCCCTTTGAAACCTCATTCTGGTTCAGAAAAAAACCAGCCGTAGTAATACTGACAACCATAATGAGGAACAGTGCAGCAGGAATTCAGAACATTTTCTCCATTGGACGCTGCACGGTGGTTGTTTCAATGTGGCTGCATCATCTGAGCTCCCTAATTTCAGAACTTGTCATTCCGAAGAGGCAGAAATGTTGTTTAGACGATCCCAAACACTGCCATGTGAAATCTGAAGCATGAGACAATGTGAATTATGATGTAATAAAATTGATCAGAAGAAATGGAGCATAACAATAATATGGAAAACCCACGGATTTACTGTCCTGAAACAACAGATTTAGGACACAACCGAAATGAAATGAGACCACTGAAATGAAACCATTCAGCTTCCCATAGAAAATGATGCGTAAATTGGCATATTTGTGCAATGCTTCAATTCTGCATGAGAAAACTCCAACTTTTAAGTGTGACATAAATAATCAGGCCCAGAGCTTCCCACAAACCTACAGCTTTGCCTCGATGATGAATGTGCCTGAACACAGCAATGTGCTGCAGGTCTGGGGAGATCTCCGCTGATGAAGAACCCTTTCCCTCAATGGGATCAGCACAGAGCATATGCCTGAAACCCATCAAAAGCTTCCAGTTAATTGCTGGATGTTGCTAAAACTTCTCCTAAGTCTCATTGGGAATATCTTTCAGAATAGAGCACGTGGTGGCCCTGCCAACCCCAGAATTCCCATCCTCACACAGCCCTTGCATACAACCCACTGCTAACATAGCACCATCAGCAGCTGAGGGAGGTCTGAAGGAGGTTTGGATCAATCCTTGCTGACAAGCTCGTGGCCAAGCCTCCTTATGCTTCCTTTCACCTCTCAGTTTGCACCACGAGGAGTAAGTGAGAATGGCTCCTTCCTCTGAGATTCCCAATCCCACTTGTTAGAGTCAGTCTGCACACTTTGGAGAAGCATTCGGATTTACAGACAGTAGTGTGTGTTCCGTGCAGTGTTGGAAAGCNAAGGCGTCTCAAAAATATATCCATATATTTTCAGTTTTTTAGGGAGGGAAAACACATTTCCTCCAACATCTGTAGCACACCAGCTGCTCCGGTCTCTGCGTGCTCATCCGAATTCCTTCTCCCCTTCCTCTTTCCTCATCATCCCCCTCTTTCAATTTGCTGCTGCCATTGCTGGTGATGAACTCTGGCTGCTGGAGGTGCGACCCGGTGAGCTCCATTCACAAGGGCAGGAGAATGGGCTTTGCTGGGGCTGCCCAGCCCACAGGCAGTGCACAAACTGTGCACTCCTTTTCCACCTTTATTCATGTTTGAGCATCAGGACTTGGTTGGTGCTGTGTAAAGCCGGCTCTCCTTTTGTTCTCCCGGAAGCGTTCTGCTGTTTGAGAGCTCTCGGATTGGCAGCTCTGATGAATGAAGGCATTGTCAGCCAACTCCTTGTTTTCTGTTTGGAAATGCATTGTTTTGGTGAAAAGCATTACATCTTTTCTTCTAAAAAGCCCAGATGCAGAAGGGAGAGCCTCCCCCTGTAAGAAACGAGGATTCAGAATCAGTTGCATTGGATTTTTTTCTCCTATTTTTTTTGTAGAATCCGATCTCTTTGTACGCCTTCAACAAAATAAACAGAAGAGGAATTCATGATCACAGATAGAAGCAAACAACTCATCACCAGCAGGGCCAGGAAGGCACTGGACAGGCAGGCTGGGGAAGGTGGCATTCCCTTCACTGCTGGGCTGTGCAGAGACGTTAAGAAGCGCTTTGCTGCAGTATGTGCACCTGTTACCTCTCTGCAGCAAGGGGCAGGATTAGCCTTGAGCACAGAATACCAAAGTGGGAAAGGCCACCAGAAGCTGAAAACATTAATTAAATACCAAGAAACTGGTGGCTATCAAAGAAAGTGTTGCGTTCCCAGCCATAACGTTGGCCAAATGGAGTGATTCCCTCAGTGCTTGTTTTTTTTTTCACTGTGCAAGAAGCTAAAAAAGGCAGAAAGACATCAGAACAGCCAGTTGTCACCACTAGAGACCTTCATCTGCTCCTGCGCAGCCAATGGGAGCCCTGAGGGGTAGAAAAGGCCCCCGGAGCCCCATTAGGTGGACAGAGCAACACCAGCCCTCGGATCTGTCGCATCCTGGGGGGTTCCCACAGGGAAGACAGGGAACTTAAACTGGTCAGCACTGGCTCTTCCATACCCATGTCAGCAGTTACTTCTGCTTACACCAGCTGGGAATACGCTCCCTCAGTCTCTATATTAACATTTTCCCCTGCATTGTTGCTGGAACAGGTTAGTTTTTCTTACTGAGAGAGCAAAAGAGGGAGAAGAGTGCCATACAGAGCACCAGACAGCACAGGCAGCTTATTTGAGCTGAGGGTACCTCTGTGGATTAAGGAGTGGTGCAGGAAAGAAAAAAAAAATTAATTAAATTTAAATTATTATCTTTTGAGAGTATTCATAATCAAGTCCTGTCTCTGTAGTGAAGACAAACCTTTGTAACTATGCATGGCTAGGCTCTAGCTTTTGCTTTATTTAATTTTGCTGTGTGCACAGTAGGAAAGATAGGGTTGGGTGTATGGTGGATCAACACGAAAGCCCGTTCTTTCACCAGCAGCTTGTAATTTTAGCTGTCAGCTGAGTTGTTTACACAGCTAAACAAACGGATCCCAGCCTCTGTCCCTCTTATCTCTGGTGCACACACAGAGTGGGAACAAGTTGAGAGGCCCCTCTAAAAACACTGCTAGCTCTCTGCTGGGTGCTGGGTCAGGAGCCTGCCTTTGTTCCCACTGCTCTGTACATCAGATTACAGCCTTTGCTCTGCTTGCATCTCCTCTCTGCAGGAGCACGCACACGCGCAGCACTGGTCGCTGGGTTTTGTTTTCCAGGAGAGTCCATCTGCTCCTGCTCGTGTAATCTCCTTACAGGAATCCCTGGGCTTGAGCCGTGCAGTTGGCTGCTCTGACATTTCTCATGCCCCCTCTGCTTGCCCAGGCTCAGTGCCATGCGGAGGTCCCGCTCTCATCCCTACCTCCTCCTTTGCTCTGAGCTGCACTGAGCACATTCAGACCCTCCCTCTGCCTGCTGCAGAAGTGAGGGCACTGGGCGAAACCAGGCTCACAAACCATCAAAGAGCCATCCATCCTCCCAAGGTCAAGCCAGCCAGTGCTTAAATGCTCTTTTTTTCTTGCACATGTATGGATTCATCAGCTCACCCTGGGGATGATGATAGCAGGGTCCGCGTTTCTGCCAGGAGCTACATGCAGTAAATCAAAGCAAATCAGGCGCAGATCCCACAGGTTACCAAGCTCTTTGGCTGATTCTGTTTTAGCTGTGAGGCAGGTGATGTGTCTGACTCTAAAGCATCTCGATCTGAATATCCTCACAAGGGAAAACATCAAACCACTCTTGGTGATTCCAGTGGACGTTTTCACCTCCTAAAGGTTTCTGGCAGCGGCTCCAAGAGTTGCTCTCATTGAAATGCGGTGGGATATGGACAAGAGAGACTTTTTCAGCCCTTTTCCTGCACCGCATGCTGTTAAGCAAACTGGGCAGGAAAGAGCCTTCAGTGTCAGCCTTAGGAGCTGACAGTGCAATGCACAGAGCACAAGTCCTTCCATAATGAGCATGCACTACATTGGCTGAGTTTAAGAGGAGCCACAGTGAGCTGGATTCCCTTTCCTCTGAACCATCAACATCTCATTGGCCAACAGAAGTGCAGAACTGCGATCCCACCTTGCAGTGCCACTGCAGCCTCCCTAAACTCTGGCTGTGCTCAACTGGCGGACTTTAATCTGAGCAATGAAAATGCACACGAATGGAGAGAGGGGGTTAATGACCAGCTTGTAATTTATCCTGCAAAACACCCAGAGGACTAAAGACTTGGGGCAGGCTCTGACTGCACAGCCTGGCTGCAGAGCAGGATGTTTCCATTCGTGCCGGTGTGCTGCAGTGCCTGAATTACTGCCCTGATGAGAGGAAGCATTCACCTGAAGGGAAGATGCTGTCTGAAAAGCACGGCCTGCTGGAGCAGGGTCACTGAGTTCCTAACATCAATAAACACTCAGCACCTACAGATTGTTTCCAAAGCTCATTATTTCAGAGGACTGCTCTATATGTGAGTGAAATTCATTACCTGCGAGGCTTATTATATTTTCTAGTCACTGCCAAAGTGTAGGCATTCCTTGGCTACCTTAATTAATGAATGATTACAAACTGAAGTTTGTATCATTTGTATTTAGGTATGTTTTTCACTGCTGTAGCTGGAGCCACCGAAATCCGTCTTTCAGAGAAGCCATCAAAGGCCAAGCAGCCCCATCCCACATGGCAATTAGAAGTATTTTTCCCTGCTGGAGCAGAGTACTGACCTCAGTGCTCCAGCAAGACTCCAGGACCAGGCCTGAAACTGCAGCAAAACTGCACATGGCCCAGAGTCTGATGGAGCTTCTGAGGGCTCCATCCCCCAGGGAGCTGCACCAGCATCCACGGCTCACCAACATCCCCAGCAGTTATAATACTTCATGGAAGCAAACCTCTTCTCTGTAAACAACCTTATCATACAACAACAGCCTCAATATATATTATATATATAAAAGCACTCCTAAATATTTCATTGTTAATACCAACAGGAAGACCTTAGGTTTCCCTTGGGGGTCACACTGATAGACCGGAAGTAAAGCTGAATTTGTGCATGGATTATCCAGCACTACCCTACTGCGGCCATCAGTTTGCACTCCCGAGCAATAAGCACTGGTTGAGTGGCTAGCAGGAGGATGGAAAAGCAAAGGATTTACCCGAGAGCACCCAGCAGGGTGCTGGGGGGAGCACGTGGGTCTGCAGCCACAGAACCATAGAATCACAATATCACAGATCCACAGCATCACAGAATGGCTTGGGTTGGAAGGAACCTGTAGGAATATATCATTCCAACCCCACTTGAGGTGAGGGGTTTGAATTCACTAGGAGTGAGATTTATTGGTTCAAATTCAGTTATCTAAACACAAGTTGGAGCATACAGGCAATGGAGAGGACCAGGCAGCCCTGAGGGCAATTCATCTCCTTCCAGGACAGGTTTTTAGGAAGCCCAGATGGTTCCTTCTGCACTGCTGGGTGGAACAGAGCCAAAATTTCCCCCCGACACCTTAAATCAGCACTGCAATCAAAGCGGAATTCAAGTCAAATCTTTACCTGCTGGCATAAACAAGGAATGCAGCTTGAAAAACGCACTTTGTCTGTCTACAGCATTTTAACCTTTTGGAAACATCACCCAGCTGCAGCTGAGCCAGCAGTGCTGCAGCAGTGAGGTCCGGCCATGCAGCATCGTGATGTGGGTTCACAGCACAGCTTTAATTCCAAGGGAGGAACTTTTCACCGAATGCCTTCAGAAATGGTGAACTTCAACTGTGTGCTCAAGGGTTTGAGTTCTGTTGTTTGGTTTTTTTAAATGAATGTTCTAATGTTACTGCTGAATGTCCTACCCTGCACTGAGTTATTTCACTTCTGCTGATGTTTTGTGCGGCGCTTGCTGCAATGAACTGCCTTGAGCAGTGATGATAACAACACCAGTGAATTAACAATAATTACAGACATTTTTTCCCTTCAGTTCCCATTCAGTCACTCTGTTCAGCTTGCCAGGAGTATCTCCTTTTCCACCAGAAATTGCAGCTTCTCATGAAAACACTGGTTTGGAGGTTTTTCAACCCATTTAAGAGGATACTAGGAGAAGAAGAATCGAATTTCTTTGCTCAAAAGGAAGTGCATAAACTCAGACTGCAAACTACAAACAGCCGCTGGGAGCGAGGTCTGGTGATTAAAGGAGAGGAATAGAGGTCGGGGTAATCGTGTTAATCCACTGTCATTGAGCCCCATAGTGCTTAAAAAGGTACAGAGGCTTGTGACTGCCTTACTAGCAGAAGACTCAAGGGCGAACATTTCTAAACAGAATTTACCAACTTCTGATTTCAGCTGTATCGTATTCACCTGCTGCTCATGTACACCCAACATGTGAAGTGACACACTTCTAAATTTACTACTCCATCTCTCCTGTTGGATGGGCGTTCTGTGAGATGGCTGGAGGGATTTTACATAAGGACGTGGGATGCATCTGTAGTGCTGACCATGGCAGAGGCATGAAAGCATCTACTTCTGCTTCTGATCACTACAGCAGCACCCCCTGGAATGGGAATCATAGAATCATAGAACCATAGAATGGCCTGGGTTGAAAAGTTCCACAGTGATCATCTCGTTCCAACCCCCTGCTATGTGCAGGGTCGCCAACCAGCAGACCAGGCTGCCCAGAGCCACATCCAGCCTGGCCTTGAATGCCTCCAGGGATGGGGCATCCACAGCCTCCTTGGGCAACCTGTTCCAGTG
>JACDJE010000166.1:688811-961969 GCA_016647715.1 Pavo muticus | reverse complement strand
GGGGGGGGGGGGGGATTATCAAGTGGTCCTGTAATCCTCACCTCGCTAGCAGAAAGCACAGCTACCCAACAACCAGCTCCTGCTCTGTTTTTCACATAGGGGGACATGTTGCAAGCAAAGCTCAGCCCCAGGGAAATAAAGCAAATGAAATAAAGACGGTGATGTAGGACATAATAAGCACCAACCCAGCAGATTTAAAAATTAAATGTGAAAGGATAGGCCTCACGGGGAAAACACCTTACGGGCAGCGTTACCAACCCCTCCCATTCAAAAGGTTTGCGTCCTCCTTCTAAGTCAACAGAGCTGCTGAAATACCAGGAGAGCTGCTGAGGTCACACACGGAGGGCTCTCAGCCTCCTGTCCCGGAGTTTCAGCCTCCTGTAAAGTTGTTCACATTTTCAGGCTTTTCTGTACAAAGGCTGAAACAGCCTCGTTCGATTTTAAATAAAAGCTATGACTGCACTGTAAGTGCTGGCCATGCTTCATATAGATTTTGTGGCTGGGTAGCCTTGTGCTCCAGTAGGTGAGCAGAGCAGTCTGGAAACTTCTAGGTAATAAATACACTTTTCCATCAACTGGTGATGACAAGAATTGCCCAGAAGGGAACAGCAAAAGAAAAAACCCTATGGCTCTAGATTCACAGCAGCTGTGACAGCCCAGCACCGATCCTGCTAACGTGTCTGATAAAGGCAAAGCTGTATGCATCCGGATGGCACTGAGAGCTGATGGAGCACACGGGCAGCTCTTCTGCCCCAGCCATGGGGAGCTGCTGGGTCACCTGGCACCACCTGGGAGCCAACAGTGTGTCACTGTGCTTCCTGTCCTCCCCAGACAGCCCGTCTCAGCTTTGCTTTCAAGTGGCTCACAGCAATGATATTCCATCCCCATCAATTACCGCTATTAAGTTAGCGCCAGCAAACCGGTCCTTGGGGTGGCATCGTTACTGCTATTAAGAACAAGAAGCAGCAGCAGGGGCTCTGCTCATCTTCCCCCCTTCCTCGTGGAAGCTCTTGTTGGGGACTTCTTTCGGTATTTCATTAATTCTCAGACATATGCCCTGGGAATGTCAAAATGCTGGGATCGCCTGGAACGAAGTGATAAACAGAACTGACATGGAATTAAGCACTGAATTACCTGGAGAGCAGATAGGGTTTATTTGGGTGTACATCACTATAGCTACAGCCCTTCACGTGCACCTCCATCCCCTACTTTACCCAAATCTCCACAGACTGGAATAAACTGAAATAAAATGTTATAATCTCAGGAAATCTGCACGTCCTCTTCATGTTTGAATGGATGTGCTTGGCACGTACGTCTAGACAATTTAGGCTAATTATTTTTTGTGTTTATATTTATTGGCTATGATTAGTTATGCAACAAAGACTATGGGAGAACAAATCATGTCAGTGCAGCTAATTGGTGATAACACAAGCGCTAGCGAAAGCAGCAATTTTTGTATTTTATGCATGAAAAAGAGACCTGATCCTGCTGGTTGTAAATCAATAAAGGGCTGCTGAGGTCTCCATCTGAGGATAGGAGCCAAAGCGCTGTATCAGTTGTTCCTGATTTCTTGTGTTCTGCCTATGAAGCTGCTGAAAGCCACAGATTTTAGTGGGGTAAAGCTGTGGTGGGGGTCAGAACGGCACTGGAATAAGATATTACAGAAAATGAGATATGGAGGATTTTGTTCCTTTGGAGAGAAGGCTGGTGTGAGGCCATCTGTCTGCGCATGTTAGGAGTTTTGAGGGACTGAATATGAACCGATTTCACTCATCTTCAGCCTGCCAGACTAGAAATCATGTCTATTTTCACAAGCCCTCCAGGCTTTGCTCCTTAGCTCCTAACTCAAGCCCTGGTTCTGCGAAAGGCAGAATGCAAGCAATGAGCCTGTTCAGAAAGCCACCTCCTGTCACAGCTCCTGCTTGCTTCCCTTTCATTTAAAACATCTGGGCAGGTGTCTGCAGGTGTCAGCAGCCCCTCGGCTCGCACTTCCCAGGGCTGTGCTGCCAACACGCCTTGCAGCTATCGCAGACCTGTGAGCCCAGCCTTGCTCTGAAGGACGGCAGTGCCACTGCCTCCACTTCCTGGTGAGGAATGGTAAGGTTTGTCAAGGTGCTGAGGCACCTGAAGATGCAAACAGATGTTGGGTGTTCTATCCTGAGTATTCTGAATACATCCTGACGTGCCTGGTACCTCTCCTTGCCAACAGCTGGAGCTGCAGGTACTCAAATAGCCCCCAACATCAGCCCCTGAGGCTGAGTTTCTTCTGCCATCTGGCAGGGGACAGCTGCCATGTCACCTTGCAGGGCACCGGGCTCTTCCTCCTGACCACAGAAGAAGCCAGGAACTTCAGGTTCAGGTCTCTGGCTTCAGACAGCCCAACTCAGGTGGGGTGAAGCTCACCCCGGTGAGGTTCCTCCTCATGCTCGGGGCTGAACCAGGGAGCTCAAAGGACCCACACACACATCCCATGGACCTGGGAAGGCCTGGAGGCATCTCTCTGCCCAAGTCCAGTTCTCCCTTCCCAAAGACACTGCCAACATTTGTACTTTCCCAGTTCCAGTGGCAAACAAGAACCAATCTGCCTCCATGCTGCCCTTTGTTCCCACCAACACTGTTTGCTTGTTTATTTCTGGAGAGCAGGTCCTGCTAATTTATGTTAATTGGGATTGCACAGGTAGGTTTTTCCCCTCCACATCCCCCTGCATCCAGCTGTGAAACTAAACTGGCTTTATAATCTCCTACAGCAGCCAGCAGCCTGCTGGAACACGAGCCTCAGCATGCAAAGCATGTTGACGAGCTGCCTTTCTTTCTCCCCTCCTCATGAGGAATTCTGTGCATTTTGACAGCTTTGAAGGCTCACTGAGCTATGATTACAATTCTCTTATTATATATATATATATATATATATATATATATATGCATATAGGCATATATATATATATATAAAGGAAGCCACCATTCCTGAGGCTGATTGATTGCCCTGCAGCTCTGTAACAGCACGGTCTTCCCTCCCCTTCTGCAGTCTCCCCATATGCTGTTTCAAGGAGGAAAAAGCAAAGGAAGGCATCTCTGCTCCTTGTTGCTCTGGGCTGGGTGACTTTTCATTCTGGTCTCTGCTGCAGGTTTGAGTCGCAAGCCCAAAGCACAGGGGCCTGTGCAAGATTTGTCTTTGGGGAAAGCAATGCTCTGTGTGGTTTCTTCAAGAAAATCCAAAAGCTCTAGCTGTCCTGCTCTGCCTTTTGCTCAGAGCTGATCTAAGGGAATCCATCTTTCCCAGGCACCCAGCCCCTCTCGCTGCCCAGAGGCACAGCTGGGAGATGGGACCGGCAGCAACTCTCACCGCCGCTGGGATGCACTTGGGAGCAGCTCCACAACCACAGCACTGTGCTGCTGCTTCCAGCATGCATCCCAAGAGATGTGGGGGCTTGGATTACTAAGGGGGTTTATAAAAAAACTGGCTGATGTCATGAGAGAATTTATTTTACCCACCAGATAGGGCAGGGGCTTTTATCTCCTGCAGGGAGTAGCGCAGATGTGTATCCCTGTAACAGAGATCAGAACTTGACCACAGATACCTCATTAGCTTGAAAAGTTACCTGTTTTATTCCTATCCAAAGGATATTTTACTTGGGTGCTTTCATCTGAAAAACACTAACTTCTGGAAAAGCAAGCTTTAATGTCATGTGTGTTTTCTGCCTTTGAGGAGTGGAAAATGCCACACAACTGTGGCATACGCACAGGATTGAGTCACAGGGGAAGAAAATAAGCAGTCGTCTTTCTTGGTTTGATCTGTGTACATCTGTTTCCTGGGAGAGAGGTGAAATGGGATATTTACTTGGGTAAGTATTGTAAGCCAGATGCACTTCACTGCAAAATAAATAAAAAATGATATTAAAATTAGCTATGTAAAAGAAGTGCTCTGGAGCTCTGCTTTCCATTACAAACCTGAGTTCTTTTGTGCAGCATGCATAACAGGGCTATGAATATTCTCATCTCTAAAGTTTCCAAGCAAAACGTCGGTCCCATCAGGGATAAAAACTGAACTCTTTGCTTTTAATGCGGTTGGGATTTCCCTCTGAGCCTGGAGGGGCCGCTCTGCTGATGGTGCTGTCAGCTGTGTTCTGGGGGAAGCAATGTGGAGCAGGCAGCTGGTGTGCTGGGCTGGCACTGAAAAGCCCAGCAGACCTCATGCCAGGCCGGCTGCCCAGAGAGACAGACATTGACCAAAGACTTCAGCTACTGCCCCAGCACCTCTACTCATGTGAGCCCATGTGGAGCTGTGGGTATGTGACTGGGGTCCCAGGGAGGGACCAAAGGACTGGAGAACCTGCCCTATGAAGGAAGACTGAAAGAGCGAGGGCTTTTCAGCCTGTAAGAGGTGTTGCAGGGGGGATTTAATGACAGTACTCCAGGATTTAAAGGGTGGCTACAAAGACGATGGAGTCTGTCTCTTCACCAGGAGCCACAGGGTCATGGTGGAATCCCCATCCTTGGGGCTCTTAAGATGCAACTGGATAGCAATGCTGGGCATCTCATCCAGGCTCCCCATCCCATGGACCTGATGATCTTCCCAGGTCCCTTCCGTGGGCTGTGCTGTGGCTCTGTGACTCCACAACAGCCCCCTGCAGAGGTTGATGTGCACATGAGGGGCACAGCAATCACTGGCCATGGGCAAATGCTGGTCGAGGAAACCACCCTGAGCTGTTCTGTGCAAGGCATGGCCGTATCACAACCCAACTCTTCTTCTGACGCTGTCCTAAAGGAGATTTCTGTCTTCCCCAGCTGTACTGTCAGAGGGAAGACATCAGCTTAAGTGGAACATGTCCTGAGAAGGGACTTGCGTGTTGCAGCAAAGAATACACCGTGATTTGATCAGAGCCCAAAGTAAGCTGCAGAACAAGGATGGCCTGTCAGATGCATATCTGGCCCGAGGAGCTCACCTCCCCATCAGACTGCTGTCAGTAGTTTGAGGATGAAGATTAGAAGAATTTAAGGAGGAAATAAAGAGCAATGTTTTAAGAAGGAGGGTAATTCATCATGAGAGGGCTCACTGATGGATGGTGCTCTTTCCTCATCAGCTGCTGTCTTTCAATCAAGATAGGATGATGTCTTACTAGAAGATACATTCTGGTTTAAGCACACAGTGTTGGGCGCAGAAAGGGAATCACTCTGTGATTTCTACAGCAGGAAATCAGAGCTGATGGCTGCAATTGTGCTCCTATCTGGCCTTAAAATCTATTGATCTTTGAAAATAATTGCCACAGTTTACTGATTTTCCTGAATGTTTGATGGCAGGTAAGAAATACTTCTGTCTCTGGTGGCCTGAGCTGCCCTGAAAGAATTTCCTCTTTGCGTTCAGGAGTTAGAAAATAAATATTGATTCAGCATAACCAAAGAAAAAGAATTTAAATGGATCTTTGCTTAGCTGGATGATATGTTTTCTTCCTGTACTTGCTCAATGGCTGTCAGGACCACTCAGCATCATCCCGTGGGTGGGTCTGGGCTGCTATGCAGACAAACATGGGCTCTTTCTGACTTACTTCATGAACTGTAAGCCCTCGCATCCTTCTTGCTGACCTGGTGTGACTACAATTGGGGCCATATACCCAGCTGTGTCCTAATAAGACTGAATGTTAAAAATAGAAAGTCATCTTCACATACAAAGAAAGGTTCGAGCGTACAGACTAATGAGAACTAACTTTGAATTTCACCAGGAAAGTGGCTGGATCTTGCCCAGCTCCTGGGCCTCTCTTGAGCAACACCTGCACAAATGGTGCCCAGACCTCCGACACCATGAAATACATTTGTTTGTGTTTGGCATTTCAGAGTAAAGACATTCTCCTCCCCTGCCCTGATCCTGCTCCTTTCTCTTGCCGAGACCTGCGTGTTTTGTCTTCCTAGTTATCACTCTGGAAATTCAAACATGATATTAGTTTAATTAGAGATCAACTCCTTTTATGGAATGCAAATGCCCTACCCGACTAAATCCCCCTTCTGCAGTTGGCAGATGCAAATTAAATCCTATGCACTGAAGTGTAATTTGGCTTTGAACGCTCTTAAAGGCCCTCAGTGATTCGGTGGGTGGAGGGGAATTAGTCTTAAGCTGCATTTGTTGCTTTCTCCTCCCTTAATTTGTTTATACGAATGCTACTGAAGCAATATCCACTGCAGACAAATTGCCAAGTGACACACATGAATGAGAGCCAGGGTTTTGCTGCTGGTTTTTGGAGCTGTAAATAACACAGGTCCAGTCTACCTGAAATAATGGGAAATAAGGGGCCATCTGCCACTTCACGTCCCATCATGTTCTCAGTGACCAGGGATGCCCAAGTGGGCCATCCTACAGTCACGCAAGGACAGCAGCGCTGGCCTGTGGCATTCCTCAGCACCCCAGGAGTCCCATTTTTCAGTGAGATGCTCTTCTTTAGCTGTACTGTCCCCAGCCTGATGGGTGATGCTGGAATTCCCATCACATGGAGGAGCCTTGGAAGCTCTCTGTAGTGATGCTCTGACCTGGTTCCTCCAGCACCCCTCCTTGCTGGTGAGCCTCAGTGAAAACTGCAATATTTTTGTCTTGGATTCCTAAAAGTATTGTGCTGAGGATCTAAAAAGGGCCCTGAGAGCTCACCTAGTGCATGAGCTTTAAGTTCTGGCAAAATAATCTCTGGCTGTCTCCTCTGGGACTGCCACAATGGTTTTCACCTATCACCACTAACAGGTTGTACTTTCAGTGTTCCATTTTATTTTCCTTCACTGCATTTACCTTGAAATGGGTTTCTATGATGCTGTGGGCCAAAAACTATAATCTGAGATATATGTCTGTTCTATCCTTTCACTTCATACATTTCCATTTAAGCAAGAGGCTTTTTAAGCCACCCCAACAGATTAATTACAGACCACAGTCAGCGTTTTTCCTCCTTGCTCTTTGATGGCCATCTAGCCCAAGTATTTCTGCCTCACAGTAATGTTCCTTCAGCTTCTCTTTTGGGGTCTCTGTTTGCTCCCATGTTCTTCTGGTCTCTGACAACTTCTCTTTAGTTCAGTGCTCCAAGCACACATTCATAAGCACTACCACCTCATACACACTGCTGGTTGGTGTCCCACTAGTCTCATCCAGTACCCCAAGCTGGTTATTTGAAGGCGTTATTTTAAAGCCTCCCATGTGCTACACTGGAGAAGAGGATTGGCAACAGGCACTTTAATTCCTATTCTTGGTTTTCTACTGAGCACTGAACAACTTAGCAAGCAAGTGCCTTTCAATTACATGCTTGTTGCGGACACTCCCTGCATACGTTTTATAACAATGATTCTGGATCAAGAGGTATACAGCTAAAGGGATAAACACTTAGCCCAGATAAGCAGATTTGTAGAAATTATTGTTATCCAGAGCTGGTTTGCCTCATTAGGAATCAGCAGTGGACAGCTCTTAAAATCTGACAGGGATAAATTTATCCCACCAAAGTAAAATCTGCTAAGGGATGATTCTGAATTATGTTATATTCATAACAGCATTTTCCTTCTGTTATTTAATACGGCAAAAATAACCATGCGTGAGAAATGATTCTCTGCCAGCCTCCGTCCTCAGCAAAGATCTGAAACACACCTACCAGGAGGGCTCGGGGCCTCCGTGCAAAAGAAATAGGGAAGCAAAGACTCAGAGCCAAAGAGCAATGAGGTCTTGGGCACTCCCGTGCGTGGGCCATAGGAATGGGCAGCAGGGAAGGGCTGCACGATGCAGCAGGTGAGCTTGTTGCATTTTGGTAACAGACACGAGATTTTGCTGCACCTGGTGTTTGCACAGGGACTGCTGTGACCCTGGAGGTGGAATCACATGAAGACCTCGCCAATCCTATTCTGAGCTTAGCAGCTTTTCTTTGCCTCTCAGTCTTGCTCTCCCCTCTACCTCCTTTCCTTCTGTTTTCATGAGCAGGTTTTTTTGCATAGAGGAATGTTATTTTGGGAGAAGGGGAAGTGTTTGTCTTTCCTATGCAGCAAGGTACCCAGCTCCCTGGGCAGAAGGTCACCTAGAAAGACCTCATGCATCATGCTGCTCCCATCATTTAATCTATGAATCGGCCAGGGGAGAAGGCCACTGCCATAAAGCACAGACAAGGGTGGCCAGCAAAGCATGCACTTGTCACAGAACTAGTGCCAGAAATATATGGGCGATCAATCAGAGTTATGGCATGCTCTCCTTGTGGTTAGTTGATATATAATACTCTCAATCAATAGCTAAGGGTTTATACGAATGCTACTGAAGCAATATCCACTGCAGACAAATTGCCAAGTGACACACATGAATGAGAGCCAGGGTTTTGCTGCTGGTTTTTGGAGCTGTAAATAACACAGGTCCAGTCTACCTGAAATAATGGGAAATAAGGGGCCATCTGCCACTTCACGTCCCATCATGTTCTCAGTGACCAGGGATGCCCAAGTGGGCCATCCTACAGTCACGNGGGGGGGGGAGAAGAACGGGATTTGATTTAATATTTTCCTAGGCTTTGTAGAAAACTAAGATTTATTGCGACATTAAAAAAAGTACAAAAACAAATGTAGCCTCTAGCTTAATAGCCAATTGGTCCCTGTGATACTGCTGGAATCGTATTTACTGCGAGCCCTAATACAAAGACATTAATATCCGTACACCTGCTCAGCCATGTCATGCTGGATATTAGCCAGCATGAAGCATGCATTTGGTCTTGACTTGCAAACAGCTTGCTTAAGAAAACATTTACTTTACCTCATTTAACGTTTTGAATCAGTCAGAAGTTTACAAAACATCATCTGTGTTAGCAAGGAGACCTCAGGACCTGATTTGGCTTGGCTTCTAAACATTAGTAGGTTCAGACCTCAGTTAGGGGCCAATCCTGCCCAGCACACAGTAACATGTGGCTCTGTGCTGATTTCAGCCATTGAAGTTCTGAGCCAGGAGAGTAACAGCACCTCACAGTCCTGTTTGCTTTCAGACCTTGCTGCACTCCACTCAAAGCCTTATCTCAATTACCAGCAGATTAATCTGAACCTGCATAATTAGATCAGAATGTGTCTGTCTGAGCATTTTGGCACTTTTCAAGTCCTGTTGGGTCAGAGAAGATATAAAGGTGACAGACATGATAGTGCCATGATGCTGGGATTCACAAATCCATCGCAACCCTAACAAAGCTCTGAGAGGCAACACGCATTCCCATCTGCAAGAAAACCAACATCCCCTTGCCCCCAGCCCTATCTCTTCCATGGGCATTTCAAATTCTTCTGAACATCCACAGAAGTCCGGCTCAAATACGGTGGCACACGTTTCAGTTCACAGACATCCTGTGAGATGCAAATATATGCTCCCTCCTTGCTCAGAGCACAAGGGCACCATGTGAATTTTGCCAAACAGTTGAACTTTTGAACCAATACGCCTTGCATAATGGGAAGACTAATGTCCTCCAGCTTAGGAATTACTCCATGTGTGACCTGAGCTATGGAGGAAATCAGCTCAGTAATTCCTGTGATATCTTCTGCCCTTCAACTCCATTGCCCACGTTATTCATTGGCCTGAAATTTATGTCATCAATTTGCAGCAAAGTGCAAGGCGAGTGAAGACCATCAGGGTCCTCATTTAGAGCTCGAGATACTAAATTTGTAGAAGTGCAGGTAAAAATGCAAAAGGCAGAGCAATGGAGTGTCAGACCAAACCTGCAGGCATTTCACAGCTTGTTTACTCTTAGTCCATAGGTAAGAAACAAACCCATCCACAACAGGAAAGTTACGGAAGGCAGCTCAAAAATAAATAGGATGAGTGTTGCCATGAACCGCTGATAGATCCTTCATGACAAGAAAAATTACCTCCTTTTTCCTCCCAACAAATATCAGATGCTTTAGAAATGGTTTGTTCTGTTGATTATTTCTGTTAAATGAGCCCTGTTATAATTATGAAGCTTGTGATCTAGACTTAATCCCTGGCTCCAGACTCCCCGGTCTTTGAGAAAATGTGATCTCAATCTTGGCATTGTGTTCTGTCTCCTAAAAACTCTGCTCAGGGCAGACACAGCTCCACAAACGTTCTCGAGGTTGGAAATGAATGTGTATTTATTGCAGCAATAGCTGTGGCACCGGCCATTCAGGGCTCCAGGAGCAAAACGCAGGAGTTTCTTCAGAAACAAAACCAAACAGACGTCTCAAATAAACACAGCTATCGCATCGGCAGAATATTCCTTTTATGTAATCTCCCTGCTAATTAATTTTCCTCTTATCACAAAAGCCATTTCAGAGGCTGGGAAGAACAGCCCCGCTTCCCCCCGGCCCTGTGCCCATCCAGGATCTCAGCCCATCCCATCGGAGCCCACCGGAGGCCCCATTGTCTGCCCGCAGACAGACCACAATGGGTTCTTCCCAAGAAAAGCCAGTTCAGAAACGTATTTACCTGTTACAACAAAAGCAAGCGGATAAATAAGAAGAAAGCACACGTGGGGTTTAGGATAGCATGCAATTAAAGGATTAAAAATTCATACATTTCGATGGGAAACGGCATTGAAATTGCTGAGCCGTTAATGACTTTGAATGAAAGGGGGCTTATCTCTTCACTCTACTGGAGTGTTCAGAACCAAGATAGAGCTTTTATCATTTTTTAATTGTTCCATTCGCTGCTTGTTGGAGATGTGTGCCTGCCGGAGAAGTTTTTGTTATCCCAAAGGGGGGAGGAAACTTTTCTAACCCTGCTGCTCTGGCCCTGAGCTGCGGAGCTGTGTGGGGAGGAGGAGCACAGATGTACATCATGGAATCACAGAATTGTTTAGGTTGGAAAAGACCTCTGAGGTCATCAAGTCCAGCCATCCATCGATCACTACCACTAAATCACCACCATGTCACTAAACCTTCAGCCTTTGGATGGAGCCTGATCTGGAGATGCTCAGCTCCGTTAGCATGGTACCAAGGTTTGTCTATCCCAGGTTCACCCAGCTGAGCCCTCCACTTCCTATTTGGGCTGTTATTAGAAGAAAGTCAACCCTTTCAGAAGCCAGCACTACAGCTAAGCCCTTTCTGGTCCTCACATAAAGGCCTGGATGAAATTCATGGGCTGTAATGCCTTCTGCTGGATGACTCACCTTTTTTAAACTACTTTTTAAAAACATCTATTATTTTTAGAAAGACAGATAGACGATCAGCTAGAGAGGTGGAGAGACATGAGCAGATATACTGCAGAAAGAGAAATTCATACCAGCATCTTGCTGCCTAACTCCCTCTCTTTAAGCAGCAGTCTTTTCAACATTATTATTCTCGCAGCCATAAAGACTAGACAATTGATTGTTTTTTTAAGCAGGCTGAGAGTCCCATCTGATCACACAATAGGCTGGAGCTCTAGGAGAAACCTCAGTTACTGGGAGAGCTGCAAGACCATTGGAAGTGGACGATAGCCAGCTCGTAATCAAAGATAAGGCCGAAGCCTGACAGATGCAACACGATCCACTTGCAATGGAGAGCTCTATTTTCATCATGCTAGAAAAGTAGCCTGATTATTCTCATTTCTGAAAGATGATGGGCATCATTGGTTTATAATTTGGCCATTCCGTTTTTTTAGCTCTTGATGGTTCTTTCTTTGATAATTGGGACTAAAAATGGCAGAAAGGATTTCGCTTACGGAATTCAAAGACTCAAAACAAACAAAAAAACAAGAAATCATTTAATGAAAGGGATCAATCAGTAATAATTACAGCCTGGAAGATGAAAACTTTGGGAAGCAATGGACATATGGAAGCAGGAAATTGGAAAGAGTTTTCTGAGCTTAACATCTGGTCAGATACACACTCTCTAATAAGCGTCGGATAAATGTGTCTCCTTGCAGACCAGAATCCTCCACCAATGGTATTTGCTGTGGGTTCCCTCTCTGCCTGAATGCAGAGGGCCATTCCTACAGCTGCAGCGCTGCTTTTGTCCTATTTGGAGGAGTCTAAGTGTGATTTTACTGATTTTTCCCTCTTAATCTTGTGCTGTTGCTATGGGTGGATGAGCTCCAGAACTACGTACATCCATGTAAAGAAGTGTGGCCTGACCGAACACAAAGTCACGCCAGCTTTTCCCAGCAGCAGACCTGTCTTCCCAGCTCTGCACTCCAAAGGGCATAACTGAGGCCTGGTAGCTCTGCACTCTGGCCAGAAGCATTCACAAACCCTTAATTTATTAAGCACTTCCCACAGAAGTGCTTAACATTTAGGAACGTACTAAAAATTAGAGTGCAACTCTGCAGTGGGGCCATCATGGCTGTAACCACTGTGACTGCTGTAATAAAGACCATTTGTTTTTGCTGAATTTTAACACGCAGATGTAGCCTGTCTCTGTTATTCCTCCGTTTGGTACAGGAAAATACCAAGAGGTGACTTATTTAAAATTACTTTTTTATTGGCATTTTCATTTCTTAAACATAAACATCATCTGGTTCACATTACTCAGTCAGCCACATAGGAAATGGTAATAAGTTTTGTTGATGCTATTTTTCTCCGAGGGATTAATAAGGATAATATTTATATATGTATTAACAGATTGGCGCATACCCTCAGGCAGCAGCAGGGAGAATACCAAACACCAGCAGTACAAAAGCAAGTTGCAGGTGGCTGGCTATTATTGCATTGCATTGGGATGAGAGGAGGAAGGGCACCAAAAGGACACCCCTCAGGGCCATGAATTACTGTAAGCAAAACCATCCTCTGTTGCTCCTCAGGAAGGGGACAGTTCTGACAGTGATCTGTCTGGTCAGCTCTCACGGGCTGAAAACATGGAGCCAAACCCAACAGCAGAATTTCAGTGGGGAGAGCAAGGCAGCACGTCTTCTAAGGAAGACTCTACTCTTTATATGCCCTAAATCTCCCTTAGTCTGTTCTGGTACGTGTTTATGATGGTGCACATTTGTGAAAGTGGCTGCTCTGATACTTTTTAGGGACCCCAGCTTAAATGTAAAGTTTTTTTTGCTTGGTACAGCCCACAGAGCATGCACACTCCTGGGTGCAACACAGGTACCTCACTGAGCAGCTAAATTAAGATACTTTGCAGCCAACAGCAAGAGATGGGGATCTTCAGTCAGCATGAGACTATTTGGGGACTGAAGGTGACTTCTGCAGGGCACCCTTCTGTTTTCACCAGCTGAAGAGGGAATGTAGAGTGGGATTTATCTCACTACCTGCTGGTAATGTGGTATCCAAGCAGGTTGTGCAGGTTCTGTCCGCACCTCCTCTCACTGCAGAGATCCTATATAAAATATACGTCAGGCTGGTAATGACCAGGGAGAAGCTTGGTCCCAGCTCTGTAATGAAGGAGCGGGCATAAAGGGACCTGATGAGCAGGAACTGGGAGCTGTGCACAGCCTGCCAGGTGCTGGCCCATCTCCTGAATCCCTGTCACGAAACAGGAGCAGATAACCATAAGGTGATGTTCAGATCATGGCTGCACAAGCTGACAGTATTTTGACCTCTAGGAATGAACCCTGCTCTGCCCTTCCAGCCCCTCTCCAGCTGATACCTTTTAACTCACACTAGGTCTGTGTAGGACCGTGAGCACTGAAGGAAGAACCTTGTGCCATTAGAGGTGGGAGGGAAAAGGCAAGCTGTGATTGATGCCTGTAATACTGCCCACACAAATCATAGAGCTCAGTGAAACTCCTATAATTTAAGGGAGAAATAAGAAGGGAAACATTATGTCCGCATCACATATGATGGCTCTTGGAATAAGACAAACACTGTGCAATCAGAGCAGACAGCAGGACACAGAAGAGAGGCCACACGCTGAGATTATAAATATTATGGACCCCGAATTGTCCATTCCCAGGTCTGTGTGCCTGGCATGACGGCACCAATTTGGAACAGACTGCTGTATCTATGCTAGAAGACTCCTTGGAGAATTAAGCGAAAGGCTAAGCATCTTTCTCTGATTTAACTGCTTTGAAGTGTTTTCCATTCTTCCCATACAAAGATTTTGTCTTGAACTAACCTTTCTTCAGGTCAAATGGACATAAACTTTGTGACTGACTTTAATGAGAATTTCTTCACGCTCTGCAGATTAAAGCCTGAACCGAACGCAGCTCGAATGCTCCTAATTCCTGCTTACTCTTGCAGGTCCAGCCCCAGGAGAGGACTCACTGCCCTGCGCTGGGTGGATGGGAAGGATGCAGCTGTCCTGATCCCATCTGCAGTCCCAGGAGCCGCCCAGCTGAGGTCCCACTTGGTGTGCAGCTCCTGGCAGACCGAACCCCATTTGGCTGTTTGTCAGCAGCCTCTGAGTGCTGCTGCTCCTGTGTTCTCAGCCCGCCTGGAAGGAGGATGGGAAGCAGCACGGCTCCTGGATCTGTTAATCAACTTTATGAAAACCTGTAGGGTCAGAAGAGCAATCAAATAACGGAGGATGAGCCAGTGCTGCCTCTCTGCACTTTCCACCTCTGTAGTCATTTCATCCCTCCTTCCTGCAAAAGCAGCTCGCTTCGGCCTGACCTTGTGATGTGACAGCTCCGTTCAGCCCGGCAAAATGACGAAGATTTGTCCCTCTTTGTGTTACTGCATTTGCCTTCACTCTGCTCCTCCGATCTGTTTGCTTCAAGCTCAGGCTCCCTAATTGTATTCCGATGGAGACAAACCTCATGATTAAGACTCAAACGCGAGCCTCGCCGAGCCGCAGCAGCGCGGGCGTCAGAGACCCTGAAATTGCAAACTCAATCTTTCTGATGGATTTAATTTGGGGATCTGTTTTGTCACCCTCGTGCTGGGTGCAGTCCCCATCCCGCCTGCCCCTCCTCCTCTCACTCCCCCTGGCAATTTCCTCATTGCTTAAAAATATTCAGTGAGGCTCCATCAAAGCGAATATTGAGACTTGTATTATTGTTGCCAGGGGTGACATTAGATGAGAATTATATGAAACAATAAGGGCGCTGGAGTATAATCCATTTGACATTTGGAACATGTTCCCAGTGCTCTGTGCTCCTCGAAACATTCACACAACAGAACCATCTTCATTTTCATCACAATATTTGTGTGTGCACGTGTGAGCAGATTTATCTCTCCCTTTATTTCTCTGCCTGGTCGCTCTCTTTCATGCCAACAAAAAAGAAACACCTCGCTGCCCTGTCCAAGTGTCATTTTTGCTCATTTGCACCCAGAGGACGAAGGGGAGAAGTAAGCTGCTCTCAGCATACAGCTGGGCTGGTGCTCGTTCCTCTTGCTTGAAGGCCATCCCAGGCCAAGGCTTGAGTTCCTGCACGTGCCCCTAGGAATTAAGGGGGAAGAAGCACTTTGATTTGGACTTGCACCAGGCGCAGACAGGGGGATGTGAGTGCCTGACCGGCCCCTGCCCTCCTTCCCTTGCGCAGTGCCATCCATGATCTCGGTTTGGGTCCCCAACCTGAGCACAGTGAACTCCTGAATCCTTCATGCTCGCAGTGTTTCGTGCTGCTTGGGCACAGCGCCACGAGTTCAGGCCCTCTCACCACACTGTGCATGCGAGCACAGCTGCCATGTGAAACCCAAATTCCTCAGCTTGCAGACCCACACCAGCACTGAATGGACACACAGCATGAGCTCCTCCGCCACAGACTCATATTCCAAGTTATTATTTCAATTACAGATTCCAGAGGATCCTCCCATTTGCTGGCTGGATTCCCCAAGCACAGTTTATTTCCCCCCAAAGTCCTCCCCACTCCGTGTGCTCAGCTCCTGCCCACAGCACTGGGGCTGTGAAACAAACCCATACAGCACCAATTCGCTCTTCATTCAGAGGATGTGCAATACTGCACACTAAGGAGGACACAGAACACACAGGGTGGATTTGGCAGAGGTTTTTAAGCACTTGGGATTCCTGCTAATTTTAGTGAGCTGTTGGTATTTGTGATGTGCAAGAGAAATAAAAATGTGGGGAAAGTCACAGTGGTCAAAGCAGGCAAATTTACATTCCAAGATTACACCGGCACATTCTTCAGCACAACTGCATTAAAAATGTGTTTATCCCATCTAATATCAGTGCTTTACATTATTTTTGCTTTAGAAATCATTATCTTGCCAGCTCAGCTGCATGTTCTGAATTATTTACTAGGAAAACTGTGCATCTAGCCTGGAGATTCAGCCCAAGTTTGTTCCGAGTTTCCCAAAGGTTCGTGAACTTGTTTGAGTGCCTGGGCTGATTTATGGGGCTGACGTGAACACAGGTGAGTCTCATTGGCTTCTGCTTGAGATTCTGGTCTCATTCTCCCTCAAATCTCGAAGCAAAGCTTATGGAACATGAAACATCCTGAACTGCAAATGAATGAAGTGTTTGTAGAAACCTCAGCAAAATGAAACAGTGAGAGATCCTGCACAGACTGTTCCTGCGCTGAGCACATCCCACCGACCCGCTGCAGGTCCCCACTGCAGAGGGAGCCAACAAAATACGAGGCTGCTCGGATGGCCAAAGTGCTGGAGGCAGGGAGGGAGGAGGGTTTGTGCCCCGAAGGGCTTTCAGGTATTCAACTTTTCTTCTGTTATCAACAGATATGGGATTTTTCAAAAATCATATTATTATTCCAAGTGATCATCACCATGATGATTATACTTTTCCTCCACTCTGTTAATGAAATCAATGGCAAAATTAAAAGTCATTTGGAACAAATGGATCAACACCTTCTGTTTCAGAGCCCCTCTTTTCTCCCAGCACGGAGATGCGTTGATGTGGCTCCTTACCCACAACAGTCCCAGAAGGACATACCAGTGTTTTCCACTGCAGAAATCAGAAATGTCCTCTTCTGTTCATAACCAGTGACTGCACCCCATTCCCTGACATCATTTTCCATACACTCTGGCCCTTCTGGTGACAAGTGATGCTACCAGCTATTACGTTCTCCTCCTCTCCCTGCACAAAACCTAGCAATGCATCCTTCAGGCAGGAAACACTCTGTGGGATCTGTTACACTTCTTTCTACCCAAAGCGATGCTGAAGGGGCTGAGCTTCATCAGCCAACCTCTGAGCCGTCGGGCAGCTGCTGCAGCCCACAGCCCACACCAAGAGGCTAAAGATTTCCCATCACTTTTCCCATTGAAAGGCACAGGATGAGCTTTTTACTTTGCAGTTATGGAAATGACTGTGGGAGATGTGGGCCAAGACAAAGGTTGGCCTTCTAAGGTGGGGTTAGTGGGAGCAGCTCCCTTCACTGCCAGCCCCCTTATGAGGTCCTGCTTATGAAACCCTGGTCCTGTCCTCCTAACAAAGCAGGAAGATAATTAAATTTCACAGTGCAGTTACACCTGAGTAAATATTGTCTATAAAAATCAATTGGCTTTTATTGTACTTAATGTATAATAACTATTGTTATAAATCTAAATTATCCTTATAAATCTAAATTAAATGCCTAGGTTTAAATGTATTTAGGACATTTAATTAATAAAGAGTTACCAACTAACCATTACTAATCTGTTTACTCCGAGCCTGATTTCCATTTCCAAAGGATTTATTTCTCAGCGCTGTGTGTGGGAGGGGAAAAGTGAGACTACGTGAAGAGGTTCAAAAAGCTGCTGCGGGTGCAGAAATAGCTGCAGCTTGCCCAGGAAATTACCTCATCTTTTCCCCATTGAGAAATGCCAGAACCAGAAATTTTCAAAGGAAAAGGTCCATTCTGACCCCAAAATACCTTTAAGTGCTTGAGAAGCACCACCCCATCCCTGGAGGTGTTCAAGGCCAGGTTGGATGGGGCCCTGGGCAGCCTGGTCTAGTATTAAATGTGGAGGTTGGTGGCCCTGCCTGTGGTGGGGGGTTGGAGATTCATGATCCTTGAGGTCCCTTCCAACCCAGGCCATTCTGTGTGTGAGAAGTTTTGAACTCTGGGACATCACGTTTCAATTCACTCATTAGAAGTTCTAACGTTCTGTTTCCTGGGTGCACCAGGAAGGGACTCCAGGTTACCTCCAGCAGAGCAGCTGTGCTCAGTGCTTTGTGTTCTAACACTCACACTCTGGTCAGCCAAAGCCATGTTGCTGAGCTCGTGCACTTCAGCTTGCTGCTCTCCTTCCCCCACTTCAAATTCCCGTTCTGAAACCTTTCAGTGTTTTCTTTTGAAATGGTATTTTATCACTCCGTTTCTTTCTATATGATTGAACAACTGACTGAACAACTGCAAATGAAGCAAATGTTTTGTTCCAGCTGGAATGATTTCTTATCCAGTTTTGTTTTGCTGTGAAGTAGGAGAACATCATCCGTATCAAGTCAAGCCCCAGATATTTCACACCAGCCGCTGAGCACCCCTGCCCAGCAACTCTGCAAAGCCCCCAGTGGTTACCAGTGGGTTGTTCTTCCCTCTCTCCATACCAACACCCACAGACTTACCTCACATAAAGCCATGGAGTCAAATCAGGATAATCATAGAATCATAGAATGGCCTGGGTTGAAAAGGACCACGATGCTCATCTGGTTTCAACCCCCTGCTATGTACAGGGTCACCAACCAGCAGACCAGGCTGCCCAGAGCCACATCCAGCCTGGCCTTGAATGCCTGCAGGGATGGGGCATCCACAGCCTCCTTGGGCAACCTGTTCCAGTGCGTCACCACCCTCTGTGTGAAAAACTTCCTCCTAATATCCAACCTAAACCTCCCCTGTCTCAGTTTCAAACCATTCCCCCTTGTCCTATCTCTATCCACCCTCATACACACGTAGCACGCTGTGGTTCTCTTGAACCAAAACTAGATCTAATCCAGTGATTAGTTTAGCTAAAAACATGATTATGAGCAATACAAATATATTTCTTCTGCTGCTGGAAAGTGATTCAGACTTTTCCTCCATGTAATGCCATCACATAGGCTAACAGCTCTCCCAGCCCCGTCCTTATTGACCCAAAGTCATTAAACTCATTGAGTGCACTGTAAGATGTGAGTGGTCACAGCCCAGCCAGGTGAGGAGGAGGACCGGTAGCAGTGACTGTTGGTTCCCTCCTCGCTACACTGAACAGATAATTCCCAGCACATTCAGTTCAACCCTTTGCACAGGACGTAAAGCAAGGTTTATGTACTAATTAAGCCAGAGTTGAAGGTTATAGTCAGACACTCAATTGCAATTGTTCTAGTGCATTTTAATTAGTTAATCGCTTGTAGAAGTCAGCTTCCCCTTCCCTGCTCAGGCGGGGTGAGGCTGCTGTGGCGTGGTGCACTGAGCAGGCACTGTGTGTGATGAGGGGGACTGGGACAGCCCTGCAGTATGCACTGAGCTGAGCTCCTGTGCCCCCACCAGCACGAGGTCTGGTGGCATCACATCCCCCACTGCCAGGGCTGCTCTGCTGAGCCGCCTCGTGTGTTAAATTCCAGCAGAGCAACTCATAGGAAGATACCCTCTAGGAAGATGAGATGTTCTATGGGATGTCTGTCTCTTTCTGATTGATTCAGACTGAGTTTGGCAGATGGAAGCAAGCTCCATCCTAAAGAGAGAAAGAAGTTGAGAAAACATTCTGAAACGGAGCCTAGCATCTCTGTGCTAACAACTGCTCATCTCTGGGAGTGACATTGGACTTCATCTGTCTAACTAGCTTGACGGCTTCTCAGTGCTTTTTCTGATTGGGATAATTCATTTGTTTTCATGCTAAGTTTTATTGCTTATTGATTTTCCAAGTCATTCTGAACCTATGTCAGTTTTTATCTGCTCAAAGTAATAGAAATCATTTTGTAGAAGATACACTGCCTAAAATCTTACCGCCGGCCAGACTAAAACCTACAGGTGCTGTTAATTACTGTGGTGGCAGACCCTTCAGATGACCCAGCTGTGTGTGAGCTGCACGCAGAGGACACGGGGCACCCACCCACCTCCCCCTGCAGAGAGCGAATGGGACACACACCCACACCACCTCCTCAGGTGGCTCCGATGTGCTTCCTCAAGGACTTTCTATGAGTTCACAGAATCACAGAATCGTTTTGGTTGGAGCATCCCACCCCCACCATGCCCACTAACCACGTCCCTCAGTGCTGCACCACTGCAGTTATGGACCACCCCCATGGACAGTGACCCCACTGCCCCCTGGGCAGCCCATGCCAGTGCATCACTGCTCTTTGGAGGAGAAATATTTCCTAATACCCAACCTGAACCTATTTCAACTGCATTTGAATCAGAAAGGGTAAACAAAGTAACAAATCTAATCACAGCAAGAAAAGTTCATAGGTCCTTTATGGGCTGCTTTCCGTAGCCTGAAGTCATGTTGTGTTTTTCTAGCAGTAACTACTGCCAAAAGAAAAACTGTTCTTAATGATGACTTTCAGCTGCTCCCGGAGTCCCACACATCTGTGCAGTGCAACCCTGTGGGCCCTTCTGGAGGTGCTGCTCTGAGCCTCCCCATGAGCCTGGGACGTGCTGACACAGCACCCACAGCACGGGGGGGGGAGGGGGGAGGAGAAGGAGGAGGGGGGCAGAGGGAGGAGGGGAAACGTTTCTCAGTTTAGAAAGTAATAATGCAGCTTAATTGTAGTGGCAGCTGGCAGCGTGAGGCAAAGTGAGGTGAGGCCCAATTACTGCACTTGGCAGCTGTCTGCTCTGCTGAGTGTGCTGATGGAGGAGGGCAGGCTCCTTCCAGCAGGCGGGTTGGAGATGAAGACCGGGAGACGCACCAGGAGGGAGATCCCTCTGATCCCAAACAGAGGGGTGGGGAACTCCGAGGTGTTCCCAAAGGGACCAGGCAGAAAAAGGCAAGGAAAGGAAGCCCATCTGAGAATGGAGACCAATTCTAACTTCAGGAAAGGTGAGGAACGGGTGGGTATGGAGACCCTGCCTGAGGTTTCCGAGCTGCCTGCAGCCCGTCGTGCCTCCCCGCAGAGCGGGGTGTGCTCCCAGCCCCAGAGGTGCACGGTGCCTTCTGGGGATGGGATGTGACCTTGGGGACTTCTGCTTAGCAAAGACTCATGCATACAGTTCAACCTATGCAGTTTAATGCGTAGAGTTGTCCTCCCTTTCTCCTTTTGTCCTCTTCCAAGACTGAGCAGGGCGAAGAGGAAATGTGACTGGGATAGTTTTTATTTCCATAGGAGGAACTGGGCTTGATTTCATCAGCACTGAGATCCCTATCCACCATTTGGGTTATAGAAAAGGTCCTGAAAATAATCTGCTTTAAGATTCCTTCACATTGCCAGCTTCCAAGGAACTGCAAAGCCCCTTCGTTCTCCCATTTCTCAGCTCACCATCATGCAATGATGCTGAAATTGCTGATTAGCTGACATCCAACACTTAAACGTTACAGGCCTTTCCTATTTATTTCCTGGGCAGAGAATTACCACTGTGTGTTATTTTTATTTTAAAGACCCAGCTTCTGAAACTACTTAAAAAGCTTTTGATCAAAGATGTACAGTGGTGCTGACAGAACACAGAAGAGTTTTTGCTAGGGAAAGCCATCATTAATTATCAGACTGTAAGTAGCACTGATAGCACAAGCATTTGATTTTGATTTAATGTCTAAATAAGCTCGCTTACAATGGCAAAGTGCTTCTCGTTTAATTGAAAAGCACTAAGTTTTCTATCTCCCCTTCTTATTCTGGCCACGATCCAGGTGTAGAAATAGAAAGAAACACGAACAGAATGGAAGAAGTCGGTGTGAAAAAGCGTCAGAGCCAAGGGAGCCCGCTGAGCCTTCTGCCAACACCACTGCTGAGCTGTCTGCAGTTGTCTGGGCCACCTCGTCTCTTTGGAGCTGCCCTCGCCCTCCAGATCTCCTGCCATCCTAGCCTGGTGTCAGTCCATCTGTCCATCCCCTCTTTAGTTCTACCTCTCCCTTTACATCTCATCTGCTGGAACCACACCACCATTGATTTCTCCCATCCTCTTCCAAAAGCGGATTTTCATCTTGAAACAAGTCTGCACTCATAGACAACCTTAGAAAACAGAGATGCTGACTTGCCAGGAGGAGAGGAAGGACTTTGGAGAGCCTCATCTCGCTCACACGTCCCGCGTCTGCATGGGCGCCCGTGGTTTTGCAACCTAGCAGACAGCAATAGCTGATATTTTTAGTGCTGCCAGACACTCGATACCTGCCAAGGTCACTTTCTGACAAAGGCGATGATGAGCCGGCGTGGCAGCGTGTAACATCCCTGTCACTTCCCAGCAATGGGCTCTAACGTGCGTGCTGCCACTTGCCAAGGCGAGATGCAGCTGGCGAGGCACGACTGTGGCTGCTGCACTGCTGCGCCTCCGCCCCTGCTCAGTGCGTGGTGCTGGGTCCTGTGCAGCTGCTGAACACTGTGCTGCCGAGGAATGGGCTTTGCAGGCATGCTGCTGGAGCAATAGCTGCCCTCTGTGTGGGACTAAGCATGATCTCGTCACTCATTTCACTGATGGGGAGACAAAACCCAGACAAGCGCACGTTGAGTGGGAAAAAAAGGAAAGCCTGATTTGTTTTTCTCTGAGCCCTGTGTGATGAATGCCATGGAGGAAAAAAGCAGGACTGTCAGAACTGGGAGAGAAAATCGTTTCTCTCTTCTTGTTCCATCAACCCAAGTGGTTAAAATGAGCACCAAGGAAAGAAGGGAATTTATTCCTCTGCCTGTGGGCAGCAGAACTCCCAGGCACATCCGTGCCACCAGGCGGGACTATTTTATATTGTAACTCTGTTGTGGTCAGCTATTATCTCATAGACCCATCTTCTATTGAACTCCCCCTCTCCTTCTTTAGGCAGATAAAAGAGCCTGCCTGCAACTTCAGAGTCAGCCCAGATGACGCTGGGTGGGAGACGTATCCTCGTCCACACTCAGACACTGCAAGAGGCAAACTCCAAATGGAGGTGACAGTCTCATGGGCAGCGGTGAACTGGGCTGACAGCTCCTCTGCACTGCCCAAACTGAACGCTCATCAATGATTTTCCACTTCAGGTGCCTTCTACAAGTGTTAATGAACTAACCCTTATGATAGCTCTCTAAAGGAAGAGCTCTGTGCAGAGGGGAAGGTGAGACCAAGGCTCAGCGGAGCTTGCAGGGCATGGAAAAATCTCCATGGCTCAAACAGCTGTCAAGCACTGCTGTTAGAAACAGTGCAGATCAGAAGAAAACTACATTTATTCCATCCTTAAATCAAATTAGTGGTTAAGGAAGGTAAACTGAGGCATAGTTCATCACATTAAGATCTTAAAGCCTAGAGCAAGTGTCAGACCACAAAGGCTGAGCTCGAGTGGCGCATACCAGACAGTTCCATCCAGCTGCAGATTAACGTCTCTGCTAAATGACTTTAAACCTAATGACACGTGACATGCAAAGAGCAGACTGCTCATCACTGCAAGAAATACAGTGAGAATGATGGTTTATGAAAAACAAACCTCGGGAGGATCCCATGCCACCCAGCTCAAATATCACTTTGGGTGGGAAGGAGTGCTGGAACAGCGAATTTGCAATCTCACCAATGTGTAAAAGCTGGACTGGATATTGAGGAGGAGGTGACTGTCACGGTGTGCCTGGGCAGAGGCCGTACTGACCAAAGAAAACAAGATTCAGACACTGAAAAATTGACTATTTCAAGATTAAACTATAAATTTATATCTGACTTATCATTTTCTTCTTAATGTATGAATGTCTTATCTGAAGCTCAGCAGAGCTGCATGCTCCTGCAGGCTATGGAAAGCAATTTTCTTAATGAAAGAATATTAGCTCGACAAGCTAACAAACCCTGATCTTTGACAATTGACTGCCCAGCTCATCAGGATGGCAGGGTGGACACACTCAGGCCATGGCCTGAAATGCAGCCAAAAGCCCCGGCAGCAGCAGAGAAGTGATGAAACCGATGACCACGTAGCGAGTGGACACCAGCCTGGGAGGCTCTGGTGCCTAAAACAGCAAGGAAATGAGTGGGGGAGATGCTGAGATGGATCTGGAGAAGTCAAGGATGGAAGAATCCATCTGCTAGTGCTCAGATGGCGTACCCAGAAGTCACAGTTATTCTTCTAGAGCTGGGAAGCAGCTCTGGCAGCCTGAGCTGATGCTGAGTCCTCCAGTCCAGCCTGCTCACCTCTGTCACTGGACTTGACTGGGGAGGGATTGACAAGGAGGGGGCTTGAAAGCTGAATCAAACCTTGGAACATGCTGCTCTGATCACGGAACATGAGAGATGGCATCAGATGTGATGGCAATAACATCCCCTGCCTGCAGGGCTGAGGCAGACACGGTTGGCAAAGATTCTCTCCCTTTCTTGGTCCCGCTTTAAGAGCAGGATTTATCCCTCAATGCTGGAGAAAGCAAAACTCTGTTTGAATTACTGGATTCAAGGCTTTCTCGTAATGCTGCATAATTTAAAACAGGAAAGAAAAGATTCAATTTAACCCCTTTTTAACCTTTTATTTGGAAAATTGGAGGGGAAAAAAAGTAATTGCAGATGTTAGGGAAAGTTTTCCTTCCAGCTTGAGGATTTTCAGAAGTGATCCTAAAAGTAATGGCACTTTGTCATCAAGAAAGCTTCAGATTGGAAAATGCAACAGTAACAGTAACTTTCCAATAGGGTACATTTAACTCTTTCCAAGCTCAGAGCGTTAGCATGGGCTGCCCATGCAGGATGAGGAACTGTGCTGAAGGTTTCAGTCAGCCATTCTGGGTTTTGCAGTGAAAAATACACTTTACTCCATCCAACCATCACAGAACTGTCCGTCACCTCCTTGAACACCCACAGCTGCTGTGGACGTGGCCATGATGTAAAGGGGCTGCATCACATGCCCAGAGATGCGTGATGTGCTCGGGGTGCTGGAGATCTCTCTTGCCTCCTCCAGCTACACGCTGTGATGCCACCAACCCCACGGCCCTGCAGACCGGAGGTGACTTTGTGCTGAGCTGTGAAGTCAGGCTGCTTTTCTGGGGCATCTTCCTCCTCCTTACAGCAATGTAAAACACAGTGTCATTATTTTCCTTTAATAAAGTGGAACAAACTTAAGATGCTTAAACGTTGATTAAAGGCTTTGATCTCTGAAAGTGCGATTAGTGTCCTTCTGTCGAGGAAAGTCACTTTGAGGAATGTATATGCTGATTCCACATAATCCCCCCATTAATTCTGTGTCAGATGCAGTGTTTACTGGAAGCACACGACAAGCTTTTTCTTCTTCCTTTTTTTTTCCCCACGAATTGTTCTTAACCCGGCATTTCCGTGCAGTTTGCCCTGTTATGTATGGAGATGGAAGGGATAAGGGGACAGCCTGAAGCTATGGCTCTGCAAGGGCTGAACACCACACAGCAACCAGCAGCCTAGGGGGTACGACACTCCTCTGCAGACTCTTCCACAGCTCAGGCTCTCCTACGGCTTTGCAGGGGAAGGGCAGCCAGCAGCATTCCCTGGGCTCGGCTCTGGGAGCCCCCCTGGCTGCAATGATGAGGCAGAAGTTTGTGCCTCAGTTTCCCCATTCATTTGCAATGCACAAGTGTTTCAATCTATGCACAAGCCTTCCAAGCTTCTCTGTGCAATGCAGGGCACCCCACACCTGCTTAGCTGTGTGCAAGTATCATTTCCAAATGGTGTGGAAGGAGAAAGGAAATCAGTGGACGGCACCTCCAGCATTTCCTCGTTCTCAGTGGGACATTCCCTGCACCCTGCATGCTGCTCCTGCTCCAAGCACATCCCCAGCCTGCTGGCAGTGCCCGTTCATCCTGCTGCTGGCATCTCCTCGTGCAGGGGTTTCCAACCAGACCAGCATGGTGGTAGAAGCTGAGGCGGTTCCCTTTGGGGTCACTCTCTGGGGAGGAGGATGAAGCCGTTATTGTGCATCACTGCTGCACTAATCCAGCATTTTAGTTTTAGTTTTAGAAAGCAAAGAAAGCCCTTCACAGAGTCGGATCGGAGCACCACCACGGTTGGAGGTCTTCTGCATTCTGGGGTCGGTATTTCTATTCTCAAAAGCATTTGCATTTGTGATCAAAACAACTTCATTCTTTTTCCTAAGTGAGAACTGAGTGCTCCAGAACACCCACCAAAATCTGCCCTTACACATCTGACAAAGGCTGAAGATTAAATGAACACAGAAATGTGTACCAGCGCCACACACCCTCTTTGCATTCAAAGAACATTTGCCAACCCAAACCATTCTATGATTCTATGATCTGGGCTTAATGTTCCACATCATGTAATGAATATGTTTTCTACTACTGATTTCAGATGAACATTTTAAGAGTCCTTTAACAGCAAATAAACCCTTCACTAAATAAATAAGTGGCTCATTCTCATCCCTACACAGCCTTGATTGACTTAACCTGCACCCTCCTTTCCAGTTAACCAACTGGAAAGGAATTTCAAAGCCATGGGTGGCTCAGATTTCAGGAATGACCCCACTACTTGAAACCCCTGCATGGAGCAGCTCACCTGCATTCATTTGCTCTGTTAACAGCACAGGGAAAGCCACTGCCCATGACAGCAGCAATGTTCTGCTGCCCAACGTGCTCTTGTCTCCCTGAAAAGAGGTTCCAGCTGTGACCTCCCCGCTCTGCGCATCAGAGAAATGTGTGCAAACTCCTCTGGTTGAGCAATGTCAGGGTATTTAATGCTCTCTGCCTGCCTCAGTCCCAGCCCAGGCTGACGGATCCACCTCACTTTGTGTCTTCTGCTGCTCTTAAGAGACTAATGAGGAAATTTTCCTGTGACTGCCTCACTTGTGCACTTCCTCTCTGCACTGAGTAGCTAATGGTAAGAAGATTTAATAGCGTGATATCACTTTAATGTGAAGAGCATAAATAAGGCTCTTATAACTCTGTAATTACGTCTGCATTGCACCTATTAACTATTCATCTGCATATAGTGCTCTGCATGGGGACGGGATGACTTCAAAAGGTTTTTCTGCACTATGTGATAAAATCTTGGTTTGAAAAAGGAGGAAAAAAGGGGAAAGGAGGGGAAGGGAGGATAAAAACCACAGATCTCTGGGATATTAAGAGTGCAATCCAGAAGCAGTACTGAGGGCATGATGCTGCACTGGTATCTGGATGAGATTTCAGGCATCGGAGTACTGGGAGCACTGGGAGCACCACTGCCAGCCCAGGCACAATTCCAGCTTGATAACCATCTCTGCATCTGCAGCACAGCAAAAGAAGCTCAGCCACTGTGAGCAAAGAAAAGCAGCGTTCAGCTCATGGGTTGAGCTCAGGGAGCATTCAGGAGTACAACCATTTGTGATCCTCACTGCCCCGAGCGCGCTGTGCTGATCAGATGGAGCACTGATAGCGCTGTGCTAAAAGCTCTGCCTAACTTTCTTTGTTGTGAAAGCTGAGAGGGGAATGGTGCTCTGTTTGCCCAGAGGTCTCAATTTCCTCACTGGTTTCATTTGGTGTCGGAGAGAAAAGCAAATCCCATCTGCGGGTTGGGGATCTCAGCGCGCTGAGCTCTGACTGCGATGATGCAATGCATTATCACTTGCCAGGCAAAAATAGTCCTTCAAAACAAACAGCGATGTGAAAAGGAGAAAGTGAGAGGTTGTATTTAAAAATACCGGCACTTTGACTTCATCTGAACTTTGCACCAGTTCCCCACAATGACAAAATCCTGGGGAAATCAAGATTAATCCGGAAAACGTTCTCACATCAACACATGCTAAGTGAACCCGAGCTGTCAGAGCTCCTCCGAGCCAGCTCTGTGGGTCTGGCTTAACGGTCTGAATGCAAACCAACAGCAGTGCATGTTCACAAAGGTTGTATTCAGGAAAGGAAAAGCAGAACGCAACCTTTGGTCCTGGGGGATAATTAGGTTACATAATGCATGGCACGATGGGAACCCCCCCCCTCAGCTCAGGGAAAAGCCCCCCCCACGATGCTCCGAGGCCTCTGCTGAGTTGCTGCGATGCAACAGCTGCTCACATCCACCGCTGCTGCAGGGAGCTGCGGAGCGCAGCTAAGAGGGAGAGGCTGGCACTGATTTGCATAGCACACAAGCTCACAGCCCTGAGCTTCATTTTACAATTCATGATGCAGCGCCTTCAGAAGCAGCTGTGGAGCTCCCAGTGCCGTGCAGGGCGCTGCTCCCTGCCAACCAGCCCTGCAGCATGGCCATGCCCAGCCCATGCCCGGCTCCTGGGGCTGAGCTCAGATGGAGTGGGAGCACTCTGCTTGCTCAGAGCACCAGTTCTGCACAAGGCCTTGAGGAATGTTGGGTTTTTGAGGTGTTTTAGAGCCCTAAGATCCATTTAAACTACTGTAAGGCAGGATAACCCCAGAGGCTACGCTAAAAGAGAGACCAAAGTGATGGAAACAGAGGTGCACTGATGGAGGATACAGATGGGGATGTTTATGGTTTGAAATTGGAAAACTTTGGATCTGAAAGGGTAAACAAAGCTAATGAGACTGAAAACCCACACTGAAACCGCAGCAAACAGTGATCACACCAAAGGCTGCAATGATTAGTAAACAATTAGGACCATTGTTCCTTCCCAACCAGCACCACTGAAGCTAGATGCAGCTAATTTCCAGCAACAGGAAAAGGGGAGATGGTAAAAAAAATGGGATTCTAAGCACACGGCCAATGAAATTAAACCAAGAATTAATTTCATCCATTATAACTGATTGTTGTAAATTAAAACTAGAGGAAAATAATTGGTAGCATGTAGCTTTTAGTGTTTGATACAGATTAGAGGAATTAGATTTTTTTATTAGGAGCACTAAACTCATCGGCCATGCTCTCGTGTCCTCAGCAATGTGCACTTCTCCTGATTACAGCATGCAGCCTGCAGGCACAGCAAGGTTGGTGGCCACAAGCATTTGCTTCAGTAGGACGCACATCCACGGCCATTCATGCAAGAGCCACGCTGGGCTCAAAATGAGTTCCCCAGTGAGCAGAGTGGAGTCTGCTGCTCCCAGGACATCTGCAGAGCAGCTGGCTGCAGCCAGCAGGTACCTGCTGCAGTGCTGGAGATGTTCAGCATCTCCAAGGATTGTCCAATACTCAGGAAAGCAATTGCCTTTTGATGCAGAGAGCACTTGCCGAGCCTTATTTTCTGCAGTGCTGGTCTGCTCCAGCTGCTCCTGCTCTGCGCAGTGATTGTTGCTATTGAGCTAAGCCCACAGGAAGCAGGCAGAATCTGGTGGTGAACCCATCCTGCTGATTCAGCCTCCATTTGCAAACATCCCTTGGGTCTTCTGCTCTGGGTCTGCTCCGCTCCTTCCCTTATCGGCTGTACCCCTGGCCCGCAGAGCCCACTACTAAGCCTCGAATCCCAGTGCTGTCACCCTGTGTTTGCGTAGGGGCTGTTGCTCCCTGTGTTGTGCCTTTATCAGTACTCCTTTATGGCATTTTAAGGTTTGGAAAGTGAAGCTCTCACTCCAATACAGCCAGAACTGCAGGAGTTAAGCATTCTTCTTTCCCTCTATCCAAAGGTATTTTCTCACCAGGTGAAAAGCATCAGAAAGACCCAGCTTTGTGGAGTTTAGAAAGTGGCAGGAAATTAAGTTATATGTGAGCTGTTCTGTTTTTCTCAGAGGTTATTTTTATGCATTTATTTAATTCATTCCTTTGGCTTATATAAGGGGAATAAGACTTTGCACGTATGCAGCGCTCCCTTTCCCAAGGAACCCAAAACACTTCACAGAGCAGAAACAGGCCCTGCAGCTGCCCCTGTGCAAACATTTGGCCCCTAAAAGAGCTGTGAGGACTGCCCTAAGATGCAAAGGGAATTGAAGAACACCCCGAAACTGAGTGAGGACTGCAGAGAGCAAGACTGAGGCTGTTTAGTTGACAACGTGTTGTGCAATTGAGCTTACACCTTGATTTTTGCAGAGGGTTCTGTGGGATGCTCAGCGAGCCCAGCAGTCCGCTTCCCACCTTCTGGGAGAGGAGCAGAAGGCAAAACCCTCCTCACCAGCAGGAGCTGACAGAGAGGGAGCAGTGCCACCTACTGCAGCAGCAGCACCTGGCTCGCTCGGAACAAGCTAAAATAGCAACTTCTTGTTTTGTAGTTGGGAATGTAAAGAAAAGGGGGAAAAAAGGGGAGGAGGGAGGGAGCAACCTAAAAAAAGGAATTTGCTGAATGGCGTTTTGTGCTGGCGTCGCGTTTATAAATAGCAGAAGTGCCACTCCTCCCTGCAGGATGAGCCTGCGAGCATTTCTGATCAGCAAAGAGTCCTAGCTGCAAATAACAATAAGTGGGGGAAATGTGTATAAATAAAAGGCATTAAAAACCCTTTCTGTGTGGGATCAGCGTCACATCTTGAAGCCCACATCAAAAGGACTCAATTAGCAGACGCGTTTTCTAATTACATGTTCTAATTTTCAACAAATCTGGGCTTCTAATGAAGCTCTGATTAATGGTCCAGATGGTAAGGACCAGACCCGACATTCCGCAGCATGCAGAAGCGGGCTGGAAGTGCCAAGAGGACCACCTGATGCTTAAGAACCGGCGTCATCCCGCTTGCCCGGCCACCTCCCTTCTTTCCAATCCCTCCCAAATTGCCCCACGCAGCCCCTGTGCCCAAATGCACCCGAAGGAGAGAATGGTGAAAGCAGGTGCAGATGTAGAATGGAGCAGCAACAAAACTGCCCCGCTGACCGCTCCTGCCATCCGTATTTTCCCTTTGCCATCTTGATCTGGGCGTGCAAATAGCACTTTTTTTGCAGCGTAACCCACAGGTGGCCTCACAGGCATTATTTTTCATTAGAGAAAAGGTTCCCTGTAAACCTCCCCTGGGTGTTAGTTGGCATTTCCAGCATTGATCACTCCCAGCATAATGAGCACAGCGCTGCAGGGCTCCTCTCAGCATAAGGAGCTCAGACCTTCCCTGGGACCCCCCTGCCCCAGCCCACCTCCAGGAGGGAGGAGGGCACAGAAGTAAACCTGCACTGTGGCCATGGATCTGCACTTCCAGCCAGAGCTGTCATGTGCCGTACAAAGATGGGCTTGTAGGAAACCCCTTCTGCCATGCACGAGCAGGAAAGCCTGGGTCATCCAGCTGAGCTGGGATAAGCAGCTCTGGGCTGACAGATGCCATCTCTCTCCCTCACTGCAATACAAATACCCGATGGACACAACTGCTGTGGCACCTCTCTGCATGTCAGCCCAGAGAGACAGGAAGAGGCACAGACAACTCAGTCCATTCCTGGATGCATGGGATGATGGCAAGGAAAACTATTCCCCTTCTGTCCCAATGGAAAGGAAATCTTCTCTTCTGTGGATTTTATTTTCCTTTAAGACACTGTTATGGTACAGATTGGACCTTGCTCCACTCTCCATGGCTGGATAGCTGCATGCTATCTTGGATCTAACTCTTGAATCCAAGTAGCATTCAAACCCACAAGACCTGTGCTCCACTGCACCAGGTCCACAGCCAGCACTGACCCCTTGGACTTCCCAAAGGCACTGGTATTACAGCTGTGTGGGTTTGCTGATGCTCTCCAGACCTGCAACAAAACCCACAAAGAAAAGATGCAAGGACAGAAGAGCTGTATTTTTCTTTACAGATAAGCCCAACAGATCTGGATTGAGGCAAGAATGAAAAGTAAGACACTTACCCTGATGTCCTAACCACTCCAAGATCCCTTTTGACTTTTGCAACTGTCTTTTAACAACACAGTCCTAAAAAGAACAGGAATCTGGAATCAGCTGCAATAGAATTGAGCTGGAAGTGAGAAATACCAAAGCAGACCTTTGGCTGTTGAATTGTATTCTCTCATACTGCTGCAGCCCCATGTATAAATAGACAGCCTGCTCTGAAAGAACATGTCTAACAATGCTGCTAACATTGTCTAACAGCTCCAAGGGAAATTTCTCTCTGGCATCAGATGTAGTTGAACTAAACTTATAAAAAAAAAAAGTCAGCATAGGTTTCACTTCAAATTTAAGCATCAAGTCTAACACGGTCAGCAGGACTCCCATCCTATCCTCTTTCATTTCCCTCTATACAGGACACATTCCTGAGGGCGGTAGATCAGGCTGTGCTTGATTCTTTCTACAGTCTATAAAGGGCTCAGGCAGTGTACTTCACTTCTGGAAGGCTGCAGCTAAGTCGGATGAAGTGCTTGCTACATTCAGCATCAGGAAATACAGGTCAAGTAAAAAGAGCCTGCAAATGTTTTTGAGCATCGTCATTTTGAGACAAATCCTGTGACTTCCTGGAACCTTGGCTTAACTTTTGCAAGCTGAATGGCATTTATATGCCCGTTTCCCTTGACCTAGCAATTGTTACTATAATCTGAACTCAGCTCAGTGAGCCAGTGCCACAGCTGGCACTGCCAGTGGGACTGAAGCTTCAGCCTCCTCAGAAAATGAAGAAATTATTCAATGACCACTGGTTGGAAATACTACAAACCCTTGGTGGATTAAAGGAGATTAATGGAGAAAGAAGAGGCTGAGCATTCACTGGCATTAATGCACAGACTAAGATCTCTAAGTAGCTGCGCTGCCCACTCTTAAACACCATGTGGTAACTTTGAGGAGAGATCTTGATTTGTTTATTCTATGGATAATGACTACAATTTGAAGGAAAAATGCTCCAGCACAGGAAAAGAGATGCTGGCTGGCTGGATGCCTGCCATGCTCCTGCCTGCTCTGGGTGACTGCGGCCACTCCAAAGCCTCTCCCTTGGTATGGACATGGCAGAGAGCAGCAGGCAGGGCTCAGGCTGTGCACCAGGGTCTGCCTTCATTGCTTTTAGCACTGTAAAGGCAGAGCTGCTGGGACAACCCCAACCACAGCATGGACCACAGGGTGGGAAGGCACAGCCGAGATGGGGCTGAACCACGCAGCGTGTGGACATCACCCTGCTCTCCTTCCAGCCCTCCAGATGGGATGTGCAGACTGGCCACAGCCCAGACTGAGTGATTAAGTGCCACTGACAAAAGAAACTCCATGTACAGTATTGAACTTTATTTATTATCCTAATTGGTTTTTATGCTAAGATGGAGTCATTGCTGGGAAATGCATCTCAAAGCATCTCAAACCCCACTACCCCACATTATTCTCAAATAAAAGGAGAAGATGCACCTTGCCATGATTTCCAGGCAGCATTAGAGATGCTGAGAGGTGGGAGCAGAAGCTGAGATGAGTACAAGGCAGGACAAGAGGAGAATACAGGAAGGAGGGGAAGGTCAGACACTGGGTGTGGGCACCTGTGTCCCCAGTATTTCAGAGCACAGGGCCAACCCAAGCTCCAGCTGGTGCCAATTGCTGTGCATCATTCCGTCTTCCAGAGCTGGGCTGAGAACACAAACTCCTTTTCCTTTTCCAGCTGCTGACAGGGCTGGGATTTAAACACAGATTCGAAAAGCTCCATATCTCGTTAATAATCTGTTGAGCCATTAAGTGCACTCAATAGAGATTTTACCACCATTCTTTTGCCATTTGTATGGGAACTGTTGAACCTCGGCCTGAACCTCCGATTGACCACCCGAGGCAGGCACTGAGTCAGCTGCATGTGCACAGGTGAAGGCAATTCACCTGTGTGACCAGAAGGGGTGGAGCCTGGCTGCACCTCCCCTAGACCCCATTTAAGGGCTGGCTGCCACAGGGGAAGGATCTCTTCCTGGAGATTGCTTCTTGTGGAGTTTTGTGAGCCTACAACATCAGTGAGCACGTTCATTTATCTCTGATTATCTTTTCCAACGTGATAATCTTACTAAGCCTAACTTCTCTGTGTACTTATTGATCATCTAATACTTTACCATATCTGTATACCTATTAACCTTACGCCACTGCAGGAGCAAATTACATGACCATCCTTCTAGCCTTGGGCTGGTGGTACAAGTGGCTTTCCCTGCAGTCAGCTAAGGAAACAGCCAGGTGTCCCATGCCAGGGGCATCGTTTAAAAAACAATTACTGCAGAGCAGATGAGAAATACTTTTTATCTCTGGCCTTGATTGCATTTCAAAACTGATACCTTCTTCCTCCCATCGTTTCATTTACATATCAAAATAATTGCCTCTGCAATTCAGCAGATCGCTGCAGCGCTGCCTGCCAAGAGCTGGGCACAGAAACACCTCAGCACAGCCCAGCCTGAAGAAATGTCCTCAGAGAAGCTGATGGAAGATGAACGTCATGCCTACAGTGACATGAAACCGCCTCAAGTCCTTTTCATCAGCTCAGGTCAATACTCAACGCCCCCTGTGTTATTTGTGTTTTGTGCAAAAACAAAATGCACGAGGGCTTGGAGAGAAAGGTGATGGAAGAAGGATGAAAACTGGGAGAGCAGAGAGAGAGATGGAGACGTTTTGTTGGACAGGTGACCAGAACTTCACACTTCCGGATGATGCAGCAGGTATGCCATAAACAAAAAGAATCACAAAACCCTGAACGATCAACACATCAGCCTGAAACCCCACGAGGATTAACCTTCTTCTGCAATAGTAGGAAGAGAAAATCTTCTTGCTGGGACTTCTGAAGCCCTTAATAAATCTTATGTTAAAAAAAAAAAAAGAAAGAAAGGAATCATGAGCTACGTCTCATTTGCCCCAATGATAGCCTGTCTCCTTGAGATCTAATGGGAAACTTAATGACCCCAGAATTTTACTCCTGCACGAAGTGCTCCTGCAGGACCTGGTAAGTGTTCAGAGATGATGGAGCTCAGACAGCCCCTGACACAGCTGCAGTAAGGTCAGCCAGGGGAGCGGGGCTGTGGGGCTGTCAGCCCAGCCAGCAGCAGCAGCTATGACCCCAGCATGTTGGCCTGGGGCTGATCCCATGCAGGGCAGGGATGGGACCCCTGAGCCAGGCTCTGACAGAGCTGGGCAGCACTGAGCATGGATGCAGGAGATAGATGTATGCGATCTCTGACCCAAAATGCAAGACAAAGTAATAATAGTTTGCATCTTCTAAGGCTGCTAAGGAAAAAGTCCTCTGATTCTACCGATCACCTAAAGAGAAATTTGTCACAAATCAGCCACTGTCAGCTTTCTTAGGGATGTGGTTAGTGGTCGTGGTGGGGATGGGATGACAATTGGACTTGGTGATCTTAGAGGTCTTTTCCAACCCTGATGAGTCTGTGAGTCTATGATCCTGAAGTTCAGTAGCTAACAGAAGAAATGTTTTATTGCCTCGCTCAGTAAGGTGCTGCCATGCCCTCCGTGGAATTGCAAGAGTCAGGAACAGATCTTGCCCAAACAATATCTCCATCAGTGTAAATTCACATAGATAAAATGAATTATTTGCTCTCCCACAAGGAAACAAAACTGTAAAGCAGCACAGCAGGAGAGCCACAGCCCCACAACAGCCCCCCATGGAGCAGCACCGCACAGTGTGAGCACTTCCTTCCTCCTCCCCCCGCTGTGCTGCTGTGACTCTGCCATGCACAGAGATGGCCCCAGTGATGGATTCCCTTGGTAGCAGCACAAGCTCTTTTAATAAAACAAAGAAAAGGGAAATAAATCCCTCGGCTCATTTTTAAAACTGCTTCCCCTTCCCTCTATGAGCATCTCTCAGCCCTGCCACGATCCTGTGAGGGTTTTCTCCATTAATGCGTGCCCAGGTTTGGCATCTCTGCACTTCAGCCCGGTGCGAGCACAACTAAAAGCTCCTTGCTGGAGTGGTAGCAGAGATTTCCCACCTTCATCTGAAGGTTTTTCATCTTCCTGCCTTAAGACTCTGCAAAGATCTACCAGACCCAAAGAGACACCCTGAGCGTGCGCCCTGCGCAGACATCAGAGAGCTGAGCAACGCAAAGAGAACCTTCTGCTCAGCACCACGGATGCAGGTGGCTGTGAATGCTGTTCATGGGACCAAAGGAAAATGCTCCGTGATTTACCTCACAGCAAGCTTTGCAAGGAGATGTGTCAGTGTGCAGCTGCAGAGGACCGCGGTGCGATTTGCTTCTCTATCTTTTCCTTAATTGCTGACTTCTAGGAGGCTGTAAAAGCTGAATGTAGTTGGTTGCGTAAGTTGTGAGTTCTACCGAATGCTGGCTGCTTTCAGATCTCCCATTAGAAAAAAGGTTTTCTGGTGAAATCTATGGGGAGATCTTGGTGACCTGCATTCAGGGTGACTAACAACCAATACGTTGACACACGGGGCATTGCTTCAGAAGCCACTGGGGTTGGTGGATCCCACTGGGAAAGAGGAGAGCTCCCATTAAGAACAGGACTCCTATTTTTTTCTTGGTGAGCGGAGCAACAGCAACAAAAGAGCGGGCATTAAGTTGCAGAGCTGAACATAGATAGCCCCGGGTAAGACTGAGGTGATAGCCCTCCTTCCAGCTGTCACCCAGCCAAGGCAATTGCCTTTGAAGAACCTGTGCCTACGTGTGTTATAACTTGATGGAAAATAATACCGTGACCTACTGCAGACGGGAGAGCTTGAGGTCTCACAGGTCACCAAATAAATGTGAGGCAGTGCTATGGATATAATCATTTAAGACCTGTAAGTGAAAGTAATGGATGAACACTGGATTTCAATTATCCTTAGATAATTCAAATTACTTTAAATAGATAGCTGACCTACTAAAACCTGCCCAGTCCCTCGTCCTGCGTCTGCTGGCCAATTCAGATAATGACTATTTGATCCTGTTCTTTTTCTTCTTTCATGGAATGGTGAAATTGTTAATAGCAGTGAAGGGTTTCTTTTTGAGTTGAACTTGCAGTTCAACATCTCCCCATGTTAAATACAGTTGTTACAGCACTGACATTTGCAACTTGAAAAGTTGAAGTTGTATTGGTGGCATTTCTCTGGGAACAAGCAGGCTCATTTACAGCATGGGATGAGGGGAACAGCTGGGTGCTTCGCTTCAGGACTAACTTGTGTACTCATTTTCCATCACCTTGCTGGCTATTTTAAAATTAACCTTGTGCAGCCTCAGAGAAGGAAGAAAAGGTTTAATTGCATGACTAATGAACGCTAGGGATGCAGCCAGGATCTGCACACCTGCTGTGTTACATACCATTTCTGGAGCTTAGTGTAATTATTGCGTTATTGCTATCATTTGTATTATGTTAAGATACAGCAGCTCTCCTCCTGTACCAAAATCCCGCTGTGCCAGGCAGGACAGCGATGTAGAACAAAACGATCACCTGCAGCCAAAAGGCAGAGGGTGGCTTTGCTGTGCCCACGTTTCCTGGCTTGAGCCCACTTCTCCCCTCCAGCAAAGCCGGCTCCTGCAGTGAGTGTGAGCACAGGGCTGAGGCCGTGCCTGGTTGGGACCAGCAGAGCTCACGTGGGGGTTGCAGTGGACAACCAACAGTCAAACCCTGGAAGGAATGTTGCTCCCAATGTTAGAGCACCTAATAATATGCATCCCCTTTATGCCAAACCATGTATTCAAGAGACAAGGTGTACAAAATGATGGAATGGTGGAGAAAGATAGCATTCCCAGCTAGTTAGGACACCAAATTTCAGGTGTCTGGTTGTGCAACCAGAAGGTTCCATGTGGGTTAGGTGCAGTCCATGGCTTAGGAGAGCTCCATGTGTGTTTTTGAGGATCACTCGGGCTGCAATCTTCATTCTGAAGCCTTTCAGCCAGGCAATGCAATCCCAGTGCTAGCAGGGAGCAGACTCCTGTGCTGGAGCATCCCAGTGCACGATGGGGTTGAATATTTTGGAAGGAGATGGGATGCACCTGCTGAAGACTCTTCCAGCTACATCTGCTGCACAGGTAAACGTCCCAATAATTTGCTAACAGGCAATTGATTCGAGCAGTTCACAGAGTCAAGGGAGATGTATGGAGACAAGATGTGACTTCGCTGACTTCATTTATCGCTCCTAATTGCTAAGCAAATGATGAGTGGAAAAACACTCACTGCCTCCTGTGAGCAACTGGTTCCTAAAGTTACACAAGATTTAATTTGCTGCGGGAAGGAGGGACGGTGAGGAGTGAAGACCGAAATTTAAGGAAACTTCGAGGCTGGAACATTATTACAGTCTATTGTCAATGCCGAAAATGCATCAGTAAAGCTGACAGCCAGAGCTGGGTTTGGACAAGGCATGTCAGTTTTCTGCAAGGCCGTAAAAAAGGCTTCTCAGAGTGAAATCAATTCTTTTAAAAATACCAAAGTCCCCGCATTTTGCAGCATGTATTAAGATGTGGATTAATATAATTGCATTGCTACTAATCTCAATGCTTGCATGCTTAATCAGACAGCTGACAAGCTTTTCAATTAGAGACATTACATTAAGTTGCTGGAGCCTCAGGTTTTTTTTATCCTTGGCTCTGGCATTTGAATGGGGACTTTGCAGAGCACTGGATTTCAGCCCGGTACCCAAGGCCATGAGCACCCCTGCAAGTCAGCTATGGGGCACGAGCCCACTCAGCCCTCAGTGGCTAAATCCAAAGCACATCAGCCTTTGATGCAGGAAGTGTGCTTTAATTAACCACTCCCAATTATGCTACAAATGGTCCTAAACTTATAAGAGATGATTTAAAAACCAAACCAGAAGTGTGGGCTCTCAGCCTCTGTATCTGTGAACATCTGGTGCCCTTTGTAAGATGATTAACGGTACCTTTTTCTCCTGATCAGCCCCTTACCAAATACAGGACCTTCCAGGCTGGTATTGGTTAATATTAATAGAGGAGTTTTGTGTTAATTGACTAAGAGAAAGATGAATGAAATCAGCCTTGTAAGAGAGAAAATGATCCTCGATGCTTCCACTGGGGATATCTTCTACATGCCTGCATCCATTAAGTTCTCTATAATTTTATTTAGCAACTCAACCTAGGAAACATTAAGCCCATTGACTTTGCAAATAACTCCTGAATTCACCTGAAAACCTGCCTGGATTTCTCACGTGCACTCTGCAGTACTCGTGCTGTTGCAATTCCTGGTAATTTAACAGCAATTTCCTTTCCCTTTCCATTCCATGCCTCAGAAACAGCAGCTTGTGGAATTGCCCTGCATTCCTGTTACAAGACCGAGTACAGACAGCGTGGGGAGCTTCAGAAGTTTCCGATGCCATGGCACAGTGACACTGCAGTAACAGATGAAGAGGAGCAGCAAGAGGGGCACAGCAGAGGTCTCAGATTGGAGGTGTCTGATCCCAGCCCTCCGGCTTCTCGCTGTGCTGATTCCAGCTCCCCATACTCCATGCTTACCAGGAGCTGCCCTGAGAGGGAGGGGGTGAATTCCAGCTGGAATCATTTTGCTGATTTTATTAATTTGGGGTGGTCTTTCAAAAGCACACCGTTCACTTGGTATTTTCGCAGGGCAATTAAATGGGAGGAAACATGAATCCTTCACAGCTCGCTGACCTCAGGAACCATCTCCTGTCGGAGCCGTCAGGGCCCACATCCTTCTTGCTGCCCCATTCTGCCATGTTAAAGAGGTATTTAATGGCCATTTTACATTTCAGATGGAGATGTCTCCAACAGAGCTGGTTGCTTCCTTTTGCCAGACTGCATCGGTCACATCCTCTCCATAATAAAACACCTCCAAGGTGAATTTATTTAAGAATATTTAAACCACAGCAAAAGCAGCAAACCCTGCAAGAAACAGCTTCTGCATCTCTCATTGGGATTTGTGCTCGGGAAGGTTCCTGGTTTTTTTGGTGGGAGGGGGGCTCTTTTCAAGCCAGCTCTCTCAAGTCTGGCTAAACACCATCCCATGTGAGTCTACAGAAGCGAGGCCTTCATCTCCCCTTTGCCTTCCTGTTTTCCAGCAGCACATTCAGAGCAGAAGCACAGAGCTTCCACTTCCCCTCGGACTCAGACTTGAAACTCCAACTGGAACCTGCAAAGTGGCAAAGCTTTTCCACCCAAAGAAACTTGGAGGAGCAGCTCCGTTCTGGTGGAAGTTGCACTCCAGGTGAAAGCTGCTGCTCTGCTGGCTCAGATCTGCGTGTGATCAATACATTGAGTCCCTGACAACAATCTAACCTTACTTCCAGCCACCCAAGCAGTTTGTCTTTCACAGAATAATGTTTCTTCCCCAAAAAAGCAATTTCATTTTGGCTGCCCTGTTAAACTGCTGCCCCTGATGTTAGTGCTGAACTTCCCAGCTGGAACACTGCTGCTCGGACAGGTTGGATTGGAGAAGTGGGAAGACAAAGAGCCTGCATGCAGTATGGACCTCTGGCCCTGGAGGTGTTCAAGATCATGGAGATGTGGCACTGAGGGCTGTGGTTATGGGCATGGTGGGATGGTTTGTTGTCTGACTTGGTGATCCTAGAGGTCTTTTCCAACCTCTTTGATTCTGTGATTTGATGAAACACAAGAGAGGTACAGGCAGAGCACATTGCATTCCCACCTGGTTTCTGGGGAAGGCACAGATAAGAGTTGGTGGCTCACTGCTCCACAGAGGCACAGCCCTTTGCCCACCCTTCTGATGTATTTATTTCCCCCCTCCAGCCAGTAATATGTTTTCCAGTCCGCCAGCAACGTGTCTGCTTTATGGCGAGTAAGATGATGGGACAGAGGGATGAGGCATTAATAGGAAGGAGACAGGAGCAAGAGACCGAGCAAAATGCAGAAATGACTTGAAAACCTGAGGGGAGGGAAGCCAGCGAGAGAAATTTCTGTCTGTTAAACACGATCGATGCCTGCTGACATCAATCACTGCGAGCTGGGTGCGCTGATGGATGTTTCCAACCTGTCTGCAGCGAAGACAAATGGGTGCGGGCAGGGAACGCCTCGGCCACTGCGTGGAACCCGAGGGAAGGCAGTCCAGGCTGGGGAAGGCACAGAAGCAACCGCTCTCAGGAGGCCCAAGAGGACTGAGACATCATTTATTAGATACTTTCTTAATTAATTTTTTGAAACTAATACAGATCATTGCTGGAAGAAGATGATTTGTCAAAAGTGGTCCCTTTTGCGGGAACACAGCGGCTGCAGAGAAACCTCCTGGCGGGTTCCCGAGCTCCGGGAAGGGCTCTGATGGAACCGGCAAGGATCCAGGCTCCTGCAGAGCCCCATCCTGCCATGTCCCCCAGCCCTGCAGCAGTAACAGGCTGAAAACCTGTTTTTTTTCCATGAGGACTCCCATTACAAAAGCACAAAGTGTGTCCGGGAACAAAGCATCTAAATCTGACTGATCGGCCATGTGCCGTTTTGTATTGAAAAACACATTACCATCAATTCAAAGTAGAAGAGGGGAAATTTAGACTAGATATAAGGGAAAGGTTTTTCATGATAGGAGGGATGTGGCATCGGCACAGGTTGCGGAGAGGTGGTGGGTGCCCCATCCCTGGAGATGCCCCATGTCAGGCTGGACCGGGCTCTGAGCACCTGATGGAACTGCAGATGCCCCCGTTCATTGCAGAGGAGTTGGACCAGATGGCTGTTAAGTGTCCCTTCAAACTCAAACCATTCTGTTTTTCTATGATTCAGTGATCATGTGCAAGCGAACACTTCTGCTTGTTTATGCAAAATAAATACACAAAACAAGAACATTCTCACATCGAAAAGCATTACAAAAGCTCCAGAGCCCTTGGTTCTCTTTGTTTTGTGCAAAACTAGAAAAAGCTCTCCTTCCCTCCCTCCTTCATCCTCACCCTTTGATTTGTCTGATTTTACAGAGACAGGTGGGGATCCCCCCAGAGGTGTCTGTACATCAGAGGAACCAGGACCTGGAGTTAAAGACGTTTCTCTTGCTTTATGGCTGCTTTGGGATCCTGGTCCAAATCCTCTTTCTTCCAGGCCACTTGTATTCTCAGTACAGCAGTTCCAGAGACTCAAATGCTGCAGTTTCCCTATGCTGGGAGAGCACAGAGCTGAGAACTGGCCTTGTAGTCCTGGCCAGGCTGAGGGCCTGGGCAAATCCTGCCTCGAGCAGTGAGGTGCTCCCTTAGCCAGCTTCTCTGCTTCAGATTTAAAGCCTTCAATGACTTCTTGAAGGTGAATTTCTAACCTTCCCTGTTTAAAGGAAAATACCAACCCGTCTTCTCAAAGACAAATGGCTGCGATAGGATGGAGGTGCCTGCTAATCAGGGTGTGCTGTGAGCCCAGGTGTGCTGTGAAGGATGCCAGTTCAGGCTCTGGTGCCTGATCTGGTACAAACCTCTCCGTGGCTCTAACGCAGCCCGAGGCCATGCTGCCTCGGGGCTGACACCTCTCAGAAGGGCTTCAAGGCTCAGTTCCTGGCAGCAGACAACAAGAAGGATGTCTTGGAGTTGGCTAAACACAAGAATGATGGAGCCTGGATAAGAATTCAGATCTCACACGAGGTAATGTCTGGACTTCAAATCAATGGCTGCAAAGAGAAATACAGAAGGGTGCAGCGAACGAAGCAAACTGCAGAGAATTCCTCTCCATCACAGCGCATCCCCAGGCCTCCACAACCGCATCACTGCTGCTGGGCCAGCCCAAGGATGGCTGACATTTCAACATTCTCTCTCAGACAAAAATTGCCCGTTCCTCCCCAGAACAAACCTGCAATTTTTTCAGAGCCGAGGCCACAAAGTTCAGGTGTTTCAATTCAGAAGTGAGGACAAAATTGTTTACTCTGAGCTGGAGAAGCAGGGCACAGCAGAAGCAGCTCTGATGACAGCCTGCTCCTTCTGCAACAGAGGTTATAACTTGTTTTTAATCACTGTTTGCTCTCTTTTATTTCTTGTTTCATTTTCAGCTGCTCAAGGCAAGAGCTAAAGTCAATTTACTGTACATATAGATTACCTGCTGCTTCAGGGTAACCGATGGGAAAGGTCTCGGGCTGTGATGAAAGGAGATGGCAAAGAGGATCAGCAGCTACAGCAGCTTGCTCCAGGTCAGAGTGCACACATGGTGCTGGGTGTGACACCTCTGCCACGTGCAGGGCCCACGGTGAACACTGGATGAGGTTTTCTGTGCGTTCTGGCAAACCCTGGGACTCAACCAGCACTCCTCACATGAGCAATGCCTGGCTCCCCCCAGCTTTGAGCTGGAACCATTTCAGCACACGGCAGAGGTTGGGTTTGAACCTCCCACGCCTGAAGGCACAGTCCTGCCTTGTGGGCTCAGTTGGGATGAGCCCCCACATTTCTCTGGTGGTTCCACATTCATCCAAAGAATTCCTCACCATGGCATTTCCTCGGAGCAGCAACCACAATGACAAGCATTCAACCCATCCCCTGCTAGCAACACAAAACTCTGGGCAGAGCTCTGTAGCAACCTTACCACAAACTAATACTACAACACTAAGATCCTAATTAGTCCCATCCCACGCCCAATTTGGGTGAGGCACAGAGGCCAGAGTGATGATTTGGATCCATGTGAGAATCAGGCACACCAGCATCCCATCCATGCAAAGCATCAAGGGGACAGGAGGAGGACAAAGCAGCACCTTGCTCAGTTCCTAATGCTCCAGTTTTATCCCCCTGCTCCTCCTGCCTTTCCCTGCATTGGCAAATGGTGCACAGCCTTCACTCCTCGCCTGCTCCTTGCTGCCACTGCTGCCAGCTGCGAGAGCGGCACCGGTTTGTGAGATGCTGCAGTGCCATCTTCAGACAGGAGGGCAGCAGCCACAACCGTGGGATGTTTTGCCGTACAAGTAGGAGGAGGAAAAATCAAACAATGAAAATCTGCCCACGTCCAGATCTGTGCAGAAGGAATGTGTGTCTGGATGCTGGGAAAACATTTGCAGTTGGCATCACAGGAATCAAGCGGCGCTGCTCCTGCCATCTCCTGATCCCAAAGACAGGGCAGAGAACAAGAGCTGAAGCTCTGTGTGGCCCTGGGAAGGCTGACATGCTTCACTCCGTGCTAAAGCACAGAGATGATGGGATCCAACTGCATTAAACAGTGCAGGGGTTCCATGAGAAGGAATTCTCTCTCTCCCCTCTGTGATTCAGCATGCTCAGGTGGAATATCGCAGTGCACGCTGTAACACCTTCCTCCTCTTGCACACTCCCAGCAAGCTGCAGGATGTCATTTTATCCCATTCTGCAGCAGCAAAACAACTGGGCTGGAGACCTCACTGCCCAACCATGCATCACAGCCCCCTTCCCCATCACCCTGTGCCAGCCCCTGCCACCTCCTGACTCGAGCTTCAGCATTTTGGGGGGAAATCAGTGAAGTGATGGAGCACAAAGGCGTCAGAGAAGTGGGGGTGTGGGCTCAGGTCTGCGCCCCTTCTTTTTAACTCAGTGCCACATCAGTAGCCACCAACAGCACCGGTGGATGGAGCCCACTGGTAAATGATGCATGTGGCTTTGCAGAGCACTAATGGGGTGGGGGTTGGTGCTAAGAGACTTTCAGACTCTGAACGCCAGGGCCTTTAACACATTTTTTTTCCTCACAGCACAGGTTATTTGGGCCAATTTGGGGTAATTTCAGTAATTTGGGCCTGCTTACAGACATCACTGCTGCTGAAAACCAATTCTGAGCCCAGGAGACTGCAGCACTACGGAGCTTTAGGGAAGGAAAGCAAACGGCTGCAGGATTTCCCTGGATGCTGCCTTATCCCCACGGGCTCTGACCCTCCCGAGCTGCAAAACACATCAGAAGGAGGGGATTGGGTGAGCTCAGGAGTGGATTTCTGCAGCAACTCCGTGAAGCTGGGAGCTTTTCTAGCAACACAAATTCCGGATCCTCTCAGAAAGGCGTTCACCTCACCTGAATTTGGGCGGTTTGAAGTTTAATTTCTCAGATTGAGCTAGTTATCACACTTCTCTCTGTAGTTAATGGAGAGAAATAAGAGCTGCTAGAGGGCAATTCCTCTGACCCGTTGTTAACACTTGTCTCAGCATGAGAGAAATAGCCCTCTGGAGAGGCTGCCTTCTGCACTGACTGTAAAGAGACAAGGATGAGCAGCTCAAGCTCTCAAGCCCAATTTTTTGACAAACCCCATATGAAATGCAGGTGGGACTGCCCAGCCAGCAGCACCCCAGGCTCATCGATTCCCAGGGCCACAGAAGAGCTGCACACAACTCAAAGCCTTTCACCAGCTTAAAGACCTGGACTCGTCCTTTGAAAGCTCCATGCTGAATAGTTACTATTATTTTTCACATAGACTTCACTTGATTTGATTCCCTGAAGAGCGTCTGGGGAGCACTAGGGGAACAGAAGAAGGGCTACAGCTCATCCCCACTGCTCCTGGGTGAAGGTGTGAGGAGCTGTGTGGCAGCCCCAGCCCCGAGCAGGGCATGCAGTGGGCACAACCCAACCTGTCCCCACCACGGTCCCAACCCAAGGGATGCACAGGGAAGGACAGCCCCTACTCCTGCTCTGGGGCCTTTAATAAACCTCAATGAGCTGCCCCAGGCTATCACAGATGCATGAATGTAGCATGCTGCTTTGTTGCAACACACATCAAATTGCCCCAGCATTGGTATGAGGCAGCATTCTCAGATCCCAGACTGAAAAACAGTTCGTCTCCAAAACCCACTTTCATTCTGCCACCATGGCAACTTTTAACAGCCTTAATTGCTTCTTGTTTTAACACACAAGGAATAAAACCTCTGTGATCTTCTACTACTTTATTATTATCAAAACTCATTAAAACAAAAATTAAATGCAGCAAGCACATTTGTGTGTGTGTGTGGGTTTCAGCTCTTGTTGCACCTGTAAATCCTGTAGCACAGATCTTTGCCACTCCTCCAGCAACTGTCAGAAGGTTGTAAGGAACACACCAACATTTGCTTGCTCATGGCTCTGCCCCCTCCAGGATCTCTCATTACAGGAATCTACATCTCCTTCCAGACTTCATGCAAGCCAGCAAGCAACAGTCAGCTCTGTCCTCTGATGTTTCTCTCTCCATGCACAAAAATTAGCACGTTAGGCTGGAAATTCAGCTGCAGAGAATTGCTCTAAGGTCTGCGTGCACACCTGCACCTGTGCAGTACCACGGCACAGAATTGATCCCTGATTTTGTTGTGCCTATCGTGGTGTTGCCATTAACAGACTGTGGCCAAATCCCTGCAGCTTGCAGTGGAGTTGCGACCCAAAAGGCCAAACAGCTGAGGTTGTACTGGAGCCCTTTCCAGAACCATGAGAAAAGCTGGCTGTATCCCATCCCAGCACAGACCTTGGCACGTGCAGCTCGGGGCCTGGAAGCCCGCAGGATGTGCAGTGGGATGCAGCACCGCTGTGTGGGTTGGGACCACAGCCATCACCCAGCACAGCGAGTCCCAAAGGCCAACACACGCCTCCAGCACACCCAGCCATGGCACAGCAGCTCCCAGCAGCCCCACCTCGCCTCCCTTCCCACAACAGCAGCTCATTTCTGAATCTTGGCACAGCGCTTGTCTCTTCCCCAGGAACCCTGAGCAGTAAAGCCAGTGACCTCCCTGCTGCGAACTCACCTCCATGAATAACAATAAAACATACAATATTTTGCAATCTGCTTCCTATTCATTAGGACTTGCTGAATCTAATAAAGCTGCTACTGGACCAGCCACTCTTGTAGCTCACAACTCATGCTGAAAAATATAATTATATTGCAGTGAGGTTTGTAAACAGCCCGAGCCTTGTTTATTATGAGCCTCTCTTTAAAATCCAATCAGATTAATTTTACATGCAACTTAAACTGCTGCTGCTGCTAATTTTAGGTAATGTGCTTGATAAATTTCTCTTCTGTGGCTGGGTGGAAAAAGCCATATAGCAGCAGGATTCAGCTGGGGCTGCTGTCTGAGCCCCGTACATCTGGGCCTGCACCTTAACCACACAGCTTTGCTTCTTTGCTCCCCAGAAGCTCGAGCCTTCTGCTATTCTCTTTGCTTCCCAGAAAGGGATGGCTTTGCACACAAATAAGATTCTCCTCAATTGGAAACTTGGTTCAATTTGCACCCCGCCACAAGTTTGCTGCTGGCTCTGCAGCAGCGTGTGGGAAATGCTGGGCTGATCCAAGCCTGACATTTCTGCTCCTGGAAATGACATCTGATTCTGCCCCCCTCCCCTTCGTTCAGACCCAATTCAGGATCAAAGGATGCAAAAGCAATTGCAGTAAGCAAAGAGAAGGTGAGTGCTGAATGCTTAAGCAGGTCTGTATTTATCCTTAAGCATAAGACTTTTTATTTTGGAAAAAAGTGAGAAGGGGAAAAAGGAAGATTAAGTGAATTTAGCAAGAAGTTGGTCAATCCTTTAATACCAGGAGGTCAGAGCCATCCCACATGGATAATCAGTTTGCTTTCAATTTCTCCTTGGTGGGTTGCTGCTTGGAAAATCTCATTTCGAGACACAAAGAGTCAGGTCAGGGAAGTCACAGCTCCTAATTATGTGAAATGAAGTGGGACAGAGTGGATTTGAAGCAATCTTGGCTGTAGGTATCTGTGGGAAAGTTTTCCAAAGCTGCCTTTAAAGTGGGGGCTGGATGGCATCTAACCTCAGGGGCTCAGGGGTGGCAGAGAAGCCTCCTTTCCCTTCACCCACCAGGTGCACAGGTAGGTTAGGGACCTCTATAAATGCTCAGCAAACACTGCTACACTCCTCACACTCAAGAAACAACCTTAGAATCAAACACATTAAAAAAAAGTGATACTCTGCACTTAGAGAATCAAGAGCACATTCATGCAGCTATCTGTACATACACTAACTTCTCCTCTGTGCCTGCTTAGGCCAGAAATGCTAACGCTTGCTTCTTATAATAAGACACATAAAATACCAAAAAATCAAGAAAAGGCCCTAAAAAGATTTCAAATAAAGCTCACAACACCATAAACGGATTTAAAACTAACATTTATCCAACTTGCATCCATTTTTTTTCCCATCAGAGATGGTATCCTAGGTAAGGAAAGTGTTCACCGACAACGTGCAGGCAAGCTTTTAAGCACCTTAAAATTTTAATTGAATTAAAGGTGTGAATTTGAAGTGGTTACTCAGACTGCATTAAGGTCCCTCATATGCACTTTCCACTCAGAAATAGAACAGCACTGATTTGATTTAGTTTAATTGATGCTGGGTCAAAGTAAGGCACGCTGACTTAGACCACTCTGAAGAGCAGAGTTCCCATGATGGGATTTAATGCAATCTAACCTGATCCCAGAGCAGGCAACTCAGGCCATACATGTTTGCCTGGAGCACAGATGCCAAAGTTTGGACGCAGTTTCATCTGAACAGCATCACTCAAACTCCTGAGAACTTACATTTCTCAGGTAGGCGGAGCTGAAAACGTTACCTTTGCTGAGCCCTGTATTTCCAACAGGCTCCATCCTGCTGGCAGATCTCATCTGATGTTCCCTCACACCCCTCAGTCTCTGCCATTTCTGTTTCTCACTCTCCTCCCCACGTCTCATCTGCAATTCCCTGCTGCATTTCCCAGCTGCCAGCGCTTTCTCTGGCTCGTGTCACATTGCTGTCCTGCCTCTGCCTGAGCAAGCCTCACCTGAACTTAGCACTTTGCAGTGAGATTGTCCTGCACTCTGTAATAAGGAGTAAGTGGATTAACTGTGCTGCAGCAGTGCTCTGCAACAATGAATCTTGCATGGAATTACACTGTTTGGTGCCCCAGGTTCATGCTGTGCCTCATCACTGTTCATCTTCAACCCCCCCCCCCCCCCCCCAGGCTGGGGAACAGGTCTGGGCAGCATGCAGGCTGATGGGGGGCAGGGGGCATGGAGCAGTGATTTTTAATCTTAATAAGGAACACTGCAAGATATCCAAAGGTTCGTCTTTAATGGGTTTATGGGTGATGCTTTGAGGTCAGCAGTGGTTACAAGTCCTTTCAGAGCTAGGATAAAACAGAATGAAAGTGCAACGTGAGTGTGTACACATTCACCACAGCCATAAAGTGCCGAGACACAGCAGTGTAAGCCAGGCATTACATCCTAACTGCTCTATTGGTAACAAAGGATGAAAAGGAACTACGGACTCCAGAACCAGGAAAAGGGTGGGTACCTTTGCTGTCACCACGATGGAGAAGCTGCCACATGCCCAGCACAGCAGCCAGCACTGCACACACCAAGGGCTGACTGAACCAGAGAACACCCGAGGAGCACTCCTGTTCCCAAAGCCATGCAAGAAGGAGCCCCGTGCCTTTGGCAGCAGCTCAGCCACAGAACAGCCAGCGAGATGAACGACTTAACTAAAAGCTTCACTCTTTCTTTTTCCTTTGTTTTGATTTTTTTTAAACTCTACTTGTTACAGCAGCAAAGCATCGTAAAGTTGCACTTAAATTAAAGCAATCCTCCAGCCTGGGGAACAGGAGCACAACAGGGCCATCCATTTCCGAGAGAAAAAGGGGGCAGGAAATCCAGCTAAGATTTACGCAGTTATTCCTCTGCAATTATCCAGAAGGGAGCGAAAGCCCACGGGTCAGCAGCACCTCATTCATTACAACACCCTGCTAGCTTCCATTCTTAATTCTGGTTTACATTTCTGAGGCCCCAGGATGGGACAGCTGTGAGCTGCACTCACCTCCCTTAAAAAACACCACTGACACTGGGAGAGCAACAGCACAGAGGTATTGATTTCAATCAGGTAATAACTGCTTCCCACACCCTGGGTAGGAATAACAGCAAAACTGCAGGAAGAAAATGCCCTGAGATATCTCCAGCAGCTTTCTGAAGGCGCTGCTGGGACTGGGTGCCCTCCGGACGTCCTCAGCCTAACAAAGCCCTTGTAACAAACGATGCTGATTAGCAAAGAGCTTTTACAGCGGAGCTTAAAGCTCATTAGAACGGTTTGTGGAAGGTTCAGGGTTTATTTTTTACTGTTTAATTTAAGAACTTGAACTTTCTGGGACACCGCCACATGCGTAGCCTGGGACAAAAGAGGTACGTGAGGAACTGAGCTTTATGACCAAGGTTTTCTGGTTAATTAAAAGATCCTCCTCTTAAATTACTGCCACTTAGCCTGGGTGTGCAGCACTAGTTTGCACCAGCCGAGGACACAGCCCTGAGCGCATTTAGCAGATGACAGTGATTTAGGCCCTAGGCAGCTTCTTCCAAGGAAGGGAAGATTTATTTATCAGGAAGTCAGAGCCGGTGCCCTTGTGCCCGCAGCAGGACTCCCATGGGCACACCATGACTGGCAGCTCCCATCGATGTGTGAACGGGACTTTTGTTATAGTGTTTTTAAATTTCCCATTGCAATGAACAGGTATTTTCCCCAGAGGCTGCAGGGAGCCAAAGGAGAGCAGCGGTGCTAAACCTCATGGACTGAGGGACCGCAAAGTCAGCTCAGGTGGTGCAGTGCCGACTTTCATTGAGCTTCACACCAGAAACCACAGTAAATCAATATTTTTAGTATTCTTCCATCTGGAGATTAAGCTTAAGAACTTGTTCCTAAAGTCATTAATCACGCTGTAACATAAAAATGCTACACGTTCTTCTGAGTTTTGGAGATGTAGTTCCAAGCCCTTTAATGGAAGCCATTGAAATGCCTCCGCAGCAACCCGCAGCTTCTACCCTCACAGTGAGTCCTGAAGGCTTTATGAGGGCTCCTTCTGTTACAGCTCTGATGTGACCACTCTGCATCACATCACGCATTCTCTAGCAGGAAATGTTTCAGTGGAGGATTCCAAATGTTAAAGCTACAACGAGGAGACTCCAGACTGGGCTGTGAGAAGCATTCCAATTGAAAGCTGATCTGTGCAGGCGTCCACCCCAATAAATAGAAAGGACTGACCTGTTCTTTTTTTAGGATAAGGCTGCTCTGCAGGAACGATGCAGGTAACTAATGACCATGTCAGGACTGCTTTATGTTCCCAGAGTGCTGCACAGTACCTTTACTATAAATTAAAAGATTAAAGTTTTTATTGCTTCTTAGTACCACAGTTCACTTAAAGGACAAGTCCTGGAAAGGTCCAAAAATTACCTCTCCTTGTTTGCAATTATAGTGATTTGGATCTTAGTTATAGATTTAATACAGAACAAAGCAGTAAGGAAAGACAGATATCACAGGGTGAGGGGGCAGGCTGAGGAAATTTCAGCCCGATCTCTCACGTTCATTAATAGCATTAGTCAGACCTGGATTTGTTGGTTTCTTAACTAACCAGCTTCTTTGGCACCTCGGAACATTTCTAGCACTTCTTCAACAGCAGTGCAAAGTCTGCCTATAAGCATTTGAGCTCATGACACTTTAATAGAACAGGGACAACACAATGTCTTTCTAACATTAGCCTTAAAGCAGCAGCAGCAGGGAAGAGGGCAGTCCTAGCTTCCTACAACCCAGCACCTTCCAGCCCCTGCAGGGCCCAGTGGTGAGCACAGCGAGCATCTGACAACAAATCACCTGAGCCTAAGTGTGAACACTGATTTTGTTTCTTCCTGCAGTGGGGGATGTGGATGTGACTCAACAGGTGTGGCAGTGAGCTGACAGCAGCTTCTGAGATGGAAAACAGGCAGGGTTCCTCTTGTCTGTTGTCTTCTGTTTCAGAGCTCCTTGGATCTCATCACTGCTGGATGGAAGGCGGATGGTCAGTGCTGGGTGGGACAGACATGGCACAACACACAACTGCTAGAGCTGCTTAGATACACTGCACTGGGCAAAAACTCAACACCAGCATCTCTATAGCTCCAACTGCTAGGACCTCTAAATGCCTTTTAACAGATTCCTGGATTGCAGGTCCCTCAAGTTAACAGCAGACAGGTGGGTTTCAGTTGGCCTGAGGAACCATTCATTTCCTGCCCAGGATTGTCTCAGCAGGGTCAAAAGGGAGAGCTGCTCCTCCTGACTATGAGTCACATCAACAGGACTAACTCCATTCCTCAGAGGAAGGCTGATCCTTATGTTACTAACGGCCAAGCTGGAAGTAAAACCACAATTAAGCAGAAACATTCGTTCCTCTTCAGAGGCAGCATCACTGCTTCACTGTCCAGACCTAGCCCTGTGCTGAGTTAGAGCCATGGAGTTGTTCATCTGGATGGATGAAGGGATTTGACTTGGCTCTGAGTACAAGCTGGGAGCAGGAAAGGCACAGAGCTCTGCAGTCTGAACAGGGACCACATCAATCCCGCTCTGGGTTTCTCAGCACTCCAGAATAAAAGTGACTAAGATGACATTATTTTGGCCCAACTTTTATCTTAGGCACGTTGTAAAGAGAAGAGCAAAGAAGGAAACTGAATGCAAATTATTCTCTTTTGTAATGCAGATTTGGTTGTCAGAAAAAGGGCCCAATGCAAACAAAAGCCAGCACAGGAACATTTTTATTCTTGGAAAACTAGATTCCTGCTTGGTAAGGATACTGGAGCTCAGGAGCTTATTTACCATCCAAACTACTTCAGTTTGGACTTCATGGACTTCATCCCTAGGACTGGAGAATGAGATTAATCCCTTTGCAGAGAGGACCCAAGAGCTCCAGGCATCATCACCCATCTTGCCAAGGAGAAGAGATTTCTTCAAAGACACCACAAACCAGTTGCTGAAGGGTTTGTATTCTCCCACCCTCCTTCATAGATGAGGCAAGACCTGCAGCTTAGTGGCAAAGTGAAGTTATGTGCAGGAAAATAATTGTTACTGTTGAGCTTAAATCTCTCCTGGTTCCTGCAATGTCTCATCTCACGGTGCATGGAGCAAATGTCCTGATTAAATAATAATAAACCTTGCTGCATTTAATCATTGGGTTTTATAGTTAATGATAAGGTTCAAAACTCCAGGCTGTCGCTTGTAAAAAGCACACAGAAGATCTGAAATAGTGTAATATGCTTCTTGGGAAGAATATGAATCCTTTCTTCAAAAGGACCAAACGGGCTCAAAGTGATCAAGGACAGCCAAGGACAAGTAGGCTGGGGGTAGGAAAGCAAGCCCATTTTATGTCTGTATGAAATGACACTGCAGAGACCAGGAACACGAGCACATCTTCCCAAGATGAAGCTGATCCTCTGAAGGCTCCAATTCTCACAGCTTCCATGCCCCATGGACACCCTGGGGACACAGAGCCCCTATGCAGAACCCAGAGCGTGCTCAAAGCATGGCAGTGCCTTGGCCAAAAGTCACCCAGGGGACTGGGGTGAGAAAAGTGACCCAAATTCAGGCCCTAGCTCATTACCTGCAGCCCTGGCCGTCCTCTTTCCAAGCACACAATGCACTGCTGTGGGCAGCAGGCAGCAATATGCAACAGGAAAAAAAAAAGCCACGTTTGTTAGAAAGCAATAATTGCAGGCATGCAACCCTCTCTGGTGGGGAAAACTGTTCTGTTGGAGTAAAACCCTGCAGGAGAAGAACGCCTGCTGTAAAGGTGTCTACATTAAGCACTGGAAGGGCAAAAAATGAAGTCTTTTTCACTTACAATTAACAGCATTTTCAGAGCTTTTACATCAATCATTTAGGGGCTTCTAAATAAAAAATTTCCTCTTTGCTTTGACTGTTTAACACTTACCAATGTCTCCTTTATTTTCCAGCTTTTGTATTCATCAATATTTCTTTTTATCTCAGGCTGGAAACCATCCGTAACACCCAGAGCAAAGCTTCACACCCTCAAGAGCAAAAAAAAACCAGAGAAGTCAGAAATAAACAGTCTTTACAAACCACCCAATGAAGAAATGCTCAACCTGTGTGCGCTGCGATGTGGAAGCGCAGGGGTTAAAAGTGCATTAAAAGTGCAGAATGGCCAAAAATTAATCTTGACGTTCAGCTTCTCCATCCAGGTGGGCATTTCAGAGCCTCCAGCAGGTTCTGTCCTGTTGTGTCGAGTAGCAAATGGATCCCTAAGTGTCTCAAATGCCAGTTTAGCATGTGGCCCACTTTGAAAAGCCCAATGTTTCAGATTGCACCACATTAAGGAGGTGATCTATATTTTGCCTCCTATTAAGATGAAAGGTCACAGCGTAGAAAATAGTTTCTAGCCAAATACAAACTGCTACTGACTGATGCAAAGCCACATCTGCAATCAGGCTGCTCTACAGAAACCTGCAGTCGTTTAATAACTGAAATTAAGCCTCAAGTTTTTCCTCTTTTCTCCTGAAAGAGCTTGGTAAATCTGCTATAAATAGCATTCCTTCCTATTAAGTCTGGCAGAATTGGGTTTGGTTTACACTGCCTGAGTGTTGACTTAACTTTCAGATGTCCACGCCAGGGCAGATGAATGCAACCCTTTGTGCAAGGGTGAGAAATGCACAGCAACAGAACAATGCACCTCCAAGAGAGCAGCCCACTGAGAGCTGGGGTGTGCTGGGCAGGGAGGGAAGCACGCCATCTGCAGCACTGGTTTCAAGATAATAGGAAATGTAAGAGACTTTGGTGAAAGAAGTATGCTGTAAGGAGGCAATTTAGTCACCATCACAGCCTCAGAGGGAACAGAGACAGCACCTGGAGGAAAGCAAAGGGCTGATATGCAAACAGTGCTGCAGGACCAGAGATAAAGTCTCCGCTGTCCACCATTGCAAGGAGGAAAGCAATTAAGCGCAAAGTTCATTTTCCCTGATTGTCAAGGCAGAAAGAAGCAGGTGATTTTCCACATCGGGGGCTCAGAATAGGAACAGCCTAAAGACAAGTGCTGCTGCTGACAGCTTTGCTCTTCAGTGCTGGGGATGCTGAGGATCCAGCACACCACCACAGCACCCACAGCTGATTCCCCAGGCTGCACCTGGGCGTGCATCATTCACATCAAACTACTTCCAGTAGTGTTAAAAGCCCCATCCCACAAAGCCCACGCCATCCTGCTCCCCTCCAAGCATTCACTCATCCCAAGTTAAAAGAACTTTTATATCATTGCCCACTAAAATCAACCTTTTCCTCCGTGAGGCTTAACCTCATTGATACATCTCACATATAAAGGAGATGCAATACAAACAGAGGAGGGAAAAAACCCACTTCCATCAGCATTTCATTATTTTCTCTCTAGTCATTCAGCCTTGGAAGATCTCTCATAATCCCTCTCTCTTTGCATTTTAACAGCCCTGTGAACACTCCCTCTCCCTTTTTTCTAGCTTTTAACCCTTTGGTTGGATTTAATCATTTAAAGTTTTTTGTTTTGAAGTCGTAAATTTCCCTAAAGAACACAGTTTCCACCCACACACTTCTAAAAGCACCTATTTCTCCACTGCTATTTGCCTCTTTCACTACTCTAAAGCACTGAATTGGAGCCCATTTTGTCTCTGCTTGATGGTTACCCCAAGCTAGGTCCTGCACACAGCTCACAACCTGCTGAGTGACATATCCCCTGTGGGTTTCCTGCTCCTGAGAGCTGCCAATCCCACTGCCTCAACACATTTAAACAAACTCTGTCATGACATTTAATCAGCCTATGTGGGGCAAACTGAAATCTCCTGTTATCACACAGCAATGTCAAAGTAAAAGCTCTAACTGCAGTCACAACCTCTGCTGGCTCCCTCGGGTCTTTCCCAGCCAAGGAACTTCTCTGCTTCAAAGCAAGTGTAAGCCTTGCACTCCTCCTTTCCACTTCCTTCTCTTCTCGTGCAACTGAAAAGTAACATCTAGAGAGAAAAATCCCAATTCTTTCTCTTTTTCCTCTCTATCTGGATACCAAACGATTCTGAATCACAGCAAGCCCACCATGCTGTTCCCAAAACAAAGCAGAAGACGTGGTTGTTAACAGCTCCTACAAACCCTCCGCTCGTATCTCCCTGCTTGTTTTCCTGATCTAATTAGCAGTGCTGAGAATTAAACCTCAGCCTTCAAGACCAACAGCTCCCCAGGAGAGCGATGCAGCTATAATACTATTTAAATATGAAACAGCTCTTGTCCTCAGCTAGTGTTGAGGAGGCACAAACCTGGGGAAGTTGTAATTACAGAGAGTGATTAAGAATTGTGAGTTACTGTCACGGAGCACAGGGCTGCTTTGTGCAGCCCCCATGAGATAGAAGGCTCATCTCTGCTGGGTGAGCAGCCCTGCAAACACAGCTGTGCTCCAATGCTCCCCACAGCAGGAAGGGCTCAGCTCGATGTGTGCTGGTGCTGTGGGGCAGCACAGAGCACAGCTCTACCAAAGCCACAGCCACACTCCACCCATGTCGCTCCTTTGGGAGAGGCTGAGATGTAAACACTGAGCTAAGTGCACCCCGAATCCATCTCCCCTCCAAACACCAGCTCAGCTGCCCTTATGCCTGCACGCAGCCGTTGCACACACACAAGACCCTTCTGACAAGCATCTCCATGAGTTTTGCTTTGGACTGTTCTGAGCGTGGTTCCCTCAGCACCATTTGCAATCCACCATCCCCTGTGCTGGCGGAGAGCTGCTGTCCAACACCTGCAGACCACACCGGGCTCTGCCAACCTCCATCTCACAACACCATTTCCCTCCAACTCACCTCTCTAACCCAAATCCAAGCCCAGATGGTTTTACTTGTAGAAAGAATACTGCAGGTGATCAGCATCCTTTCCTAATGATTGCATTTAGGAACGGTGAGCAGAGGAATAGCACAGGTGCGAGCAAGCCCCAGGTTTTTGTAGTGCCGTAAGAACGTATTCCATTTCTTTACACATTTTCTAAAGCCCAACTTTTTAAGTTAAGTGCATCCTAATCCCCAAATCTCACTTATGAGCGACAGCAATGAGCTCAGAAGCTATCTTATGTGATTTGGGGATTTCTTCCCCAGTGTGTTGACTCTGCTTACTAACACTGAGTTTCAGCTGCCATTCATCCCCATAGTACCCTTCTGCTCGTCCCCAGCTTGAGTACAGAGAACACTGTAGTGCACAATTGTCATCTCCTTTCTGCTCCTACCCTCTCAGATCTTTTCTGCCCGGGAACTTCTGGATGCTGAGAACACAGCCAGAGTGTGTGCTGCACGTCCTTGAGGCTACTCTGCAACCTGTGCTGGTGACACAGAGCTACCTGAGCATTAAACTAACAGCCCCACAAAGCTGCTGCATCCCAGCCATGCAGCTGGCTTGCTTTGTTCCCGATTAGCAAATCAAGGCTAATCCTTCCAGATTTGCTCAGATTACAGTCTCCTGAGGTTGACAAGTAGAGTAACAGGTACTCCCTGTGATAGAAGCAGAAGAAAATCCCTAACAAAGGCTGGAGCCCAGACAGGATCTGAGTGGAGTCCAACCCACAGAAGATACTGCGGATTTGTTCACATTCAAGGGAACATAAAAGCCACGACACCTTTGGATTTCTTCTCATAGCTTAAGTCAGAACAGATTCATATGAGTTGGAAAAGAAAGAAATGTTTCTGTCACACTCTTTCTCCCACTGAGAGCAAACACAATACGCACAGATTCTGGAGGATTTGCATCTTTTAGGTGACTCAGCCAGTAAATGCAATTTAATGCAGACTCGTGTGAAATGCTGAGTCCAGAGGGACAAACGCTAAACCAGCGAGCACAGCTCTGGTGGAGCAATCATGCAGCATGATGATGGCCGCAGAGGGATTTACGGTTCAGCATAGGAAGATCTCTGCAGTCGTGACACCTTCTCTTATCTCTGTGGTTTTAGTGGCAGCCAGGGAGGAAAAGCACAAACCAGGCAGGACAGCCTCCCTCGCAGCAGCTCTGCAGAAGGGATCGGATGGAGCAGTACCTCCTGAAAGCTGCAGCACTAGTCAGTCCTGTTGTAGCACAAAAGCTGGTTGTTTTACAGCAACCTTTCCAGCTTGACCACAGTAATGACAGTTTTCAGAGCCCATTTTCAAACCTTTAGCAGCTGAAGTCATTAATGAAATTGGCAGTTTTACTCCTGCTGCTTCGAGCAGCTCTAACCTGTATAAGTGGAGGAGTCAGGAAGCTGCATCCTCAGAGCCTGAGCCAAGCTGAGGCAGAGCTGGATTCCTGAAGGGCAGATGCTCAGCACCCACCCGGGGAGCAAAGCACCCACAGCTCGCTGGGTGAGCCTGCAGCACTCACAGCCCAGTCCCAATGCTGCACTTCAGGCCCCTCAGGCAAAATTGCTGCCCTTTCTGCTGTTGGTACGGAAGTTTCTTCCTCTTTGCTTTCAGCCTCAGAGCTGGGAAGCCCTGGTTTGCCTTCAGGCAGACCGTCAGTTAATTATCACAGCAGTCCATGCCCAGAGCACTTGGCATTTGTACAGCAACCGAAGCGCTTCTGTTCCACCCTAATCCAGAGATCTTGAAAGCAGTTCCCTTAAGACCAAAATCCTTTTCCAGGGAACTTTTCCGACTCGCTGTCTGCCTTTAGACTTTCACATCAGTATTTTCCAAGGAAATGGAGTGCAAACCCAATGATAAACAGTAACAATTAAAACATACAAAAATAAATGAAGGGAATTGGAGTTGGTGGTGGCACATGGTGCAGCTCGGGCTATTTTATCCTCTTCGCACACCCAGGATGCTGACAGATGATGCATGTCATTCTCAGGGACAACTCCACAGGATAAAAAGACTCCAAACCCCACAGAAGCGTTCACATTCACCACACAACGGACCTCTTTTGTCAAATTGCCAGTTATCTGCACAGAATAATCTTACCCACTGAGTCGCTGCTTTCTATAGCAGCTGCAGGGAACACTACAAGTACTGTGATAAGCAAAACTGTTTCACCTGGGCTAAAGTGGCATGGTTACTGCAGCACCACGATTTGAAGCCAAGGGACTGCTTGATCTCCAAGTGCCTTTTATTACAAAATTAGGGTTACAGCTGCCAGATCTGAACTTCACGCTTGCCAAGCGTGCACGCTGCACTGTGTGAATGCTGTTAGCACTTCCCATGACCTGCTGCAAGTCTCAGAAAACATTCTAGCAATACCAAGCCTTAGCTATGGAACGCGGTGACTGTGCCCTACCAGGTTACCATGCATCAGCTGATCTGTAAAAAAAACACAAGTGCCAAACAAAAGCAAGGTAAAACGGAGAGAAAAGTGCTTTGTGTTCATGCATTTTCCCTAGTTTTGTTGCTGGCTTAGCCATTGCTGGCAGCAGCACTCCTCCAGTGCGAGGCTTTGCACTTCACACCACCAGAAGAACCAAAGTCAATGTGACAGTGGTACCCACAGAACCCCCACGGAGCTGCAGAGCAGCTGTGAGAGCAGCAGGGCTGCCCTAGGATAGGTGACCCCAGATTTCAAACCCCGACCCAGCGAGGATGACTTTAACCCCACTCTCCATGTGCTCTCCCCACCCCAGGCAGCCTCAGCCAGCATCACAGGGGCACAGCCATGCACACAGCCAAAGGGCTGCCTTCCTCAGCTCCACTAGGAGCTGATGCTTCCTGCACTTATTCCCACAAGGTCATTTTCAGCTGTGAGACCTGGGAGTATTTCAGATGACAGCGCCTGCCAGAGTCAGTATTTATGTCTGTACCCTCTCAGTCTGCAGTTATTTCATCTCTGGGCAATTACAACCTGAAGCAGCTCAATAGTGATTGTCCCTTCTTGATGTCTCCAGCCACAGATCCCCCACTGCTCACACACCAGCTCTCTGGACAGAGGGAATGGAGGCCAAGGGAACCACCAAGCCCAGGTCAATGGAGGTTGCTGGACTTGGTGCACTTAGAGGTCTGTTTCTTAAGGTTTTGTCAGCTGAAAGCTCCTGGCCTCCTTGAAGAAGGTGCTGCCATTCACAGCCATCAAACACCACAGCTGCCCTGGGCATTACTCACAGCCCCTGCCTGAGCACTGCCAGCAGCTGAGGTCACTCTGCTTAGATTTGCTGCTTATCTCAGGAGCAAAAGAAAACTTCTTTCACTATAGTTTCCTGAAAGAGCTTTGGCTGCTTATTTCTTATTGTTCACTTGTCCTTATCCAGCATTTATTATTATGTACTGCTCAGCTTTTCAAGGCAAGTTTAATTTACCCGCAGATCGTATTACATAGCCCCCATTTTCAGATTTATAGCTCAAATGGTGTCTTTTTGCATTGCATGATTACCTGAATGGAGCATGCTGCTGTGATGGATGGACCTCAAATGCTTTGGTGGTTCAAATGAATACAAGAATCGCCAAAAAAGCAGATTTTTTCTGATTTTGATGCAATTACCCAAAGCCACAGAAGTCTGCAAATCTTGGCGAGAAATATGAGCTGGAGGTAGGATCTGCTTAAATACTCTAAGTTGTCTGATGGAGAAAGTGCTTTTCTCTTCCACAGCCGATAGAGAAAGCCCAGCCTTCTGATACAGGCAACACTCCTAGCAGGGAACACAGCCATGATATTAACCTTCTCATATTTGCCTACTTCCAACATTTTTGCAAGATTCAGGAGACCGTGTCTCAATTTCAGCATTTCTCTTCAGAGGATGGAAGGTGGAAATGCAAACTGATGTTTTATCAGTAGTGAAGTTCTACCACTCTCACTCTCCCTGCATGACTTCCATCCCTTAAGGCACACAAGACCCAGCCATTGAAATCACACTTGTATTAGAATTGAATTTAGGCTGGAAGGAGCCTCTGGACATGACCTAGCCCAACCTCCCTGCACAAGAGTCCCAAGCATTGCTCATGAGCTCAGAGCTCTCCCAGAGGTTCAACCTGCCAGGTGATGTGATGTGCCACCCTGGTGAAGCTGGCTCTGCTGGGAGAGGACAGCCACGCTGAAATCCGGCACTGCTGCTGCCCTGTGCCATTGCAGGGAGCACTGCCCTTCTCCTTTGGGTCCCTTGCTCCAAAAGCAGCTTCCAATGCTGCTTTATAAAGCCCCATTCCTACCCCTGCCTGCCTGGAGCCCAGCATGGCCCCATCCAAGCCATGCCCAAGCAGGGCCTTTAAGCACGTGTAGGGACACGAGAGCACCCTGTACAGGAGGTTTGCTTTGGGCCTTTGCAAATCCATGTGCCTGTGGTCAGCACAGTATGATGAGCTACAGCAGCTGCTGACAACACCCATTACAGTGTTTGCACAGCAGCACAGCTCTTCAGAGCCTTTCCTCCTTTATGCATTTTCTCTAAGCACGGCTATCATGGGGAGTTACATACACACACTTAGAAGGGTATCTTTTTATGCAACATTTCAGATAAGCAGGCGTAATTAGCAGAACAAAGCCCACATTTTAAAATCCTATGTAGTGCTCTGTTAAGAAAGCCATCCAGGGCAGGTCTTGTGCGTTCCTTGATTGGAAAGCTGGTCGCTCCTCTGCAGTTATAGCTAAGTGGTTTCTATGGTTTTCTGTTATCTGAAGGAGAAGGATGAAATCAAACATGAGATTACAGTCACTACTGCAAAACACTGACAGACACCACTCATCAGGGCGATGGATGAGCCATCATCACTGAACGCCTCCAAAGAGCCTCCACCTGCAGAGCTGGCCCTGGCTCAGGGCTCCAGACAGAGATGGGAATCTCAGGACAGCAGTGAAGTTGAGAAGGAAGTGTATGGAGGAGAAACTGAAATCAGATGAGAGTTTTCTGGTCTTGCTTAAGCCATCCCATCCAGAGGACAAATTCTGCTAGGGATTTTGAATTGTTCCCCCCCAAAAAAAAGGGACAGGCCAGATGGTTATTGGCAAGGAATCATCTGTGCTAGAAAATCCCACAAAGTAGCCATGTCACTCAGACTACACCTGGAAGCAATGATTTGTGGCAGGCTTTTATCTACCAGCAGATCTATACTGCAGAAATCGAAGTTTTTATGTGTTTTAATTTTCTTCTTTCTTTGTAGAAGGGACAAAACAATAATGAAAGATTGGAAAAAAATGACTGGAAAATACAGAATCTGTTCTGAAAAGTTAGTACCTGCTTTAAAAGTTAAAAGAAGTTGCCTTTGTACTCAGCAGATGGACTAGAATGCAGACTGCCTGATTTTCACACTGCTTCTATGATTTGGTTCTGTGTTATTCAAACAAAGGTAAAAATATGGCCTTTAATAATTATTTCCCATCACTTCCCTGCAGCCAAATTCCAGGGGTGCCCTCCATCAGGTTGTGCCTGGGGTCTGCAGCTGCCATGTGCTGCCTTCCAGTGGGCTGAGACCCCGCTTGGTGTTTGTGCTGTACAGCTGGCAGCCTTGAGCTCCCTCAGGAGTCGGCTACAGAGCAAGTGCTCTTGCAGGGACAGGGATTTGCTTTCACTGGATTCCCTCCTCGTTCTCTGGGACATCATCCTTCTGTCTGACAAAGCACTTAAATTTTGCTTAAGGTTGGAGCTTCCTGAGATAATTCTCAGGGAGGAGAAAGGGAGGGAAAAAAAGACATAAAGGAAATCCCAGCGCAGCTTTGTACACACGGGGCCATGTTTAATGCGGTGTCCTCAGACGAGGATTGTGCCTTATCTCCTGAAATTATACAAAGCAAAAAGTGCCTGAGGATCTTCATACCCAATCCCTTGTTAAAAAAAAAGGTTAGATATTACCTTTATGAACAGAATCTGAGACCCCACCTTCTGCTTTGCTATTATACACTCCAGTCAGCTCCACTTTGCCCCAAGGAATGCAATAAGCCCACAGCACCACCTCTCCATCCGGACTCAAGCTAACATGGATGCTCCCACAGGCGTGATGTCCCACTGAGTCTTTAACTACTGGCACTGCTTAGCTACAGAGTTTGTTCTCAAGGTACTTTGCTTTATTATTTTTATTTATTGTGTGTCTGTTATACTTTGTATTTCAGTCACGGACCTTTGTATGACATTCATTTTAATCAGCGTTAAAGAGATTGGTGCTGAAAATCCAACAAACAACAGAGGAATCTGTCAGGGTGGATCGTCAGTTCTGATGCTCGGGGTAATTTTTTCTGAAAGGCTTAGTTGGGATATCTGGAATTTCTTAAACATCTTTGTTAGAACACTTTCCCTTAATTCCTTTCCTGTGTGTCTGTGGTCACTGTTTCACAGCTGTGTGGCTGCAGCCTCAGTGCTGTCAGCAGAGGGATGCTGGATGCTCATCCCTGAATGTCTGTGCTTTGCTGCTCAAAGAATTACTTACAAAATGCAGAGCCTTAGGAAAATGTGGAGATAAAGGGGCACTCATAAGGCATGGGGACAGAAAAAGCTAATCAAAACTCAGTGGAATGAGAGAATCAGCACTGCTGATCTTGGGCATGCAGACATGGAAGCAAGTAGTGCAAAATGTGTAAACCTGGGCAAACCTGGGCGCAACACATTACACTGTCATGTCACACTCCCAGCCCTCCTGCTAAGAGATGCACAGCTACCAGGGACAACCTGGAGGAATCATCGCTGATTACCAGCTCCATGAAAGCCAAGGACTTCCTCCCAATTCACTTGTTTCTTCTCTGACAGGAGCTAGAGATCAAAAATGAAAGTGGATGTTACTACTTAATAGTCCTGAAAGGCAAGCAAGGCTATTAGGATATAAATACACAATCTTCTTTTGCAAAGAAGCATGAAAGAAACTGCCACGGAGGGAAGCAGAAGTGGTATCTGGAGACATCCATCAAACGAGGGATGCGGAACCAGACAGAAGTATCTCACACAACAGAGATCTCCAGCCTGGGGGCAAGGCTCCCTTTGCTGAGAACAAAGTGATGGAGGCCATTTACCCCAGCTGCCTGCTTGGCAATGAATTTGAGCCTGTGACAAGAGAAGCAAAAGAAAGCAACAGAAAGCTGCTTGGGGCAAAGGATCATATCCATATCATATCATCATGTCATATCCATAGCAGAGCCCAGGCACCCACTTGGATTGGTGCTTCTTGCAGAAGGTGTTTTCTCCTGGGACACCAACAGCTTCTGCAAGCCAAACCAAAGCTGGGGCACAGACAGAGGGGAGGGCAGGCACGAAGAAAGCAGCATGTGCTGCTTTTGTTGCTGTTACTCAGAACACAAGTAAATTATTTCTTCCATCTGTGACTCCCACAGATGAATGAGATCGCCTCTCTGCTTCCTTCTCAGCTGCCCCACTCACCAGCCCATGTTCTGCGTGTCACACTGGCTGTTTATGACGGAGTTAATTGCATGCACCTCCAGGCAATACTTTCTTTCATTTGATTTGGGTTTTAAATGCATTGAACAGAAGAACTTTTGAAACTTTGTGATGCCTGAATACTTAGAGCACTCATTAAACATTTAGTGTGTGGAGGGGAAGAGAAAGCAAACAAACCAACAACCAAAACCCCAGAAGAGATACAGAACAGGGAAATCGAGTTCAAGGCAAACTTTCTTCAGGGGCAGATTCCCCCCTCTGCCCAAGGATGAAGGAACATTCGCTCTTCCATATTCAGTGGTTGCTGGGACCTGGCAAGCTGTGATACCACTCGGGGCTGTTTTAAATTGCTGCCCTGACACAAAGGCATCTGCGGTGATCTGAAAGCATACGGAATAAAATGAATACAGAGCATCCTCCCGTTTCAAAGAGCCTCTGTCTTCCTCAGGCATGCCACTGCCTCTCTGCACCTCAGGCAGGCCTGCTTTCATCTGCTTGCTTCGTTCTGTTGGGGCTGCCTGGGGCAGGAGGACGTGGCATGAGCATGGCACAGTGCGTGCATGGCTGTGCCTGAGTGGGCACCCAGTGCTGCCAGTGATCCCAGTGCTCTTGTGATCCCAGTGGTCCTGCTGCTCTCCTCATTCATCCCATGAGAATTCTTCTCTGCCGCCTTTCAAGATGCTGGAAACTCCCTGATGATCTGGGAAGTCTTGCAGCTCTTGTGCAGCTGTACGAATTCCTGATCTGCAGGAAGGATCATGGATTTGGGAACTCCTGTCACTCTCACTGGGGCTGTGGCAAAGGCAGTGTCTGTGCTGAAGGGTCTGACCCTGCACACTGCTGCTGCTTGACCATGGCCAGAGTTGAGTCCTGAGCTCAGCAGCACGAGCTCAGTCCCAAAGGGTTCTGAAATAACTTTAAGTCACATCTGCAGCTTTTTGAGCAGTTTATTAGCAACACATGCATACAATTTCTTGCATTATACAAATTTGCCTGGAGGGACTCGCACCATTTGTCAACAGAACCACTGAACGCTGCAGGGAAGGATGCTCTCATCACATATTCATTACAACCATTGCCCAAAGGGCCTGCAGGAAAACCCACAAAGGATGAGGTTAGCTCAGTTGAACTCAAGGCACCTCCAGGGTCTGCTCCATGAGCCACGGGTTCTGACCCATTAGGCACTGCAGGGTGCCTGTCCACCCCCACGCGGCGCGGTGGGATCCCTGTGGTCATCTGCAGATGAGCCATGCCTTGGGACGTGCTCCACAAGACTTGGATGCTTGAAACTGAGATCACCACTACAAACGCTCCTGGATAAGCTTGCGTCACAAGTATAGCACATTTAAATCCCTCTTTCAGATGATGTGCCCAAATGGATAACGATAATGTCAACGCAGAGCAAGGTTTCAGGGATGCCATCATCAGTGAGGGACTTAACCCACTGGTTTTAAATATAACTCCCTGCATTTGTCAGGGCTGAAATAACTTCACAGCATCTTGAATGGCAGGTTTTGGGTCATCACCCATCAAAACCACTCAGTTGAACTCAAGGCACCTCCAGGGTCTGCTCTGTGAGCCACGGGTGAGCAGTGAGCAAGGCTAAGGGTGGGTGATTTACTAACAAACAAACAAACAAACAGGTAAAGTACCCAGTTCTTATGGAGCATGGATATTATCTCATTTTCTATTTACCGTCAGGATCTCCGTGATAAATAGCCCTCCATGACTCTGATTTTCACATGCTAGAGTTATTAAACTTAATGTGTTTTATTAGGGCTGGGATGAATTTTCACAAATCACCCAACATACGTATTTCTCTGTACTCTCATTGTTTTGCTCTTTGTCTCAGAAGCTATAATATTAACCTATGTCAATAATTCTGTCAAGCAGGAGTGATGATACTTGAAACAGAGGATTTAAAGCATGGAAACCATATATTATCCCAAAGACAGGAAAATGAAGATCAGTATAATCACTGGATGAACGTGCTGAGAGCAGTGGGGGGCTGTACAGCAAGGGAATACTCCTATGATGTACTTACAATAAGTTTATGTGCTGCAAAGTCCTCTTCTATTAGCCTTTGGCTGAGATATGACTTGACGCACATTTTCCTCCCACTGCCCACATAACTAAGAGCTGCATGAAGAAGCATCCTGAAACACCACCAGCTCTTGGAAGAATTTCAGGTCACATCCACAACACAGAGCAGCTGGAGTAGCTGTGTCCTGAGACAGGTACGTGGATCCAGGCATCACAAGACCTTGCAGCTTCATTGGATTCCACCTTTTAGTTCAGAACTGCCATGTTTTACACAACCTTGTCTTTCTAGAGGCCGAGCTTCCTGTCCAGAGAATATCATCACCAGATTCCACACACCTCTGGAATTCCAGCTAGGAAGGCTCATCTATAAGGCAAAGGAACACAAGGTGCTTTCACCTCAATGCCTTACACCACCAAAGTCAAATATTCCACCTAGATTGGAACAGACGCTTCCCAGACTTGATGTTGACCCTTACTTTCTTTCAAATGAATTTCCAAGAAAGCCTTCAGAGTAATCCTACCTATTACTCCTGCCAGAGCTGGATCTAAGCCTCCTGAGATTCATTACATTTAAATCTGCTGCCAGAAGGCCACGGGTCTCAGGGCGGATGAAATGGAGACATCAGTGAGCCTGCAGTGAGCTGTGAGGAGCCGTAATGTATTCCGAGGAGACTGTATCCCTGGGTCTAGAATTACACAGATATATGTAATGAATAAACCATTCACTTCCTATTGTGTTACCCAGACTGTAATCTCTAAAAATCCAAAATTACCTGGAAAAGAATATGATATTCAACAGCAGCATAACAGCAAACTATCCCCCAAAGCAGAGAGCTCAGCTTACAGCATAGTTTGAAGTGCCCTCTTCTGTGGGAAAAAAGTGCCTCCAGTCCTCCAATAATTGTCTCAAATGAGTCTTTTAAAGCATTGAAATGCCAAACCACGAGACAAGAACATGCACCATCTTAAGCACCATGGGTCACATTATCAGACCCTCCTCTGCAATCACAGGAACCAGGCATTGAAAAAAATCACCCCGGAACAAATGCACATCTATTACTCATTCCCTGCTCCTCTCCCTCTCCTTCCTTTCATTCCCCCCATCCTCTCAGGTGCAGCAGCAGCTCAGAGCCTCTCCCTGCAGAGCCCCGGCCCTGCGCTGCATCCTGCCGTGCTGACCCAGCTCTGTCCCTGCGCCCTCTGCTTCCATCCGCTCTGCTCCTGTCCCCACCACCACCCCGTCTGCTGTGCAGTCAGCCTCACACCTCCATTCACATCCTGTTCTCTTTTTCATCTCTCTGCATACTGGGGGGGAAATCAATCTGCTTTATACAGGCCACTTTTTGCAGAACTCTGATCTCCTCTGCCTCCAGCCTCTGACGTCTTTCCCTTTGCTGCACCTGCCTCCAGCCTGTACTGCTAACACACCAGTTTGATATATTCTTTTACACTGATACCAGACAAGGGTTTGGGTTTGCTTTAAATTAAGTTTAATTTCATCAATCCCCAAGCACTGAGAAGCAGCACAGACAGAGCAGATGGGCTCGTCCCACCAGGAGGGCTCAGACACAGCACGAGGAGTGAAGGAGCAGCCCAGGGAGCACAGCTGAGCGCCCACCCCGTTACTCTGCAGGGCAGTCCAGCCTCTGGCTCCAGATGCATTGACATCCATTCCAGCTGCAGCATCCAGATGTTTTCTGCATCACATCTGCATGACCCAGAGGTGGGACGTGTCCCTGCATCTTGTCCTGCCCCCCACCCACCCACCATTTGCTCCTCTCAGTATGGTAACAGAGCAGGCTGGGGCTCCTCGTGGCTCAAGAAAGTCTCCCAGAGATCACTAAAAAATGATACTTTTCCTTTAAAACATCCGCATATTCCGAGAGTGCTAAAAAATAGCTTATATATAAATAAGCTGGTCAGCTGCACTTAAAACATTGAAAGTAATTCTCTTCCTTGCACTTCTCTCTTTGGGTTACAAAGCAAGGATCGCTGGCTGCTCCTTCCTGACATTCTTGAATTTCAAATAGAGACTCCGTGAGGCTGTTCTGCATCCTCTTAAAAATGCCTTTACGAATTATTTAAGGCAAGTTGTCTTCATGGTTTTCAGTTCACTACAGACAAGAAATAAAGCTGAAGAGCACCCGCTGATAGCATTATAAATGCCGTGCAGGTTCTTGTTTCAGTCCCAAGCCTCACATCACTGCTGGCATTAATGGAGGCAACGCCTGATTTTGCACCAGCTTAAGTGAAACCAACATCAGAGCTACAAATATTTGATAAAATAACCGCACAGAGTAAAAAGGTAGAGAGAAATTAATTAATTACTGCCGTTTCGGATGAAATAGCTGGCTATCAAGTGTTTTAATGGCTGTTTAAAGAAAGGAAACGCTTTTTACCACCAGGAAGTAAGAAAAATGTTGACCAAACAGCTGTAAATATAAAAACCAACACGTGAAGCCCACGGAAAACAAACAAAAGCCCATAAAGATAATTGAGAGAAGCCAGTTGACAACCAAGACAGACGGGAACTTCATCTGCCATTGGGAGATGTGTTTGAACCACGTGGGCAAACTCAGGGAAACAAGCCTGCCTGGGTCTGTTGGCTGATTCAATCTCATCATCAATTAGCTGCACACCAAAGGTGATTATGGTTGATCGGACCGCCCTTAGAAAACCAAGCACTTCAGTCTGCAAACCTACAGCATTTATTTGCAACTTCCAGAACTGCAGATACACGTATCCAACCGAGTGCTTTTTGACATGGCTTTGTTCACATTCCAGCTGTGCCCAAAACCGAAGTAAAGCCCAACCGAGTCCCACAGCTTAACAGCACCCCTGAGTGTAAGCCAGAATTCTCCATCCCATGTTAAAATCTGCAGATTCACACTCCTTCTCCATCACTCCTCTCCAGGCAGGACATGAGCTAAACCCACACGATCCACAGGGTAACAGATGGAGCTGACACCAGGAGCCCTAATGAGCTATATAAACCAGATTTTATTAGCAAAGTCCATTTGCTGGCTGGGGATCCCAGATATCCAAGCCAGCCATTTCTGCCCATCTTACTCCATTCCTTTCCATTTGTTTCATTAAATAAATGGCAGGGCTGGCTCCCAGCCACCGCCTACTGCCTTTGCCAGCCATGATCCTGGAGCAGCTGAAGAACCAGGCAGCAGCCGGCATTTGTAGGCATCTGCTCAGAGATGGGGGCTGGAACTGGCTCATCTTCAATGTCCCTTCTAACCCAAGCCATTCTATGATGAGAAGATTCAGGAGGGAAGATTCAGGAGCTCGGCCAGCAGAGGTTTGTGTGCATGGGTGTGGGTTTGTGCTTTAATCTCTATTTATTCAGTCTGAACTAATGACCCATGGATTAGCCCTTGCTAACAGGTGAGCCACTCTTCCATGAAGCACTTTGTTTCAGCTCACAGGTTGGCCAGTGACTAAAAAGGGCTCACGCCACATTAAAATAATACTTAAATTAGTAAGAACAAGTCAATTGCCCAGCTGAGGTTGAGTAATCTGCTGGTGGGAGGCATGAATGAAACAGAGCAGGGCACAAATGTTCCCCTAGAATAAATTCACATTCAAAACAACAGGCAGCAGAAGTAAAGAGAAAATAAAGGAGAAGGGTCCTCCCGGCTGTGTGCGGATGGATGCAGAAGCGCTGTGCTGTGTTTGTCCTGCCCTGCAGCCACGGCAGAGCTGCTCATTGAGCCCTCTGGCTGAGGGCACTTTGGGAGCAGGGCAGCAGGTCTCCAAGCCTTGGGCAGAGCAGGCCTGGATCTCTGCTGGAAAGCAGCAGAAGCTGCACTCACATCTGGATGGGACGGCAGACTGATGGGACTTCTCCATGCTGCCCACTCTTGCCTTTCCCTCTCTCTGACCCATTCCTGTCCCTCGTGCCTTCACTTCTTCCACAGCAGAGCAGGTGGTCACTATTTTCCCATGGCTTTCTCCACAGATTGCAGGAAGGAGGCAGCATCCCAAGAATGCAGCTTGGCTCTGACTCCCCTCTGCCCCCAGATGCTCCAGCAGCCCCGTGGTCGTTCCTGCTTTAGGAGGTGAGGTACCAAGGAACAGGGTGTCCATCCAGCAGTGTGCCAGGGGAAATCAGGAAATGGGGGAAGATCTGTTTATTCAAATGTGTTATTTTTATCTTGCTTTTATAAGAAACGCGTGCAGGCATGCATGGCTGAGTCCATCAGTGACCGTACAACTCAATAATGATAGAATGAGGCTGGCTTTTTCCCCATCTTCTTTTCCTCTTCCTTAAATAATTCCCACACACACGCTATGCAGAATGCCAAAACAGCCCCAAATTTTGGCAAAGGAAACAAGGTGGATTCCTGCAGCACTGAAACACTTTCCAGGCTCGGCTCACAGCCAACACCACATCAGATGGCCAAAGGGCTCTCCCTACTCAAAAACCCCCTCCTCCCCCAGTCCCTCCCAGCCTCCTCCAGGCACTGCAGCCTCTTTGCAGTCGCTCACCCCCCCCAGTCCCCACCTGCAGAACAACTTCAGAGCTTCGAGTGCTCGAGGCTGGCGCAGCTGAAGGGAACTCGCTTCCAGAGATACCCAGCGTGGCTGCCTGCCCAGTTCCAACAAAAGATGGATTCTGTAAAGCCAGCTAAAACTATGCCATCCATTAGCAGAACTACAAAGCAGAACATTTTAAAGTTAATTGGTTTTGCAATTAAAAGATACGCAGAACACGCGATGCAATTAATTTTACATAAACTTGGTCAGGAATTAAACGTGCAAGCACTTGGTTACTTCCTTAAATGGAGTGTATGTTTACTTCCATCACAACTATCTCCTGTGCATACCAAAAGGCACAGAACAGCTCTGCAAATGGACAGTGCTGCATTCTACTGAATCCCAATCTGCAAGCCAGAGGATGTTCCAGCAGGTTCTCCTGGAGCACGTTCACATGCCTGGTTAGCAGTGTGCTCCTCCTGCATACCACAGCCCCTGCCACGTGCGACATTACTTCCAACAGCAAAGAGACACCATGGAAACGAGGCAGTGCTTGCATCTGTGTGCCACACTGGGAGAAAAGAGGCAGAGTGAAAGCAAACCGGACGCTCCCAAAGACTTACACTGCAGGCTCAGCTCCTCAAGGCTCAGCTCCTTCCCTGTACTCCAATGCTCCCCATGGTGCATCCCCACTGCACAGGGCTGTGCTCTGCCCTGCCACAGCCTTCTGAGAGGTGCAGAGCAAACCAAAGCACTGTTTTCCTTCAAATAACCGACTGCTGGATAATTGGCTCTTTTGTTCTGCATACACAAACTCAGCTACTTAATTACAGGTCACCTTGTCAGTAGTTCCTCAGTTTGCCCTGGGTCTTGTTGCTGGGAGGTACATTTAGCAGCAAGCAGGAAAGGAAAGCTGCAGCACTGCTAAGAACAGGATTCACTCAGAACAAGCTTTAAGAGAAATCCTCGCGGGCTGTCTGGGAGAGCTGTTGTTTCAATGGAGCCACAGCAGCCAGCACTCCCATTATGCCTCTTTGGTTTGTCATTCTGCAGGCATAAAGATCAGCAACGCTGCAATCCAAATGACTTTTCTTCCATGAGCTTTGCAACACATAAAGGAGTTAAAACAAAATCAAAGCAAACAGTGCTACCCAGCTGTAGTCCACAAGAGTACTTTCAGTTATTGACCTGTGCAGTTTATCTCAGAGCCACTGGGCTTTCTATTGTTTTGCCTTTCTCTCCAATGTGACAGAAGACTTTTTTCTACCTTTGATGCCTCTGCATTCAGTGGGGTGTCAAGAAAATCCTTACAGAGAGCAGATGCTGCAGAAATACACCACTGCAAATGAAGGAAGCAAGGCAACGTGGAAGGCAGACAGACCACGATGTTTCAGCTCACACCAGGAGCCCAGCCTGCCCCCTCCTGCACCTTTGGGAGCACTGAGATCTCAGCATGAGGGTTTGAGATGAAGGCAGGCAAAAGCAGGACCATGTACGGCCCCATCATTACAGCCTGTGCTCCTCCAGACTGTGCCAAGAGGCACCTGAGGTCCCAGGAAGATGGGCATTGCATGGACTTACCCAGCCTGGGCACCCAGCAGGCACCTCACACCTTCGTGCCAGGCACAGCAGCAGAGCTGTTGGGTTCAGTCCCTGCAGGTTTCCCTCACGCCCCGTGTAGCAGAGGAAGGACTGGGAGCGCTTGGAGCTAAATGAGCTTTCTCTTTACATTTAATCAGCCCAGTATGCTAATTGAATATGAATTGATTGCAAAGGACGTTAATTGAGATTTAAGAGAGATACATTTAGGCACCCATGTAATTAACTCAAAATAACAGAGGCAATAAGTGTGGAAGCTTATTAATACAATAACCAAGGATCACTTGGGTAGTTCCTCCCCACACCCACACAACTGCACAGCACGCTATCACGAGTTACACGCATTCTTTCAGAGCACACACTGTCAATTGCTGCTCAATGAGAGCCAGCTGGCCCTGGCAGTGTCTCTGCCTCTGGGCTGAGGCTGTCCCCTGCTGACCCTTGCTCTGGGGCTGCTGCTGCTCCCCACGTCCACGCCAGCCCTGCTGCTTTGATCTGCACAACTTGTGAGAGTTCAACCAGGAGCTGTTCATAAACGCGACAAAGAACACCAGGGTGGGAACAGGCAGAAAGGTGTGACCCAAACTTGGCATTCAAACAAGTCTTCATTTCACCCTTTGCCTTTCTACAGGCAATAAATTACTGGAAAACCTCTGGCTTGTATCAGTTTTTTATGGTTTACCCAATGGTCCCCAAATGGGCAGAACTGGGGAAGGGAAGTCCACAGGCAACAGAAAACCCACACACAGCACTTAGAGGCTTCTTTTTGAAGCAGCAAAACCCCTTGTTTTTCTCAATATCTTCCTTCAGCATCAAAGTTCTCCTTTGAAATAAAACTGTACACGTGGCCCATTGGGGCTAATTACCAAATCCTCAGGTGGATGTTCTCCTTTACAGAGGTTGGAAAAGGAAGGAAAGCAAGCGGAGTCAAGTCAGTACATTAACACTTTTCAAAACATACATCATTTATCTACCACAGAGGTGAGGTTTGGAGGTCTTCTTGATGCCTCTTGGCCATTCCAACTACCTGTCAAGGAGCACTGCTTTCACTGGGGTTGGAAGAAATTGCTGATGATAGGAAAAACAGGTTTCCCATCCCACAATAACTAAAGGATTTCCAAGACACTCTTACTTCGAGGAGGCAAAAAGCCACAAATGTACACATTGTTCTGACTTGATGCACCAAGATCAGTGTTTACATCGGCTCACAGAGAACTGCAGATGATTCCCTGGATGTCTCATTTAAATATTTGTTAATGTAAATGAATATTTTTAAAAGCAAATTGTATTCAAATAAGAAATAAAGAACCCATGTTTTCAGTACTGCACACAAAGGAAACACTTTGATTTCAAAGAAGTACCATCATCAGTGGTCTTTTAAAAAATACACAGACTATTTCATGTGCTTAATCAACTGTAATCATGTTTTGCTACTGCTTAAGAAAGAGTGAAATTATGTACATAAAAATACCAAAAGCAAACTGAAATTTGAAAAGAAATCTTAAACCAAGCCTACTTCCTTTATTACGTTGGTGAGCTCTTGATTCCAACACGTACACCCATGTGGGAAGATCTGCAGCCTAAAGCCCCAAGCTCAGTTCTTGTAGCACAGCGTGGGTGAAATCTGTTTCCTAAGGTGTGCAAGGAGCAGGTACAGCAGAGGAGAAGCCACAGCAGGGCCTTCACAGTTGTGCTGCAAAACCACAAGGCCAACACAGAGCCCTCATCTGCCTCCAGTGCTGCAGACATATCCAGGAGCCCCCAAGGGGTTTGGGATGCAGTGCTGGGGTCAGTGTCACCCCCAGGAACACAGCTCCATGGGGACAACGAGGCGGGCAGGAGATGAGGGAGCACTGGCTCACAGTGTGAGCACCATGCACCTCCACAGCTCCAGCAGTGTGGAAGCGTGTGCCTACCCACGAGTGCCTGCAGACAGTGACGTGGTGTTGTACAGATGGAGCACAGGCAGACTGAGGCATAACTGTGCATGCCCTGAGCCAGCACTGAAGCCAAACACCAGGCATGTTCCCACCCCCGCAGCAATTCTGTTTAGCAAAGTCACTTTCAAGACATTTGCAAAACATTTTGCACTTTTCCTCTAATTCCTTCCTTGCAGGAGAGCTTAACTGAAGCCTACCACTATGAGCCAAGTCTTCAAGGATGTATTCATTTAAATTAAAAATGAAATGAAAAACAGCTAACATCCAGAAGACACGCAAGGGCTGCATACCCACTGAGACAGACAAGGCTTCACCCCTAAAAATCTTCATTTACTTGAATTGAGTTAGGTTAGAAGTAATAATTAAGACATGGTGATGAAAACCAAAGCAAAATGTTGACCTTACCTTACCTGAAAGCCAAGATATTAGTATTTAGCCCAATTTCACCAATACTCTTGGTTCATCTTTAATCTCAATGAGTTTAACTTACTGTTTTCTGGGTTTTGCAGGAAGAAGATTCTTTCTTGCTGCCTGGCTGGGATGACAAGTGTCCCACTGCTCCCACAGATGGCCTCTTCCTGCATCCTGCCTGCACAGCTCAGGTCTCAACCTGTCACTAATTCTGGAGTGTTAAGACATCTGCCTGTACAAGTACAACACTCTCTCAGCTCTTTTTTTTTTTTGTTCTATGCTGTTGTACTTTGCCTTGAGCTGCCATCACCTGCTCTCTGAGCAAGGCACATCTCCGCCCAGCAGCAACCAGGCAGGTGCAGATACAGGGATCCAAGAGCAGCAGCCCAACAGCTGGCAACAGCTCCAAGCCTGGCAAGCCCTGGGCATCATTCAGCTGGCTCCGGCATGCTCCAGTCATCCAAGTGTCATCCCATGCAGGAACAGATCGCAGTGGACAAAGTACCTCCCCATATTCTCTCTTAGGTGGTGATGGAGGTGTTCAAAGAGAGCCAGCACATGCAAGAAGGTAGCTGACTGCTCCTCTTTCATTGTGCAGATGTGTGCTCTTTTCTTCCCCTCCTTCCATTTAGTATCAACGTTCCTTGGCATGAAACAAATTTTCTTACTTCATGGCAAGTGTTGGCCCAACACAGCTTCCATCCGGCCTGACACAGCAGGGATGGAGCTCTTGCCTTGCTCCCCTCAGACCTGGGATGCCTTTGGCTGGCTCAGGAGCTCATCAATCCACCTGCAAGGAAAAACACCACCATCAGGTTGGTGCACTGGTTCAAAGCTTAAAAATGCTGGGGAACATTTTGGATGCTACCACAAAGATTCGTAACCATTTTATTTCCATCTAATCTAGCATTTTTGGGGGCTACTTTTTTCCCTTTGATAGAAGAATAGTGAGGACTGTGCTGAACTTGGACGACAAAATAAAACCATGCAATGTGCCAGTGGGATTCCCCCGTCCCTGGAGCAGTGTGCAGGGCCAGGCTCACGGTGCCATTACCCTCAGGAGGCACAGATCCATGTTTCAGGGATCAGCTCTCAGTACCTCCAGCACTCAGCACTGCTATATTTACTCCACACAGCCAGGTGCTTGCAGAATAGATGCTATCACGGCATTTAAGCTCCCAGCTAACAGCTCCAGGAGGACAATCGGTTTACAAGCAGTTCTGATGAGGCCATTAGATGCACTGCCATCAGTGCTAATCAACACAACTGGAGCTGCTCAATGTACTTACAAAGTGCTCCGTCAGCTCCACGGAATAGCGCAAAGCCCACCTTGCCTTGTCATTTCCCTTGCAAATTTACCACATTTGGTGGAGGTATGAATTCCCCATTAAGTCCAAAAGCTGCCAAAAAAACAAAAGGCCCCATTTTCTGCTTACCCAGACGCTGTGGTGACAAGAACTGTGACAGCTCATTTTCTGCAATGAGCTCATCGCTGTAAAGTAGAGATATGGCAAACACAGAAATTGAGCTGCCCTGCAGATTCCAGCCATGCCAGTGGCGCCGCACACAGCAGTGGCTGCACGGCACTGCCAGCACACAGCTGTCATCCCACCAGGGACAAAACACCCGACGTGCTGTGCTGAGGCTCATTCCATCTGTGAAATGGCACACAGCTATCACAGCAGGCGCTTCTGGCACAGTGTGGAGCCTCACCACTGCTCTGAAGGCACCAATGCACACCAGCCAGGGCTGCAGGACCCAGTCCATCCATGCTGCAGTCAGATGTGTTCTGTAGGAGCTCTGGGTGCTCACAAACACAGGGAGCACTCTGAGCAGGTTAGGAGCTGCATCTCCAGCAGCAAGGACAGCTTTGTCCATAACGGAGCTTCTCAGCACCAGCACAGTGCTGGTGGTAAACAGCAATATCCAGAGGCTCGATAGCAAAATCCACCACTGGCCAGGCACTTACATCTACTCTTCTAATGGGTTTCCCAGCTGAAGTCCTGCTGCCATGAAGCAGGGAACCCACAGCTCAGAAAATCCCACATTATTTACTACATTACTTGCTCTTCTTCAGACCGCTCCCAGCCTACCTGAGCACGTGCAGCCAAGAGCACACAGCCCAACAGCCTGCAGCACTGCCAAGCCCTCCCAGACCATGAAAAGAAACCATGTTTAGAGCCATGGATGTCCACCATCACAATTCCATCTGTCTTGGCTGTAGGAACATAGGATCAGAGTCCCAGGAGTGCTGGGGACATCTCAGAGCAAGAGGAAAGGCCCTTCATCTCCAGAAATCAGACCATTGCAGGTAGTGTAGCTCAAATATGCAGATATTTTACTATGGCTGTATTTTATAGTGTGGCCATAAAGGTAATAAAACAAAAGGTTAATACTAGCAAGTCCATAAATTTACTAGTTGAGGATTAGTACATTCTGGTTCGGTTTCTCATACTTCACTGGAATTTTAGATACAAAGGTTTCAGTTTGTCCTTGCACCGAGTTTGAGGCAGCAGAAAGAACCAGGTAGGGCTGTTCAATAGCTTCTGAATCTCAGCAATAATTGCCACTGAAAAAACCCTACAGCACAGGCTGGACTGACATGGGGTCCACATGGCAGCTCCCAGTTTCTGTGTCACAATCAGTGCCTGCCCTCAGCAGGCTGTGCTGCAGAATCCCCTCCTGACGCCAACTCGAGCTGTCTGGAAGTCACTGCTGCAGCCACCAGTTGCCCACCTGGGCCACCAGACCAGTTCTGAGTGCACACACAGTGTGCTCCACTCACTCTTATGGGCGCAGACAGCTGACCCCAAAGCTTTACTGGTCAGCCTTCCAAGGGGATGTCCAGGCACAAACAGCTCCATCTTCAGCTCATGAGCTTCTCTACTTCTGCAGCTATGGGCTTGCCAGGACCCAAAGCACGCTAACAGCGTGCAGTACTGGTGTGCACCACCTCCCCGTGCTCACATCCACACGCAGTGATGACAGTGTGGTGCTCCCAGGGAGATCTCAAGGGCTAGGAGTGGCAAAACTGGTAAACTGCAGAATTATTACCCTCAGGAATTACAAAAAATGCATATTTAAAGGAGTTGCTATCAGAAGTTATTTGAGGGCAAACTATTTTTCCTGGTTCTCATGAGAGTTATGGCTCATTCTGCCTCTCAGCATAACCCATTGTTTTTCCAAGAGTCATTCAAGTATTTTATCTCGAGCCAAGATTAGTGCTGTGCCATTTACTATTCTTATTACAATCTCCATGAGAAGAAGCCCTCCACATCTTCAACGCCACCTGTAGCCAGTGACTTACAGTTATGTTCCTGCACTGTGTTACTTTGATGTCTTCCGTACTCGGTTGTTTTTATGGGGCTGCCTCTTCTGTTTTCTCTCCTTTTACAGCCCCACTAATCTGTGAGAAGTAGAAGCAGAAGGAAAGGAGCAGAAGAGGTGATCAATCAAATTGCAAAACACTGAACAGGACAAAACAGTGCAAAAAAAACCTACTTCCAGCTGAATGGACAGAATTGGTTCCCAGGGGTACAAGAAGCATTTCCTCTCCCAAGTGGTGTGAGCTTCCTTCCAGAGGCCCTGTAATACATGTCACCAAACACTACAATTCCCTGGAGCCTGATAGCCTCAGCAAGTCCAGGTCTGTCCTAAGGCAAGGAATGGAGCAGCAGAAAGCAGAATGCTGTGCAGGGTTAACCCAGCCATGTTTTAAATATGTTCCTTAACAAGCAGTGGACACAGCAGCCAGCCCCGTGCCAGAGGTCCCCTGCCTTGTTAGCACAGCACTGCTACTCACTGCAGGTACAGCAGGGCCGCTCCCCAGGCACGATGCTGCAGGGGCTCTGGCTGTAGTTTGGGTACTGAAGAAGTTCTTTCCTTTTCTAAGCAGTTCCCTTCTGATGTGAACTGTGAGTTCAGACACCAAAGGATGCTTCCCACTGCAACCTGAGGCTGTGCAAGCAGCATCCTCCCCAGGAAGGCGTGCATGCCATTCCCATGGCATTACTTACTTTGTCATGCTTCTTGTGGTCTCCACAGAGCCTCCAGCTGCCTGGCACTGCTCTTGTGAAAGGATCTCCACAGGACTGGAAAGACACAGGGCTCCTGCTTATCGTGTACCGGACATGCAGGGGCACACAGGCTTTCTTTGTCCATCTGGAGGCTCAGATCAGGTTTTGCGCTTAGAAATCAGCTACCCATCACAAGACTTCATCTTCAGAAATCTTTCCCCAGCCTCCAAAGCAAAAGCCAAGCCATGAATCTCGATAAAATGACAACAAGGTGGGACAGAAGAACAAGGTTGTGCAGGACATTATTTGCAGGATGGTCTGAGAATTACGTCCTTAAGTTGCCTTGAAACAGCACAGCACAGATTTTCTAACAAAGTTAAATGTGCCTGGGAACAATTGGTACAGAATGAGATGGCTGGGAGGATTGGTCAGTAATTTTAGAAATAAAATTGTGATTAAAAACACTTCACAGTTAAAAGCTGGGAAGCAGATTGCCTGATTGTGATTAATGCAGTACTGCAGGACGTGGCTGCCCAGAAGAATGGCAGAGACTAAACTTGAGTTAAATTCTTATCCAACGAAATGTATCCAATGTAATCCAATAGGTCTTAAAAGGTTAATGTAAGCTAAATCAACGCTGCTTCTGTCCAGATAAGGTGTGGGAAATTGTCCTTGAGTGTGAATGTTCACAAATCTGGAGATGAGGGTAATAAAGGGCTTTCATCTCGTCCTAGGCTCTGCCAAATCCATTGCAATGCATGGAAAGTTGATAAGGGTACTGATTTATCAGCCAGCAGACATAACACCGGAGTAGTTTTAAAACATTTCTTCTTGGTTTGCATCAGTTTTCTTAATAAACATTAAGAAAAAAAGAAAACCAACACCTTTTTGACAGTCAAAGCTGCGGGAGCAGACGGCGGCAGCCACAGAGATGGACGTGGCCCAGCAGAGCCCCGGCGCTCCCCTGGAGCTGAGGAGCATCTGGGGGCCGGCTGAGCAGTGAGATGATGCTGGGAAAACTGCTCTGCTGGGATAAGGAGCTGAGTGGAAGCAGAGCTTCAGCATGCTCTGAAACTTCAAGCACATGGTTAAATCCCAGGGATCAAGGAGATTTCCAAGCTCTGCTCAAATCCATCAAAGCTAAAGGGGTGCTTAGCTTCCATTCACGGCTCTGAAAATATCCCTATAAATGTATGGCTAAACTTGAAACATGGGCTTAAATGCTCTTCTGGTGAGTGAAGTCGGAGCTCCTCACTTTCCTGCTTTCAGCCCAGACTTTGCCACCAGTCCAGCTGCAGTTCTGTGCACACCTCGTGGCTCAGCCCTAGCAGACACACAGATGAGCTCCTGCTCTACACGCAGCTGGGCATGCACTGACAGCATGCACAGCCTGCTTCCTACGACAGCACTGAATCTCAGGATCATTATGAAGTTCTACAGCACTCAGAATCACAAGGACAAAAAAAGGAAAAGCCTTTAAGCTCTACCAGCCCTCGAGGAAAGGAGGATTTCTTCCTGTAATGCACCAAGGCTTTGTCCAGCCTGGTTTAAAGGCTCGGGGTCACTTCAAAATGCCAGATCCTGCAGAGCCCACGATGTCACTGATAGCAGCACATATATAGGGTGATAAGAGTACATACAAAATATGCAGATTTGAATTACTTTGTAGATAGCATTGCCCACTACAAAGCTCAGCTTCCTTCAGTGTTTGCTGCTAAACACGCACCGGCTCTCCTGCCAGCTCCTTAGCCAGTCTTCTCCTCTACCCAAGCAGATGGTGCTAGGAGGGATGCACTCAGCATTAACTCCGTGTGTTATTGTTACAGTAGATTAATACCTGAACACTCCGTTAAGGCATGAATTATGACTATGTATACAAACAAGCAGTATATGTACACAGACTTCCAGGAGATGTATTTCCCCTGAATGAGCTGTCTATTACCAAGTACTTACATATTATGTTTACACAGGCTTTTATAACCGACACTTGAAGCACCAAGCACTTAAAACTATCAATTCGATTCATTCAGCCGTCTTCATAAAGCCATCCCCTCTGCTTCCCCTGGAAGGAGCACAGCTTACAGCCCCCTGCCCACACCCAGCCCTGCCATCAGTGCACACAGCAATGGGGCACTCCCTGCACAGCCCTGTGCCACCTTCAGACTGCCACGGACAGGGTTAATTACATGAGATTCCCTCTTGCAGCACTCATCTCCCTCTCTCAGGACCCACAGTGCCAAAAGTTGACCTGAAGCCACTCCACACAGATAACGTTGTGCACAGCTGAAATAATTTACTGCTGCGTATCATTAGGCATATTGTGGGGCAAAGAAGAGCCTGAGGAGTGCATCAGGAGAACTCCTGCCGCCAGGTGCCTTTGGCTCCAGCCCTTGACTCAGAAGCAGTGCGGTCCTGCAGGCTCTATTATCCCTTTGAGCACATACAAATTAGCTCATTTGTCTGTCACCTCATTATACTGCCAGATCTTCAGGACTGGGGATTTTTCTCGACGTGATTTGTACAGTGCCCAGCGCTCAGTCTCACCGAGGAGCAGACAGACTCTCGTCATCGGATAAAACAATCAACATCAATCCATTTTGCAGCTCTGGCTGCCTCCCCCGTCTTTAAATCAAGCCCGAGGTTCCATGCTTTCCTGTCACCCGCGCTCTTCCCCTCAAATCATTATTTTATAGCCTGCAAAGAAGTTTAGCTTAGGAGAAAAGAGGCAAAAAGTAGCATCCCAGCTCCTCAGCGAGAGATGGAGGGCTAAGCAGTGGCAAGAAGGGCAGCCAAATCTCAGAGTATTATTTAAGAGAGAGTAATAAATAACACAGGCAATGCTCATGTGGGCTGTGATGGGTTTTATCAGCAGAACATGCATCTTAAGGAACATGGCAGAGGGAGCCAGGTGACAAGTCCCACAGGCAGAGGCTCACGACAAACACTGCCTCCTGAGAAACAAGGCACGGCAGGACAGGAGGCAGCCTTAGAGGGGATGGATGATGGAGATGGCTCTCTGCTGTCCCTAAGTCTTGGTTAATAAAAAATCCCAGTAAATGGAAGCTAAATCTAGAAGGAATAAATCAATAGCATGGAGAAATAGAACAGTGTAAACCACTGAGGCTGTTCCCATCCTAAACGCTTCCCGTTCCCCTTCATCTGGCAGGGGAGGGCCTCAGGGTGGGCTGTCATTCCCAAAGGGGAGGACACAGGTCCAGCACTCCTCCCCACACTCCCATACAGCATCACCCTCACCCTGCTGAGCCCCAGCACGGCACCCCTGAGCCCCACCAGGGCACTGCAGGTGAGGCAGGGAGCAGAGAGCCCGCCAGCCTCCTCCTCCCATTGCTTAACTCAATGGTTCCAGCTATTTTCTTCCTGCAGAAAACAGACCCGGGTGTGTTAGGATGTGGGCAGTGCTGTGTGCTAAGCCAAGCATTGTTCAGCACTCAGTACAACCTTGGCAGCGCTAATAGTCACCTTGCAAGTCAAGAAAAGCATTTGCAAATGCAGCCACCTTCAAATGAGAAGTGCAAATGCTACCCAGCAGGGCAAGCTCTGCACAGATCTAACAAGCCAGTCATTTGAAGAGAGTGTTTATGAAACAGGATTTTAAACTCCTAATTTGGTGCCGCTGGCCAGCGAGCCCCATTTGGCAGCGCTGCTGTGCATGGGATAATGTTTGTTCCATGGCTTTCACACCGACTCAGCTTTACTTGGTCACAGGGAACAAACAACACTCAGGAGAGCTCTGCTTTCTCTCCCATAGCTCAGCCACAGGACAAAGGAGCAACGCATCGGCCAGGCTACCTTACAGCAAAGCAGTGGCCACAGAGAGTGGACACAGGGCTGATGGAGCTCAGAAGCAGAGCAGTGAGTGGGGCTGGGACATCATCACTGGGACCAATGCCTGCCCCCAAAGCAGCATCCAGAACGTGGCAGAGCACAGCTCCACAGCTCCTAAAATTGCCTCCATACATGAACAGCAATAGCTTAGCATTAAAAAAAGGCCTGTATTATTCTTTTGATGGTGTTGCAGTGTTCTTGAAAAATGGGTGTTATTTATTTGATCGTCCCCTAAAGATTCTTTTGTCACAGGCTATTGTGTAAATTTGTGTTCAGACCATTCTTTGAAATGTTGAATTATTCACTTGATTGGCCTTAATGTCTTCTCCTGAACACCTCAATATGGTGCGATTATTATCAATAGAAGGAGGGCTAATAAAAATGTGGAAATAATAACTGCAGCTGGGTTTTCAAAAGGGAAAAGGATAATTTTCTAACTGCTAAAACATTAGTAGTTAAGAAAGTTAAGATAAGGGTAATAAAGCCTCGTGCTTCAGGGCTTTGCAAAAGGGGTTAGGAAGTAATTATTTTAAATTCTTTCTTCAGTATTATGTAATTTAACTCTCGTTAATAAAGGACCCAATTTTCAAAGGCAATGAAAGATGTAGCTGGGAACTAGATGAGATTTTAGGAAATAGAAGTCAGAGCTCAACTTGCTTCAGTGCTTTCAAAATCCCCCCCCAGACACTTATTTGCATCTTCCAACTCTGATGCTAAAATATTTTCTCTTTCCAAAATGTCCATTTGCTGAAAGCGAGGCGTTTCGCTGTGCTGCAGAGTTCACTCGTGTGTCTGAGCTCCCATGAACCGCAGGCTGAGGCATGGGTTGGATTCATCTGTAATTCAGAAGCCCCTGATGGATGAGAGACGCCAGCTGCTCACCCTTTAAACACGGGTTAGAAGGAGCCCTGCTCATCTGCTGGGCACAAACCTGGAGATCCAGTTCCTCTGTTTCAGACACCTTCTTCCAGCCTCACCATGCTCTAGCAGGGCATAGGAGCGTGATTTATGTGCCCCATCCCTCATGCATGCAACACAATATCTTGTATTTTGTGATACTCGTGCTTGATATTTTCATGAGAGATGCTTTTCACCTCCAACATACCACAGCATGGATGGTGAGAGGACTATCTCTGCTATTTCCACTCAGTTATCTTCAATCAAAACCTCCATTGGTATGAAATTACCCCCTCCACACATTCTCCCACATCTCCACTGTCCTGCTGTCTCACTGCCAGTCTCAGCATTGTGGCAGTGCCACGTTTAACACCACCACTCAACCCCACCTCTTCTTGATAGACCAGAGCCACATGACACAGGTAAGGACCTTCCCTGGCCTCTCCCTGCACCCTTGGGCTGTCAAGGGGCAGCATCACTACACCCCCAGCCCACGCTGTTCTCCTTCCCGACAGAGGAGCTTTGCAGCTCCCGCACTGCCATACCCCAACGTGAGGTGCTGGGAGCCACGGAGGTGTCTCAGATGGAAGAAACCTGGACCATGAATAATTGAGAAACACCGCAGAAGCTTTTTATGAAATGAATGGAAGCATTCAAATTGCTTCTGTAATGCAACACACCAAGTGTTCAAACACAGCCAGCTACTGAAGTGAAATAATCACCCATGGTAATTAAGACCAGGCATTGGAGAGCACGTGGCTGAGGTGCTGCACTGCTTGCTTTACCCACGTTTTCCACCACACTGCACAGTGCTGAGAGAATGGCTTCGACTGAAACAACTTCCCTGCATTTTCAGGCAAAAGCTGAACCCAGCCCACTTGGCTGGGAAAGCTCTGCTGGGCCTTCCTCACTCACCAAGTCACTTCTCAAAATATCCAGACCCTCTAGGATTGGCTTGAAATATCCAACGACTTATGAGGAGTTTCTACTAAGCCTTGAAGTCTGAAAATGCTTTACAGAAGGTCTGGAGGCTGCAAGTGGATCCTTTACACACAGGGCAGGAGCCTTTCCCAGTGACCTTCAGCACTCATCCTGATGGGGGAAAGCAGGGGCTGAGCACCAGGCAGGGTGCAAGCAGCACCCACAGGCAGAAACTGATGGAGTTCTTTTCCCCACGCATAATGGAATTAAGATGGTGGTGGAGTTATTGTTTATATTATTATTATTATTACTATTGTTATTCAAACTGAATGCAATATTAAGAGAGCTCCTTCAAAGTCACCCACAAAAATAATATGTGTGTATGTAAGAGCCAGAAAAAGCTACTCCTGAATATCAGCCGATGCTTGGTAGATATTTTCCACTTACCCCAAGGGAAAATAGATTAAAATTAAATGCATTTCTCCCATTCACTATCACTATCTCTTAATATTATTTTGAATTTAAACCTAAGCAAGGTGGTGTCCAGGTCATCAGAGCCCGTTTTGGCCTTGCAGAGGCAAACATGTCCAGCTGGGCTCAGCTGGGTGCGTTCAGACATCTGCCTGCTGCATGCTATGCACACAGCATGCATCACATCATGGCCCCTGGCATGAATAATGTGGAGTTACCAAAAATACGGTCACCGTGGTAACTGCTTCAGAACAATATAAAGGCTGGGTAGGTAAAAAAATGGCCTGGGAAGAGGTCAGCCCCGTGTGGGTCTGGTTTGAGAGGGAGTGGAGCGTGGAGTATTGGCCGACCACCGCACAATGCAACGTAACTGGAAGGTGATGGCAACTCCACGGCCAAGGGCAGCTCTCACCTACCATGCTCAATGCAGAGCAAACACCCGTGGCTGTCGAGCACTTCTGAGCTGCAGTGTGGTGGTTTCAGACACTCCAGTTCCAGCCCCTCCAGAAATACCTGTGCTGGGACTCCTGCTCTGGGCTCAGCACCAGCACTGAGGGCTCCAGGAACATCTCCCAGTGTCTGGGCATTTACAGCAGCATCCAGCTGGCGTCTCTCCCGTTTCTGTAGTGTCCTCTCAGCCTACTATCAATGATGGAACATTGCACCGTTGGCACATGTTTAGTTTTTTTCCATGTACCTTGCAGCCAGAAGGGATTGCCTGAATGTCCCTCATGGCTGCTGTGGGATTTCTCCTGCAGTTAAATAACCTTTCCTGATTTTCCCACAGAGGTTTGCTTCAAGGATGTCTCACAGAGTCCTTTGGACAGGCAGCTTTTTTAGCCTGAAGGTTGCTCACCAACAGCTTACACCTCCTGTATGCCATTTGTGACATGCCTTTTGTTGGTTGGAATCACTGGGCCTTGTTTCTGGTCTTCAGCCAAGGAACTGAAGCAATTATGCTCCTAACAGGAATTAACATAAACATAGAAGTCATTTGTGATAGAATTCTGAAACCACTTCAGTTTGTGCCACGGTTTCCAAATTCCCCATGCTTTTCTGTATTCCCATTATAATTTTCCATCATCAATTGTAACAAAGCACACTTCACACTTAAGGGATTCCACAATAATCTTGAAGAATATTTGCTTGGTATCAGATTCAAAGCCCCACACTGCCTCTGCTCCATCCATCTGCAGTCACTTCAGTGCAGAACAGCACCAGGAACTGAGCAATGAACACTGCTTCACAGTGTGTTTGATCTGAAGAGGTGACTCCATCTGTCCACCACATCAGGAGGAAGGGAATTGGCCGAAGAGCTCTGTGGCACTGCCTTTCAAGAGTGAGAATCCTGTTTCATTTTGGAAGCAATCTTTTTTACTCAAACAAGTTGTTTCAGGTAATTTCTTCAGCTTTTTCTGGGTTCCAAGCTATGACCTGTTTCTTTCTGTGTACAGTGCTATAAAGGCAGGCTATTTTCATCTGCCATTAGAGGATTAAGAAGCTCCCAGAGTACCTGAACCATACCCTACAAGGACCACTGCAACAAAGGACAGGGTTCTCCTGAGCTAAGAGCACTGCTTGTTTCCCATGCAGAATCAATCCCTTTCTCTGGAAGGATACCTGCAATGCCATTATAATTACCTGGATTTCTGCTTTAGTTTTGCTTTATTTTAGAGAAAGGCAAAGGCTGGACGGCATGAAAGACAGGGAAGTCCAGAATGAGACGTTTGGATGGTGACTTTCAGAATAAGCCCAGGTTGTATCTGTACTGCAGTCCTGGAGCTGTGCAGTTGTGATTTGAACTAGTCAGAAATGTTCTGTGCGTGTTGGAAGGGTAAATTAGCCCAGGCTGAGCTCTGTGCTTGTGAAAGCAAACTCTTACCAGTCCTCCTACATTTGGCTGTGCTGGAGCTTTTCTATTTCCATGACACTGGGTCTAATGAAGAGAGCTATGTACTTCCAGACCAGTGTACGGCTTTGGTGAACTCATTCTGATGTCCAAACATGCAGCTTGGAATTTAAATAAGTAGCCATAACTGAACAGTTAAAGGAAAAAACCTTGGCTTGCCGGGTTGCATACCTTCCGCCAGGTTTTCAATCTCACTGTGTCTTGCTTCTCCTTTCTGAGACAAGGATAACTCCATCCATGCTTTCCAGGTCTGTTGTGATGATTACTTCCTACGTAGTAGAAGTATAACCAACACTTGAAGCACCAAGCACTTAAAACTATCGATTCGATTCATTCAGCCGTCTTCATAAAGCCATCCCCTCTGCTTCCCCTGGAAGGAGCCCAGCTTACAGCCCCCTGCCCACACCCAGCCCTGCCATCAGTGCACACAGCAATGGGGCACTCCCTGCACAGCCCCGTGCCACCTTCAGACTGCCAGGACAGAGTTAATTACATGAGATTCTCTCTTGCAGCACTCATCTCCCTCTCTCAGGACCCACATTGCCAAAAGTTGACCTGAAGCCACTCCACACAGATAATGTGTGGATTATCTACCAGGACATGGAACAAACACATATTCTAAACTCCAGTACTGTGGGATCGCTACAGAAACTGAATAGAACGAGACACAAGAGATCAGATACCTTCAGAACTGCACTTACAGCACCTAGAAACAGAGGCTGAGACAAGGTGGGGCACGCAGGCCTGCAGCACTTCATACGAGCTGTCTGCACACAGGCAGCAGCAGAGATTTGCTGCGCTGGGAATTTTTCTGTTCTTACATAAAGGCTTTTATGTGTCCATTTCATCTGCTACACCAAGTGGCACAATTGTAGGTGGCATTCAGTGAAGCCTTCCCTGGAATTTAGCCAGCTTGCTCACATCCCATTGCTCCCCACAAAAGCTTCCCTTCACACCCTGGCTCGTGTCTCCTTTGGTACGCACAGGCTGCTGGAGGCTCTGCATCCCCACTGTGGTAACCTGGCACTGCACCTCTTCACAGCACGGTAGGTGAAGTTCAACACTCTGGGCACTTCTTTATTGGCAAAGAAGGTAACAAACAGGAGATGACAGGCTCAACACTGAAAATGTTGGGATGACATGAGGATTTTCCTCTCGTTATCAATGATATAGTAACTAGACTGGAAAGAAAACTCCTGTTGTGGTTTGTAACGCTGTTTGCCAGTGAGAGACAGTCCACTGCACACACAGCACTTGAAAAAGGTATCTTTTCTGAACATATGGATCCCATTCCTGGTCCCTTAATGGCTGTTGCTGCATTCTGGCCACCAGCTCATCCCCACTCTGAAGACCTGTGCTGCCCTTTCTTGGAGGTTTCATGCCAGTGAAGGATGTCTTCATACAAGCTGCCACGAAATGTCTGCACGCTTAGCCAGGCAAAGTCATATCGCCTCTTTGTGCTGCTTTCAGGTAAGTCTATTTTCCTCTAAACAACTCTACCATTGCTCTCATACGGCGGTGAGTTATGAGCCCATGGAAGTCCAGATCCATCATCCCAAGCATTAGCCCTGGCATGGCTGAGGAGGGCAGTTCATCACGGGGAGTTCGGCGTTCTGGAGCAGACATCCCTTGGCTTTTAGTGGATGTCATTCTTTCATTACTCACTGCAAATGGGGCAACAACAAATGAAAGGCTTTCCTCTTTGTCTTGCAGCGTTTCAGTAGATGGGCAAAGATAGCCAAGGCAATACATTGCAGGATACATTGCTTAACTTAGAGGTCTCTGTGCTGTAGCTCCTTATAACTTATTCATGATTCATTACTCTTTCTGGGTTGAAAATTGAGAGAAAGCCATTAAGTAACTGGAATGCATATTTATTCAAGACTAAACAGATGTTTTGGAATCGAGGCTGCAAATAACAACTCAGCAAGAGATGCCAGGTTTTTAAAGGCAAAACAGCAAACAGCACAGAGAGAGACTCGATGCCAACTGGGAGCTCCTGAAGCATGTAAAAGTACCCCAGCCTCACCAGTCTTGCAAAGGCGACTGCATCAGATGGATTTCCAGTGTGTGTGAGGAGCTGAACTCACCCAAATGGGCCTGCTGTGTGCAACAGCCCGGGCAGCTTGGGGCTGCTGGAGCTGCTCAGCAGAAGTTCCAGTAACTTGTGCCCATTTGAGGATCCAGCTCTTGGTTTTGTGAAATTCAAATCTTCCCATCCGCCATTTCTGATGAATATTATGAGCCTTTCTATTTTTTTTTTTCATTTCTCAAATGTCAAGTAGATCTTTTACAGCAGCTCTTAAGAAGATAAAGGGGATTAAAGGATCATTTTATCCTATTTAAAGTTAGCTCTGAGACGATAGGAGTAAACAGGGACATTTTAAAGGATGTTAATCTCAGCTCTTTCTTATCCTCCTCCCTTTTCTTTTTCTTCTTTGCTAGCAAAATTTCACTTTTGTGGGTGAAATGAGTGCAAGAAGGCAAATTCTACTACCCTTTCTCCACACTTCAAAAAGCAAACACAAAATATCACTCCTGATTGCAGTATTAAACATGAGTTTAAATTGGGCTGCCAATCACTGGCTTAGATTTTATGGCAGAAGCATGGAGAAAGTTAGAGGGAAACAAAAAGTTCTCTGGCAAATGGAGGAAACCTGTCCCTGACACCAGCATTCAGAAGCAAGGACACTGCTTATTAGAAGAATAATGGAAATAACATTGTTTAAAGAAAACTGAGTACCAGAAATAAGAGCTTTGGACTGTCTGTGGAGATTTCAACATAGGCTGTCAGGAGATGGAGAGAGGCAGAGTTGTGAACCTCTAATGAGGGATGGTTATCTTCCACTTAATGCATACAAACCAAACCCCTACTGTTAGCACTCCTACCCTGAGCGGATCTGTTGTCAGCAGAAGGTACCCAGCAGGCTTCTCGCTGCCTCCATTCAGCCACGTAACAGGGACAGTAAGGAAACTGCTTTCTCTGCACAGTCAGACACATCACACCTGGTTCTCGAGGCGCTTTTCAGGGCAGGGTCAGGAAGCTTGCAGTGCCCTGCAGAACTGAGGTCCTTGGTTTTGCTCACTGCACATCTGGAGCACTCCGTGACACCTAGGGCAGATGCTGGTGATGCTGTGCTGGGAGGAACACAGCGATGACAAAATGAATCTTGTTTGGTACTCGGCAGATAATTACATCGAATATTTCTCTCCATAAGAATAAAGAAATGTTTGCAGTGCAGGAGAGATTCTCTTTCACTGAATTACGTGCTTTAATTATTTGCTCCTGCAAAAACCATCCTGAGATCTGATGCAGAAGCGGCCATCGCTCCTCCAACTCCACCTCCAGGAGCGCAGACCCACCGTGAGCTGCATTCTGCAGATGGAGTTTGTGGAATTGAGTGTCATTACAGAGCAGGAGAAGGGGAACTGCTGGAGGAGCGCTGCCAGTTGCTCCACTGTGAAGCTGCCTAGAAGATCATATCAGCAGGCACTCAGACACACTGAAGATGCTGTTGTGATACAGATGAAAACACCCTCCTGTCCAACGTGCCAGGGACACAAGCCCTCCTCTTTCTGTGACGGTGCTCACACTGCACTGCAGGATCCTTCTGTCACACCACATCCCCACAGGACGCTGCTGATGGACGCACCAGTTTCCCTCCTCGTTGGTGTGAGCTGCCCTGCAGAGGTCGGGGTTGGCAGAAAACCAGACCCAGGAGAGAGATCTCATGGAGAGCTGCGTTGTGGCACCGTGTGCTGCTGCTCCCAAAGCAGGAGTGTGGCTGGAGGAGACGTGGCTGCTGGCTCTCCCGGAGTTTAAGATCTGCTCATTCTTTGTTTATTTCCTTTAATCTAAAATAAAAGTAATTGGGACTGAAAGTTCATGTTTTACTCTTTGTCTGAGAAACATAACAAAGAAAAACAATTGCAGAGGAAGGCAGTACATTTCACTTCCAAGCTTTCAAGGGATTATTACCAGCAACAGTAGAGAAAAAATAACAGCTTTTGAAACTTACGAGAAAATACTTTGACAGCATCCCCATTAAACAGCCTCCCTCATCTTTAAGCTGCAGTAATTACGTTCACTTAATACCAGACAATAAAATATTTACAAACAACACAGAATTAAATGAAGTTTCCAGCCATGGTACAGCTGCACGTCCAGCTCTGCCTCCTGTTCCTGGGGGAGGCACCGCAGCCTGGCTGTGCTGGGCTGGGCTGGGCTGTGCTGCACTGGGGATCCGTGCACTAAAAGCAAAAACCCATCAGCACTGGCACCCAGAGAGCAGTCAGTCACACAATGGACCAGCTGTGGAAAAGCATCACAAGGGTCAGGCAGAGGGGCACAGCTCAGCACCAGCCTGGCCTTCGTCCCAGCACAGGGTGAGGCTCCCCTCAGCAGCTCCTCCAGCTAGGGCTCTGCTTCTCTTCTTGTGTGTCCCAAGGCTCTGGGAGCTCCATCCTGCAGCTGCAAAGCACCCAGGCTGAGGCTCTCATTAGCAATGCCTCCTCCCTGCCAGGGCTGGGGGAAGCGGAGTCTCTACAAAGCGCCTTTCGAGTTATTTTTTCCCCACTTTGCTCTGTTCCTTTTTATACTTGCTCTATTGCTCCCGTCAGTCTTCCAGGTAGAGGAACACTCTGCAGCAAGCTCCACTAGACTGAAGCCCCAGGTAGCTGAAATAGCACAAACCCATGACAGCCCAGTGCTCAGAGACCCGAGCCTTCCTCTGTCATGGGAAGATTCATCAAATCCACCTTTATCAGTTGGTTCATTCATAAATAACAGCCTAGATTGCTGCCAGATGCTAGATCATTAATACTGAACATTGTTTGGATGAAAAAAGACCCTCAATTAATACCAAAATATCCTTTTTTTTTTTTGCAAAGAGAGAGTATGAACCTTGATACCCACAGAATTACACAGGGCATTCTGGAGGGAGGATTGGCAGAGCAAACAGCAACCTGGCTTATCAGGGGCTGACACAGCCCAGCTCCAGCACAGCCCTCGTCGGAGAAAAGCTGTAGAGACTGTAAGTGAATGAGTACACAGGAGCACATCGATCCCACAGCCTGGAGCCTGGCAGATAAAGACTTTAGGAAAAGGTTCCAAAAAAAATAATTTGGACATATATTATCTCAGACAATGCAGCACTGCACACAGCCGTGGCTTTTCACTAGACCCCATCTGGGGCTCTCAGAGGGGGTTCATGGCCCGAGCAGCAGCACTCTGCAAAGCACAGATATCTGCAAAGGAGGGGATAAAGCGATGCAGAGAATGGAGAAGAATCAGCCTGTGGCTACAGCGTGTTTGCTTCGAGTGTGTGACAATCAAGCTGCTTCCCCCCCTTTTCTTCTGCACCGTGTTGCTGGTCCCCTCTTTATCTACACTGTGTACACATTAGCTCTCATCCGGCTCCTCTATAGAAAGAATCAAGTTGTTTTTTCAGGAAATACACCTGGGCATGGAGCAGAGGAAAAGTCCACGTGCTGCATCCGCACCGTGCTGCTCGCCGACCTGGGGACGTGGCCGTTCCCTGCGCCCTGCTCCTGAAGGCACAGCTCCGAGCACCAGCACCCGTTCCTCTAGGAGCTCGTGGCATTTCCCACACCCAAATGGCCCAGCCTCTAAAAACGAGATGTTATGGACCCACTGGAGAATAAGGGATGCAGGCCCAGAGACATTGAACCACTTCCCTATAGGGTAAGATAAGGTTCATCTCCAGCCTCATCAGAGCATCTCCCAGCGACGTAAGCAGACACTCAAGCGCTCTGCTGAACCAGAACTTAATCTGAGCAAAGCTAAATAGAATAAAGTCCCTTTTAACTCTGAACGAGCATGTCCACATAGGTGGCTAATATGGTTTAACCGCCCCACTTGAGAAGTTAATTTGGACAAATACTCCTGAAAGCTCTCATGGAGGGTGGGCTGCATCACCAGTGGTCTGGAGGGCATTAGGAAAACGGCCTCTTCATTAACCTGCTGTCAGCAGCTTCCTGCTCAGCAGTCATGCATGGTTTTTTTAGTAGTTTACGGTTATGCTGGACAGTAAAACACCACGAGCATTAAATTACTCTGCCACTTGCCAGAGAACCCGAGCCATGTAGATGGATTTTAAACCGCCACACTGCACAAAGGAGGTGTTCTGCAACAGGTACCTTACCCATAATTGGAAATTTATTTAATACTTTATTGATTGACTTCTTTATTACCCTCTGACAAGTTTAGCTCAGCAAACAGAACCAATCCCAGAAGCCAAGGGCTGGGGCTGGCCGCTCTTTGCCTGCTGAGAGTCAGTTGGATTCGCAAATTGAATTATAGTTATTGTTCTGCTTGTAGCATTTTTTATTTCTCATCATGACAGATGGCTCTCTAAATGACAGCAGATTTGTATTTCATTAGGACACTTAGTCAGAAAATCAATACTGCTTCCACACACCTTTCTGAGAATACACACGCAGACCACGCAGGCTGCTGGGGGCTTGGTGCGATTTAGATAGCATTAGCTACATAGCAGACATATGTTTTACTTGTAATAATGTCTCATTGATTACAAAACAGCAGCCCTGGAAAACAGAGTGCTCTTATTACCCTTTATCTTTCTCTCTGCATGGTGGGGGATGGCATTTTTTGGGTGCAGTGAAGAAGGGTGGGCAGGGCCAGGAGGCAACATCTGAGCTTGCGCCTGGCCATGGCTCTGTCTCCAATCTCCATTGCCCTCTTGTGGTCCCCAAGCAAAACCTCACCTGAAAAGAGACCCCTACAGATGGAAAAATCATTTCTACATTGCAGCCTAACACACCAAAGGAGGCTGCTTCTGTCTTAAAGGTAAGGCAAAACATTTCAGAGAGGCTTTGTGTTGCTTAATGCCTTCCCACTCCTCTCACTGTTCTATCTTTCCACTCCCCCATCCTCATCATCAATGTCATTGATTCAATCCAGGAGTTACTTTACAGTTACAGGCTGTATTGATTAATTTGGGTTGTAATGAGTCTTTTCAACGTAAGCAGCAGTGCATAAAAAATTGGTTTTAAACCTCCCACTTATGGTGCATTGATTTACTGTGATTAAAAGGGGATAAAAGGCTTTAGTTATTCCTTGCTTGGTGCACAGATATCGCCACAGAAATACTGGAAATTAGGTTTCCAGAAATGCTGATAGCACGTTGAGGTACGCTGAGCAAATGGTACATGCAGTCCTCCACAGTAATGCAGCTGGTGCTGAGATGAAGACTCCTCACATCCACAGAGGAATGGCAGGATGCTGAGGAGGTCCTCCTCCAGGGGATGTGCTCTCCAGGACAAGAACACATGAAGGTGCAATGTGAATCCAGCCCTTCTGTGTCTGTGTCGTGGCTCTCACTCCAGGTACCCACAGACAAAGTAAAAGGCTTGGGATCTCCAGCTGAGAGCACACGAGGAAGGATGCTGCAGCCCCACAAGCTCACGCAGCTGGCTCAGCACTCCGTGCAGCCCCAAGCACATGATGGAGGCTGACCTGCAAATCCTTCAGCCCTGTAGGGCCAGATGGGAGAAGCCTGCTTCGGATGTTCTTGCTGTGTTTCATGACTTACACTTGCAGGATCCAATGGGACAGGGACATGACCCCAGGTGTCCTGCAGGAACAGTATGAGAGGTGCAGAAATGTGGTGACTGCTCCACGTGGGGACACACGGCTTCCTGAGGGAGTCATGCAGTAACCCTCACCCAAAGCTTCCCCAGCACAGCCTAATGGCTCTTCTTCCCACAGCATTCTCCAGTTCTGCCCCCTGGAAGTTCTCCATGCTCTCTGCAGGACCTGATCCCTTAGTCTTTCTCCCTCATACCACAGACGCTGAGCACGGAGGACATCTCACTTCCAGGACTCCTATTTCAAATCCAGCAGAGATCCCTGGCCAGCACTGCCCAATAGCATCAGTGGAGCACTGGGAGCAGCACCTTCACAGCAGGATTTTGGTGCCCACCACGCCTCACCTCAGGGGTCTAGAGAATGTTCCTATAACCACTGGCACTTTGCCTGGAGCACAGTGCATCCCCCTGCACCCACCCAACCACTGATCTCAGCCCCCATCGCTGACCTCATTGCTGTCCCTTCTGATTTACTCCTGGAGTCTCAGCCTCCCCTACTCTGGGCAGGCTCTGTTTCAGCAGCCTTTGACACTTTCTTTAAGAAAAAGAGGGGGCAAAAAAAAACCCTTCTGGTCTCATAAAGGACATTTTATGTTGAGCACTGCTTACAGCTTCATGAATTGCAAAAACGTTTTAAAATCTTGGTATTACAGGAAAATCCGTTCTGGTTCACTGCTTCTGTCACTAAAACTCATAGCATCACCTTGCCAAAGCAATTAATGCCCGCCGCCAGGCTGAGATCCTGTTTTCTAGGCCTGTCCCCACTCCTGTGAGCTAGCACTTCATCTTCCACTATGACTCAGGAAGAGTGGAGGGACAGCCATTAATAGGGGTGCATGTTGATCAGGGAAGAGCCAGAAGCAGTCCAACAAACACACTCCTTATAATATCATTACTTTTCTGTTCCATTTCTTCTTTTCCATGCTCAGAGCAGCAGAACAGCAGCACCAGAAGCCTTGAGGGCACAGAACTCCTGACCCAGCCCTGACCTGTCGTCATTAAGCCTCCTGGCCCCAAAGTCCCCATTATAGTTTGGACTTGGAAGAGTAATAAAGAATGTCAGGCTGACAAATATATGTTATCAGAAGAGATTTCTTCTTAGGTTTACAAGACGGTTCCACAGTTTTATTGCAGCTCTCTGGAGGTCTCAGCCTGTGAGCTGTTATTTTTCTGCTCCCACGCTGAGAGATGAGCAAACAGCTCCATGTTAGGTTTGTGCCCAGAGTCGTTTCCACTCCAGGGTCTTAAAAATTTTAATGGATAAACCTTAAAAGGTCAATGGCTGACAAAATCAATGCGGAGAGCTATAAGAAAGGGAAGCACAGATGACAGCATTGACTCATGCTAACAAGGATGCATCCCTCGTGACCATCAGGTTCTGCCAGGAGCTGACTGCAAGGTGTGAAGCTGCTCAGTGAGTGCTCTGAACACCATTCTGAGCAGTGCCAAAGAGGAGCTTCCCCAGAAGGATGCACACAGCCACCATAAACACCCCAAATCTCAGATGCTTCCAGAAATCCAGGATTTTGCAGAAAACTCTCAAAAGCATCATGGTGAGAATTATCACATTATTAGCACTATTTCTCAGTTGTCTGGCAGCCCTGCTTGATGACCAGGACAACCCAATGCATACTGATCTTCCATACCCATCTTAAAGAACAGATGAATAAACAGAAGACTGAAGGCAAGTGCTTGGAAAGAAGACTGAAGCTTCTCACCCATGAGGGTGCTTTCAGGTTTCAACCTATCAGGAGCTGCCTTTTATTCAGCAGAACGCAGTGTGCTGTGCTGGGCACCTTCTCACCCCACAAGACAAACAGCCTCAGCTGGAAAGCGAGCAATGCCTGTGTGCATCACCACGAGTGAATGGAGAGCTCTGACCTGGGATCTGCATCACAGGCCTTTGCTTCCCCCCGTGCTTTTGTACAGCACGGCTGTGCCATCAAACAGCTGCAGCACGGTTACAGGCAGGTGCACATGGCAGCTGGATGTCCCCATGCAGCCGGGCCAGCAGGTCCAAAGGCAGAGTGTGCATCAGTGCATCTGCTGCTACTTTTCTGAATGCTCCTGCCATTTAGTAATTACTCTATCCAGAGGACATCTACAGGTTCTGTTCTACAACATCCATGTTTCTGCTCCAACAGCTCTGCCTATCTATGCGAGTGTATTCCTATTTTGTTGTGTTATTTATACGGTGAACTCCATTTCTAAAGTCAATCCTTAACACACTGCACCTCCTAAGAGTTGGAAGCACAATAAAAACAGATCTCAGACATTAACAAGAAAGCCTTCGTTGGCCAGTTTGATGGCTACATAAGGAGCTGATTGCTCTGCAGCTACCAGCTACGCTCACCCCACAGGAGAACACCTTTCAGACACTGGCAGTGAGGTGGAGGAAAGGAGTGGGTGCTGTCATCTGCTGGTGCAGGTGGGCAGAGCTGTGCAGCAGGTGTGCTTGGCGAGCAGCGAGGTGAGTTAAGTACAGTTGCAATGAAACGCTGCTTACTTTCCACTGCAATAAAAATGATAATGATTCTGCTGAAAAATGTCATTACTTCACACTCATTTAATTCTGGAAATCTAAATTCACAAAGGAAACAAGAAGCCCTTTAATCTCCTGGTAGATAAATAGCCCAGTTTTATTTCTACTATTATTTTTTTATCCTTTTCTAAGACATTTTATAAGACTTCAGAACATGAGAGCAAAGTTTAATTAACATTATCACATTAAAAAGCACAGCCAAAATTTTCATGGAGTTTTAATTGAAATATAATACTGTCTCAATCCTTTTTGAGACAAATTTTTTTTTTTGCATCAAGAATAATGATGAAAAACACGGCCTGCACTGGCTGCTGGATGGGATGCAGCATGTGAGCAGAGAGGGCTTACTTAGGAAGCCATTTGAATGGCTCAGAATAAGCTTTTCTCCCAGAGATGTACCAGGTGATGCTGCGAGCAGAAAGGCACACTTCTATTTATTGCCTTTCTTCCCACCTCCAAAATCATTGCTTTGTCTCCACAGGTGAAGCCAATTACATGCAAACATTTTTTGGATGGAGGTTTGTGCACCTGCACCTCAGCCACGCAGAGGATAATCAGGCAGCTTTATAGCCAGATAACGCCTTCCATCAGAGGATCTGTGAGCTCTTTCACAACGTCGCCTCTGTCCCTCGGCAGCCTTCTGGCACTACGAATCAAACCTGGGCCCTCTGGCTCAACTGGGATTGTTCAGCTTGGAGAAGAGAAGGCTCTGGGGAGATCTCATTGCAGCCTTCCAGTACTTGAAGGGAGCATATAAACAGGATGGGGAACTGCTGTTTATGAGGGTGGATGGTGATAGGACAAGGGGGAATGGTTTTAAAGTGAGACAGGTGAGGTTTAGGTTGGATATCAGGAGGAAGTTTTTTACCCAGAGGGTGGTGACGCACTGGAACAGGTTGCCCAAGGAGGCTGTGGATGCCCCATCCCTGCAGGCATTCAAGGCCAGGCTGGATGTGGCTCTGGGCAGCCTGGTCTGCTGGTTGGCGACCCTGCACATAGCAGGAGGTTGGAACTAGAGGAGCATTGTGGTCCTTTTCAACCCAGACCATTCTATGGTTCTATGATTCACCTCTGCTCTCAGCTGCAGCAATGTTCTCCATGCCTCATTACAATGGAGCCAATGCCAGCAGGTTGCTGTGCTGGGCAGGGCCAGGTCCTGGCCATGTATCTGGAGCACAGCAGTGAGGCTGCTCTGCCCCAGCAGAACAACCCAACCCAGGAGTTCTCTTGGCTGGGACAGCCCGGGAAATAAGAGCTGACATCTGCAAAGCCTTCTATGGGAGTGGATAGGATAAGAATGCAAAGCAGCAAGATATTCCACAGTGAAAATGTGAACCATCCCTTTGGGTTTTTACCCAAAGGGTAAAGAGACCTACAGACCTCATCCACAGATGGCACAAGCCCCACTTTCAGAGCAACAGTGCTGGTGGTGAAGGTGTGAGCCTTATGTGCTTCAGCAGGATGAAGATCTCTCATCAGTTCAACCTACCTTTGGGAAGCAGTTCTGTTCCTGCTTCCAAAGTGACAGCACAGGAGAGCCCAAGCTGCGAGGTGCCCTGATCCAGCCCCTCTCACCACCCTGCTCAACGCCCACTTCCACTCACTCAATGGAAGGATGCAGCTTGCCAGTCTGTTTTCCAGCTGGGAGCATCAGTTCACAACTTGCTGTCAGGGCATCAAAGGCAAAAATTGAGTATTTCACTCACGTGGGAGCACACTGGTCAGATTCCTACATCTGATGTTCCTGAGGCTGTCTACATCATTTTGAAGCTGTAATAGGAAGCCTGCTGGTCATAGCATTGCAATGTATTGTGACTGAAATATGCTGTGCTGCTCTGGCCAACGTCCATAGAATTATCATGGTTTGGGGGATGGTTTTGGATGAGAAATTTTCTGAAGCTTGACATTTCTGACTGAAGAGGGAGAAAGTGCTAAAAAGAGAGAAAGACAGCAGAGAGGAAAGAAAAAAAAAACCCTAAACTGTGTTTCAAGAAAATACCCTGGATTTGTTCTTCACTGGAAAGAAAAGACAGTCTGAAATCCCAAAGGTCTTTGTGAGACAAAATAGAAGTTCATTTCTTTTTTCTGGATGGGAGCTCCAGAACCTGAAGGAGCCAGCCTGAGCTCACAGCAGGCAGCTTCCAGTCCGGTCCTGTCCTGGGCACAGCCTCCCCTTTCTCAGCCGTCAGCAGCAGAAAGCTCAGAGCAAGTAACATTTCCTATACTGGATCAATGCATTGGCTTGTATGCTTGAATCTGAATAAATAAATAAACTACCTTCCCAGGAGAACCATGACTTTCATTAGGATTTAATTATAAGACCTTTATACAATATACGCATATTAAAAGTCCATATTCTTCTGTGCTGCTGAGTTGATGCACAATCCAAGAGAAGAAGGGCGAGACTGAAGCTGCTCTCTAGACTTCTAAGCATGCAGGGTTGCCGTAACCAAACCTTTGGCTGGCAAAGGGGTATTCTATGTTCCTCTCCTTGGTACAGACAGAATTTCTCCCATTAACTGCTTGGGAACATTTTCCACCCTACTTTGAGAATGAAACCTAAATACCCACGGTTATGAATTTCTGTTGTTTCTCCAAGCTCCCAACTTCCAGGCAAGCACAACAAAGGACGAAGCTGAAGACCAAACTCCAAATCTCCTTTTGTTTCCCCCACCCTAAATCAATAGATATATAAAAGTTAGAGATGAAAACAAATCATGATCATGCTGCAGCTTTCAGGGGAAAATACCATCTACAAGAAAACAAATCAATAAAACTTTGTATTCTTGGACATGGTCTTCTGTTTTGGTCAATAAATGCACTCTGTTATGCAGTACATCACTGAAGCCTGCAGCATTTTGCCAGTGACTGAGCGCATACATTCGTGGGGGGGAAGAAATGGTAGCTCCAGTAGTGAGGCAACTCTATTTCCCAAAAGTAATGCGATTTGCTTCTGATTGCAGAATTACCTGCCCTGCCAGCAGGTGGTGACAGGCAAAGCTGAACGACTGCACGCCCTGCTGGTGCTTCCCCTGCACAGCTTGCTCCCCTGAAATGGAATGCAGCCTCAGTAGATGCTATCAGCACTGTTTCAGTTGGGAGGGTTTATTGATTTTAACAGGCAAACTGTTAAAAAAAAGTAAGTTTGATGGAAGAAATAAATGTAGGCAGACAGATTGAATCATCTATTTATTAATCAAACGGAGCTGTTTTAGTAAAGAAAAGCAAAACTTTACAAATATCTAGCAAAAGCCCAACTCAGAATTTAGGCCAAGAACTGAAGAGGCTGCTTAACTCACTGCAAGGAGGCAGAGCGTAATTAGGCTGGTAAGAATTCAGGCATGATTTGGATGGGATTTTCTCAATGAATAGGGAATATTACAGGAGGAGCTGCAGAAAGTAGGGTGCTTTAGGAAGGTGCAGTGCACCGATATTAGGAGTGCAGAGGTCGATGTGTTCCTCAGCTTTCAAATTAATACGGAAAGAAGTGTTTTGCAGCCCGCCCTTCATTTACAGGCTCACCTGCAGAGTATGAATGCAGGCACTCACCGTGGTGAGGAATCGAGATTCAGCAGTTAACTGAGTTTGATCAACTACTGCCATTGCCAACATGAGCACTGCTTCCAGGGGTCCGGAGCACAATCAAAGTGCTGCTGGGCAATTGAATAGCCACAAGCTTCTCCAGCTTGTAACGGCACGGAGAAGGTGCTGTAAAAGCTGCACTGTTGGATGCCTCCTCTCAAAGTGCTGCCCTCGTGAAATCTGTCATGACTTCTCTCAGTAAAGATCTTAATTTTGCTGGACGGGCCTCCTCCGAGCAGCACAAAGCACCCATCTGTCACAACAAAGCGTCATAAGGCAAATGAATCCTTCTTGGCTGCCACAAACAACACGCAGAGCTTTCCGGTCTATTGATTTTCTTTCTGTCTTTCCAAGTAGAATATTAATACAAGTCTCTGAAGGGTGAAGTCAGAGATTATCTCGGAGTTAATAAAGGAAGGTGTCTTGCTCTGACACAATACATCCAGCTGCTATTGCAGCTGCAGTGTCGGTAAGCAGAGCAATGTGCAGTTCCATGGGAGAGGTGGTATGGGAGGAGACGATTCCTCCATCTCAAACTTCTCCACCATTGCTGCAGTGGAGGTTTGTCCTGTGGACCTGAGCTAGCTGGGATCGAGGAACAGGACAGCAGGGGCAAACCCAGTACACAACAGTGTCACTCTATTTTCACTGATCTGCCACAGCATCGGGGGCAAACAGCCCCATCTCCCCCTGGCTGTGCTCCCTCCTTGCTCCCTGATTGCCCAGGCAGCACGCCCAGCCCTCAGCACGCTGCCTGCGCTCGCTGCTCGCTCAGGGTGCTGTTAGTAGCTATTACGATCTGCAAATTCATAGCTGATCATTCGAAGTGGCCAAATAACTTCAGTCAGATAAATACTTCAGATTTATTTTGCGGCACATTTTCCACTGATTATTTGATTGATGTTTTTTCCTGATGTTTTCAAAGCCTAATTTTTTTTTTTTTTCCAAGTTAATGAGAACTGATACGAATCGCAGCACACGGTGCTGTAAGCACGGCCATGGGAACGCCTGCTGCAAATACAGCACGTCCATGGACCCTTCAAAATCCAGGAGTCTGTGCAGCAACAGTTGAATTATCTTCTGGGATACTCATTGCTGTAAGGCAAGGCTGCCTATCTGAATCCACTAATAAAAAGATGAGGAGTATCAGCTTCCAAAGCACTGCCCCAAGGCACAGCAGCATCCATCTAAGTATCATTTACCCTTTATTAATTGGGAAGCAGAAGCTGGCAGCTGGCAGCCTCCTTCCAGTGCTGCCTTCAAGTGAGCGCAGAGCATGCAGCGGTGGTAATTAAATCATTACTCACCACCCCTCTGGCAGGCGCAGTGCTCCTGGGGAGGGTTTTCAGTCTCCTTGAAAAGGAAGGGTAGAAAATGACAAGTGAAGTCCAAGCAGCGCGCTCAGAAAACAACCAGAATTAATCTCTTCTCCTCTGAGATGTCTCCCAGGGACACGTCTGTGTATCTGCTGCTTACTCCGGGTTCTTCCCAAGTCAGTGGTATCCCAAAGGCGAGTTACGTGACCAGCCAAGGGGGCAGTCTGACCACGGGAACAACTGCCTCGTGCAGGAGCCTACTTCTTCCACTTGATTCTGCAACATTTACAGAGATGAGCTCCTATCTCTACATCTAACTAATAAATACCTACCTGAGGGCAGAGGAATTTCCCTCAAAGGGTCACATTTTGATACAGATAGGCAGATCACATTGTGCATCTTACAGCCAGTGGAGTTGCACAGGGCAGGGGCACCTCCTGCCCCCATCCCCCGCCTATCCTGGTCTCAAATGCCAGCACAGCCCTCTGGTGCACCCACCGCAGCTCCCAGCTCAGTATCATTTTTATTCAGGCATCCAAACACATTTGGGTGCTGCCCATACACTTAAAGAAGATAAGAAGGGTGACGAGAAATGAGTTAACTTGAATAAAAACCACTCTGCAGTAATTTTGCAACTGGAACACGGTCCAGACTGCCGATGGATGAGACTACTGATGGATGCCTTATCCTCGAGGCTGCACTGCTTCCCCCAGCCAAAAACAAGTGTGAAGCCATACCAAGGCTATTATTAGCATCCCTGTTACTACAGCACAGCCAAAGCTCCAGGGGCAAATCCATGCACCGTTGTGCTTGGCATCACACATGCACATAAGAGAGAAACAACCTTTATGCCAAGGAGCTGCCGCAAGGACACAGCAGGGAGCGGAGCCAGCAAATTCCTGCCTGTGCTACTTGACAGAGAAGACCCCCGGGCTCTGATGCCCCCTAAAATTCAGGATGAGGACCCCACCTCATGTGTGCAAACACGAACCTGGCTCTGCTCAGACTGTGCCAAGCAGGGCAGGAGGCACAGAGGTCCTTCCTGAGACGTGTTTCTGAGTGTGAGCATTCTGAGCACATTCCCCACTGCTGAAACGAAGCTGTGTGGTTACAGCAGTGGGAGACTTCAACAGCAAAGCTCCCACAGAAAGCCGTGGTTTCAGTGCAAATCATACATTAATGGATTGTATTTAATTATCTGTTACGTGAAGATACGACTGCTAATGAAACATGTTGGTCCTCGCAGAGTAATGCTGAGCACAAGGCGTGTTTCAGTGTAACTCTGAAGTTACGAAGACGAGTATTTCCATTTTGAGTTGATTTTATGAATTCCTTTTTAAACGAAATAAAACTATTTATAAAGTCGAGCGATGTGGCATAACAAAGTCATCATAGGGTGTTGGCTCACAGTAGTTCTACTTTGGTAAAAGTATTAAAAAAATGCAAAGATGACGTTTTAGGACTCAACGAAATGAAAACTGGCCCCTTGTTTTGCAATATCAACGGGCACGTTTCCACCACGCCTGAAATTATGCTTTGGTTTTCATTGCTGACTCTCAAAGGACACAAAGCAGCTCTAAGCCATGTATGCACACAAGGAACAAAGCACACAAACGTGGCATGACCTGCTGGAGCTGCACAGCACCTGCATGGGCTGATGGAGATCCCACCTTTACCTCCCCATCCCCCCCATCCTCAGCGGACCACTGCTCAGTGCTTAAGAAAACCTCGTGCACTGCATTGGATTTTATTGACCTGTTAGAAAGCTCTTCCACATCTCCCTTCCATTCTGTGCTCTGCAGCTGTGTCATTCACACCTATTGTTTTTTTCTTGTGTTTGGCCTCTTTATTGTCTGGTGTAAAGAATACCAGTAAGTATTGTAAAGCAAGGCAGTAAGTGGCAGGCCACTATTTTAAACAGTGTTTGCAGGAGAGAAAGAGCTTTTTTAATAGAAAAACAAATCCTCTTCAGACAGCCAGCAGCCACTTGGCTGAGTCTTTTTTATGAGTACTGCAAGGATGAATACCCAAGGATTTCCAGCTTAAACGTGGTATCTCCACACACCCTGACTGCCTTCCTAATACGTGTTCAGAGGGGCTGTCCATAGGTAATTACCTGACACAGCAAGAGAAGGGCAGGAACAAACAGTGCTGCTTTCCTGGGAGCTTTGCTGCTGGTCTGACTGGGTTGTAGCAGCGGGAGGGGCCCGCCTGTGCCCAGGAGATCTTCAGATGCCTCCTTGGTTATGGAATATATATATATGTAGAAAACACAGTGCTCCAGTACTGCATTAATTGCTTGACTTCATGGTTCTGGGGGCTGGGTGTCCGGCACACGTACAGGTAATGGGAAAACAAAGAGGATGAGGCAGAGGGGAATGCAGAATGGCACGGACTGTCATGAGAAAACAACAACTCCATCTGCACAGTTTCACAGGTATCGCCCATGTCTCACCTCTCCCTTCTAACTGTTACTGCTCTCCTCTTCACCTTTTTCCCATTCAAAAAAGTCAGACAGTAACAGACAGAGGCAGCAGAGGGGTGCTCAAGAAGACCAACACCTTCACCCTCTTTTCCCTTCTGCCCCAGCTTCTGGTTTTATTTGATATATTTTAGAAAAGCTGATTTGGCACCCCCAAAAAAACCCATTACCAACAAATGCTTTCTATCAATATGTATAAAACTGTATCACTTTGGAAGACCATTTGGAAAGCAGTGGGCTCTTTCAACTTGGAGCACTCCGGCAGCATAAGGGCTGGGTTCGAGTAATTGAGGCCGTTCATCACAAGGAATAATGCCATCAGCTGCATCCCACCCAGAACTCTTGGTCTAATTACTCCCCTGGAGTGCCCTTGCAGACAACACTTCCCACTTGCAGCTCTCTTTGACCCTCTTTGATTTCTTCTTTGTTCCATTCAATTTTACTCTTGAACCACTTCTGAGTTCGCAGCAAGTTGTGGTTACTCATAAAATGTCACTCAAGCGACGCAGGGTGGAAAGGTTAATGCAAATCAGGCTCTCACTGTTCTTATGCACTCTCTCTTTCACCAGCACACAGATTTCCTCTCCCACCGGAGCACTTCTCTGCACAATAATTACCTCATGCAGATGAAACACGCTGAGGCTGAGCTGCTGCCTGGCTGCAGAGGCAGACGACAGAGGAATCGCTGCTGTTCTGCTGCTTCGTGCCAAGACTCGACCCGGAGCTCCCTGCTGTGCCCCACTGACGCCGCTGGATGCAACTGCTCCCTGTCTCATGTTTGCATTCTCTGGAAGCCTGCTGAAGGGAGCTACTCCCGGGGCCTCAGGTTTTGCCATTCAGCCATTGCTTGCATTCAGGTACGAAGCACACCGGCACAAAGCATATGGCAGAGCTACGAGGTTGTGCCACGAGGTGGGCATCTGCAGAAAGCAGCACCCCGAACGGCTGCTGTGAGGGGTGCAGGCTGACACCACAGCCACGGGTGGCAGAGTAGTGCTGCCATGCTGGGCACACAGCAGTGGCCAAGGGGCTCCCGAGCCTGCAGGAGGTGGGTTGTTTTCTCCCTTCTGCCTTCTTTCTTTCCCTGTTGGCTTAAATAAAACCCAGCTGGTGCAATAAAGCCACTGAGCTCTTTGCAGCTATAGCATCACGAGTGTAGGAGAAGCATTCAGTGTATCCAGATGCCCAAACTGTATTGCTAATATGACATCTATTTTTTTTTCCAGGCTTACTCATTGGAGAGAGTTAAGCTGGGATGGAGGAAATCTGTTTATCCTGGAAATAATAATTTATGTCATCTCTAAAACAAGGCTTTTTTCCTACAGGATTCCAAAGTCCCTGCAGCATCCATCTCAGTGATCTGCCTCATAAAGGACCAGCACAGCAACACGAACCACACTGAACACACCAGCATCGGTGTGCTCTCATACCCCAAGTGCAGTTATTTTGCACTTGAACCTGTAGCAAAAAAAGCCTGCATATAAATCTGTAAACTAAATATATAAATTTTCAAAAGCAAAAGCACATTCTGTAATTCCCATCTAAAACGCAGCGCATTGTAACAGTTTTATTATAATGGTAACTTGAGGATACTTCTTGTTTATGGGATGCAATAACCATATCACAGATAAAATAAATTCTAAAAGGCAGCAGTGGAATATTCAGCACTGCAGTTTATTAGTTGAGAATAGAGTTATTGCCAAGTCAACTAGAAACACCCCCATCCTGCAGCTGTTATGATGATGATGATGATGGTCTTCATTAAGTATTAAAATAGTAAAGGGGGAAATTCAGAAAAACCTTTAAAGACACAGATATAGAAAGGGATGTTCAGAAGGACACCGTGTTCCTTTGCCATCTTCTCTCCCAGTCCCAGCCGTGCTGGTACGTTAGACTGTGTCCCACTCCTCTCCTCCTGTTTCTTTCCCTACAAGGAATACATTCCAGCTGCAGGACAGCAGCAGCAAGGCCTGTGCTGTGCCCAGAACTGGTGGTTCCTGCACTAATATCCCTGTAGTACTGGCAGCAATTCCATCTGAAGTAGCTAATAACTTGCTGATTGTAAAACTGTGTGCTAGAGATACATTTGGAGGAACGTAATTAGAGAGAGGTATTTGCTTTCGACATTGCATACCAATCTCTCTCCCAATCTCCATAAACATGAGACTTTAAATGATGTAGCACAGAGCTGTGTTTATTTATCTGCTGCTGAAATGGGACAGCATCGAGCTGTACAACACGCTCCCATTTCTCAGAGTATCAGCTGTATATCTGCAGTGGCTGCAAGACAGAAACATTTCAGCCCGGCAGTGAATACATTGATCACATTGAACTGGGAATGGGCCCTGAGCTAGTCGAAGTGCTCCACTTGGAGCACAGCAGAGCAGCACAGCTTTCCCCAGGGAGCTCAGGCAGCTGCTTCAGGGTGGGCTTGCTGCAGCCTGGAGCCATGCAGAAAACACAGTCATTGATCTTCACTGCAGAAGAGTGCTGCAGTTCTGTTTGCCTCGGGCTGGGCTGGCTGCACTGCTCAGCTCAGGGTACCTTCCTTCCCTCAGCTCATAGCCAGGCTCCTGCTTTAACCTCAAGCACACTACTTGATATAGAGTTACTCCAGAATTTCTCAGCTGTGTTCTCGTTTTGAAGTCTTACAGCTTCAGACACCTCGCCCAAGTCCTGCTTATACAACTGAGAAAGCTTTCCTAGCAAAAAAACCAACAGCTGAAAGTGAGGAAAGTGAGATGGTCCAACCCTCAGAGCTGAAAATGAAAGCTGTAACTTCAGGATTGAAACACATTTATAACCACAAACACCATTTCCAATCCACCTCCTGAACTGCACGTGCTGAATTTGCTTTGCCTTTAGCATCTCTTTTCTCACAATAACGGAACTCAGAAATTCTCCATCTTAAGAACTGAGCTTTAGAGGTGGTTTGGAATGTCTGAAAGGAGCCGCCAGGAATTATTTACAATATCCTAGAATGGGTTGGGTTGGAAGGGACCTCACCAATCACCTCGTTCTGACATGGGCACAGGCTGAAGATGGCTGTCCCTTCATTCATTTTCTACCAGGACGAATCAAACTAATGAAATCTAATGCCATTAAGTCTCTGATACCAAACACTGTTGGAGACGACTCTTGGGAGGTACAATTTGATTGCTCTGAATATTTGTACTCTTGCAGCAGTGATTTCTTTTTACAAAAACAAAAGCACATTGATCACATTGAAACAATCTGCATTGCTGATGTTTCACCCAAAGCTTCCATATGCTAAGTGCCTGTTTCCCTCTGACCCATCATTTCACTGTCACTGCACGCCAACACCTTGGTAGGATGCAGCCTCTCTGCTGATACACACCTCCAGCTGCTACTTTCCAAAGCCAGGGATCACCAAGAAGCAAAAGGAAGAGCTGTTCTGCTCTGCAGACACCAGTCAGGGAGATTTATCTCCCAGCTGATGCGCCCCTATCGCCTGTCACCTCAGATCCATCCGCAGCTTCATCAGACATCACAGCTCATCATTTAACAGGGTTATAAAATCATGCAGATGATTGGCACGGAGGCACAACCTGCCAGGCAATGGTGCTCTGACTTCCATTTTCCCTTTTTCTTGACTAAAAATCCACGAAGGAGGCTCGTAAGGCTCTAGGGCAGTGAGGGCTGTGAGCTGAGAAGCCTCTGTCCCACATGGAGGAATTACCAAGAAAATTGTACCAGGTGGGCATTCAGAGCATAACCTGGCTGCCTGGACAGGAGGAGCCCGGCAGCTTAAAGGAGTTGTTCTGATTCCTCCAGAGTGAATGAATTCAGTTCCTGAAGTTGGGACAGTTGGTCCATCTCGCCGACCTCTTCTGTCCCACTGACATGCAGTGGCAGCAGGATGCTGTCCTCCTGCTCAGGCCTTCCAAAACATCCCTCTCCTTGGCTGGCAGCACGGCGAGCTGTGTCAGAAGTGACTGCGGTCTGCCAAGGCCCAGCTGGTTGTCCTTGGAGGTTGGTCTCAGAGCACTGCAATACTCAACACAGGCAGCAAACCCAAAGAAGAATTCTGAACATATCCCATTAACTTGGAACGTCTGAAAGGAGCCGCCAGGAATTATTTATCCTAGAATGGGTTGGGTTGGAAGGGACCTCACCAATCACCTCGTTCTGACGTGGGCACAGGCTGAAGATGGCTGTCCCTTCATTCTTTCCACGTACTCCCAACTGCAGGCCTGCAGTGAGTGACAAAGACACCACCATAAGCTGGGACATCCCGCCATGCTCCTTGAAGATCCGTGCAGAGAAATTCCCTTTGAATCCCAAATGCAGCTGGTCCTGCTGACTGCAAAGCAAGGCTGCATTCACAGGTTTCAGATCCTAGCAAAACCAGCAAAGATAGCCCAAAGTTCTGCTCTTTCCAACACCTTTTCCTGTTCTAGCAAACCCCACAAGGCCGAAACACGTAAGATCATAAGATCTCAGATGTAAGCCTTTTTAATCCTGTGCTGGTCAAGTTAATGCAAAGGAGCTGAAGCATTGAATATGATGGAACAGGATGATCCCTGAACTCCAGTGGCTGTGTGACCTGAACTAAACAAGGCCATGTAGATACACAACATACACACTTCTAATACATCTACTATGTTAAAACTACATATTTAAGAAGAGTTACTGCTCCAGAAAGCATAGATTTTGCTTCATCAAGATGTAGTAGCAATAAATAAACCAGCAATTTCTACAACACTTGAACAACCTTTACTTTCTTTGCCCACCTGCTCAATAGAGTTACATTAATTTACCTGTCACTATTTTTGGGCAGAGAAGAAGTGGTTGCTGGCAAAATAATGATCATTCAGAGATGCTGAGGCCTTGAGAATTCAGTCCTATGTTAGCATTAAACAGCAGCAAGGATAGGAATTTGTATGAGGATGACAGGTCACTGAATTTCACTGCAAAGATCTTTGAAACAGAAACAACAACAGTAAAAAATAGCCCCAGGTTCTGATCTTTGTGAAGTACAGCGTTCGGCTCTGGCTGATGCTGAGCTGAGATTTCATTTTGTTGTACAACTGTGATTTAATAAAACATTGGCTGGAGCACAGATCTAGGACTTGGTTGGTGTACAAGCAGTGTTCTGCATGTAAGCACAAAGCTCTGAGCGGTGCATCCAAGCACTGCAGTCCCTGCTCAGCATCACCTGGGCTGTGCTTGGCCAGCCATCATTGCAGCAGCGAGAACTGGGCACGTAGCTCAACACTCCTGGCTGCATCCATCCCTGGTGTCCACCCCACTCTTCACTTCTTCCTAAGAACAGCAACGGGAGCAGGAGGAAAACGCCAATGCTTCTTTTGGCTTGCAAATACGTGGATTGAAGCTGTCCTGCCCAGAGAAGTGGAAGGCAGAGTAAGCTTTTACACCCAGTGCTGACAAGCTGCCATACAGACACACATCCAGCTGACACACAGTCTCTCATCTCCCAGGAGGGAAAATGTATCTGTTCTGGATCCAATAAAGTCATTGCTTTTATTTATCTTGTAAACATCTTCCTGATAAACATCTACCACTGTCACTTGCCATTATTTTCTTAGAAGTCTGCTGATAATGACCCAGTTTCTCATTTCCCAGCCTTCCCTTACAGAAGATAAGCTTTGCACAGTGCACCCAAATCAGAAAAAAAAACTTGCAGTGGTGATCAGACACTGGGAGGAGAAAGCAAATAAGAGTGTAAAATGACCACTGCAAAGTCTAATCAAAGAAAGATTAAACTCATTATTTGTTAAAGCCAATTTTAGGGGCATTGAGTCATGAATTTCAGATGCATTCAGCTGTTGGAGCAGTACTGTTTTCTCAGTGCTTCTGGACAGCATGCTCTGCTGCTGAATGAATCAGATTGAGCTTCAAACACCATTTTGCTCAAGTTGGAGAGGGCTTTTGTGCAGACCAGTCCAAAACCAGAGCTATTAATTAAGCAAAAGAAGCAGCCAATGAATGCAGCAGTGATGCTAATGTTCTTCCTAATCCCCAGGGATTCCATTTGAAGAATACAACCTGGAGCAGTGGCAGAAGGTCTGACTAGTCAGAAGCAACTACTCATCCACCATTTAATCACCTAACATTATCTATCTATCTCAGAGAGGACCACAGTCAAGCATCAGGAGGTTTCTCACTAATTCTTGGAAGAGCCAAGAGGAAGGAGAGCAGCAAGGAATGTACGGGCCCATGGGCAGAGCTCAGTCATCTCCAGCTCCGAGGGAGAAACCGAGCGTGAAGCTTTTGCTGAACTATATATATTAGCTACCAAGCCACTCAGTATGGCACTGCCACTTGGCTGGCCATCAAATAAATTCAACATTTAGAAAGGATTTGTTTTCCTGATGGATGTGTTCCTGAAAACAGATGGCCATAAAGGAGAAAAATAGAGCGGCTATGCCCTGGTAACAGCAACCTGTGAAGTCATTATCGCCAGCTGCCCCTCGTGAATTAGGATTCTGTGTCTGTGCAACGCACTTTCTGAAGTAATTTATCAGCACGTGGATTTATGGACTCCACAAAAGCTGTCTTGGCCATTGTTTTCCCCTACACTTTACTAGAGACACCTCTATTTAGATTTTGTCAAGATTACTGCTCCTCTGTGCTGCTGCTAGGTGGGAAAAGTCCGGCCTCCCAGCAGCGCAACTGAATGCTGATCGCAGGAGGATGAAAGCCAAGCAAAGGTTTTCAGAGCATCTTGCAGCTTGCTTTGTCTTAAAGAAACCCTAGGAATCCATTCCCTGAAAGAGCAGCCTACCATTTGGTGATGCTTTAGGGATTCAGGAGAACTTGACTGTTTGGAAAGCGGAGGGGAGGTGGGGCTTTGGGCTGTCACTTTGGAACTGCTCCCCTTTCCAGCAGTGACTTGCACCAGACCAGCAGCCTGCACGAGCTTCTTTGCAGAGGCCTTCCTTGCCCCCCTTTGGGTAGAGAAGCACAGAGGAGCCAGGGCTGAGGGCAAAGGCTGTTTGTCCACCAAACCGAGCACGTTTCATTGCAGTTAGGCTACTGAACAGCTAAGGAAAGCTTCTGTCCCTGCAGCTAGGAAGTGGTTGTGGTCCATCTGTTGCCACCCATTCCACAGAGAGGAATCACTGCAGAATCAATTTTATCATGTGCCAGAGGCAAGAAACACAACCATTAATACTGTGGTATTCAATACAAGGAACCTGTGTTCTCTCTATGGCTGACTGAGAGTGATAGAAACCTCCAGGGCTAAGAATGAATGTGGATTTCAGAACATCCACGTTCAATAAGAGAGTGACATGTAAGCCTTGATTTGTATCCCTCAGCCCTCAGCTCTTTATTAGCAGAACCAGAATATGCCCAGGGGACCTTTTCCAAGGGCCAGTTTTTGGTACTCGTTTAATTACTGCCTTGGTAGTGATAATGTGACCCGTGGAGACTTGCTGTCATACCAGCAGCTCAGCAGACATACAATAAACAATAAAGGAAACAGAGCAGGCAGATGGAGCAGCTGAGCAGTGGAAGAGTTTGCAAAGGCCGTTTTCTCCTTTGCTGAGGCCTTTAAAGGAGGGTTTCCTCAACACTTCAGCAGTCCTAACAGGTCATGTTCTACACAGTGAGGTTTCATTGAAGGGAAGATGTCCCTCGCTGTCACAGCACTGCCCAAACCTGTCGCTCCCCCATACACACCAGAAAGGCACCTGCACTATAAGCCAGGAGGTGGATCTGCTCCCTTATCCACCCGGGTACAGCTGGAGAGCAGAGAGGGAAAGAGAAATTAAAAAGGGAAGGAGAAGAATGGTTGAGACTGAAGGAGGGAGGAGCAAAGGAGGGCTGGAGTATGTGGGTATCAACAGGTGCCAGACAATAGAAACCTTCTGCAATGAGCCTGGTGTGAACACCTGAGCCTTACCCCATCTCCTCCTGGACCTTCTTCCCTGCCACGAGCTGCAGTGGGATGCCAGGGCACAGCCCTGCACTGCCCCATGCTGGAACACACCGCTGCCTCAGCTCCATTTACACCTGCAGAGCCCAGCCTGACGTTCACTCCCTAATTGGTTTTGTCTTTATTTGACCAGCTCTATTGACAACATAGGTTCCAGCAAGGAAGTAAATGGTGCGGATCAGGATAGAAGTAATGGGGAACTTAAGGGCAACGAAAAACAATGTTTATGAAACAGAGATGCAGAAAAACAACAGGGAAAAGAACATTATTTTAAAATTCTAGCAAGAATGTTATACAGAAAGTCATTTTTTCTTTCTTGCCTGAATATTGATGGGAAGGAGTTGATATAACTGGAAATAATCCAGCTCCATCTGACAGCATGAATAAAAATCCCATATGTACAATGTGTGCTTTCTACAGATGGCAGCATGTGGAAAGATCAGAGAGTTAATGAACAAAAATATCACCATAAAATAACCTGATGCTGTGTAATTCCCAGCTCCACGTACCTCTCAGCTCCTCTTTGCTCATGTGTGTGTGTTTCCACCACCAAAGCCCAATGCAGAGCACAGGGTGAGGCTACTGCACCTATTAGAGGTTTCCTGCCCACTCTGTTTTTTAGGGCTGCTTCAACTCTGTCTGAAGGTGAGACTGCATGTCCTATCTCAGCATGCTCCAGAGTCCTCTGACATGGGGAATATGATCAGTACCTTCCCATAGACATACCTCTGGCAAGTCAGATGCGTAACCCCTGGAGCTGCCCTGTTTCTCCTCCCTGGCAGTAATGCAGAGGTGCTTGGATGAGAACCAGGTTGCTGTCAGCTCAAATTTCATTAGAAAAATCTCATCCTTTGAGTCCAAAGTGCAGCTAATAGCTGGCAAGGGGATGGTAAGTGACTAAAGGGGCTGACTAAGCCCATTCTTAGCTCTTGCTGCTGACAAAGTGCTGGCTCCCAGCTCCTCTGGGATTAAGGCAGCTCCAGCTTTGTGCCAGAGGAATGGTCCCATCACTGATCAGGAGGAATTGGCTGGATCTGAGAGACAGAGGCAGACCGACATGACAGGAAGATATCATTAGGTTGGAAGTAAAGCTGGTAAAAGTTTACAACAAAGACTGAATTTGAACTGGATCTCCTTCACGGAGATTGAAACCATCTTGCTTTACGCAGTGAAGGAACAGAGACCTTCACAGCACGGGTCTGAGTGCTGTTCCTCTTTCTGTTAAAATACAGAGCCACAACTCCCCCCGTTCTTGCACAGTCCTTCCTAGGAGTCTACAAGGACTCTGTTTCATGATCCTACCTACTGCCTCATGAATCTGCAGTGTTGTGAAATATTGCCTCAGATACTCCTTCCTGTCCCTTCATGAGCAGAGCTGCAGTCAGCACTTTCGTGCTCCTGACAGCCCCTTGCTTCACATGCCTCAGTGCCAGTTCCAGCTGCGAGGCCATAAATCTGGCACTAGGCATGGACTGTGCTGCTGCAGGGCTCTCTTGCTGACAACTCACAGGTGGAGCATCTGGAAAGAAAATGGAGCTATTAGTTAAAAGGTGGATGTGTTCTTGTATGGCTTAAGGGCATCTTAAGGAGCAAAGACAGTTTGTTTCCACAAGGCAAAAAGAGGTATCTTGTAGGTCCCATATCAAGCACACACTGCTGGTTTTACTCCAGTCACCACCACATTGGAGCCCATGAGTCCCAGGGCAGGGATAACCAAGGGCCCACAGCCAGGCAATGGCTCCTGCCCCAGCACATATCATAGAAGGACCACAATGATCATCTCGTTTCAACCCCCTGCTATGTGCAGGGTCGCCAACCAGCAGACCAGGCTGCCCAGAGCCACATCCAGCCTGGCCTTGAATGCCTCCAGGGATGGGGCATCCACAGCTTCCTTGGGCAACCTGTTCCAGTGCGTCACATGCACTCCTCCAAGCTTCAGTTTGCACTCATATCAAGCTATACTCTTAGCTAGGTGGCAAGTGGCTTTTCATTAACCTGCTCCACACATGCCTGCCCAGTGTCCACACAAAGCCAGCTGGGAAGGCTCATGTAGGCAGGTGAAACCAATTCCTTCCTTTGCGATTCCAGGGACACACTTCATCTCAAAGTTAATAATGACCTCGTTTTGAAGAAACGCTGAAGGTATCTGGGTGCAGAGTTGAAGTTAAGCACCAGCAAGAGAGATATTTACATTCAGCCTTGGAAAAGGGAGCAAACATTTTAGAAATTAGTTGTATCATAACTTAATAAGTTAATTAACAGCCACACTTAGAATTCTGCTTTTAACAGACCTGCTTTAATAACAGAACGCTTTAATAACACTCTTTGTGCACTTAAACAGTTGTAAGGAGTGAAAACCAGCTCAGACTGTGACTAAAATATGGACAAATCCCACAGCTTTGATTAATTTAAGTAAATTTCTGCTCACAGGTAGATATGAAGAGATTAGTTCCACAAAATAAATGATCACGGTGCAATTAGCAGTAGTTAACAAGGCTGGTTACAGGATCGTGCTGCACCCTTCTCAAATTTGAGCAAATGCATTCTCTGCTATTAGCTTGCATTCCATTATTATACAACCGTCTCATGTAATTTTAATTCAACTCTTATTAGAGATGAATAATTTAATAGCAAACAGTAACAGACGGTCATCCAGCCTCTGGCCCTCGAAGGGAAAAAGAAGGATGTCAGACCACAACAGCCTTCAGCTGATGTAAATCAGGGCTGCTCAGACACAGCCCCACGCCTGCAGCGTCGTCCTGCAGCTTGGCAGCCCCAGCTGCATCACAGCAGCAAGGCGGTGAGAGGTGATCTGCCCATTAATGACTTGGCCATCAGCAAACAAGGTTATTTTGACCCAAAACACAGCTCGGATCAGGTGTAGCTTGCATTAACACGCCTGCAAAGATTCCCTCCTTCCTTCTTTCAGGAATTGTTTTCACAAGAGCTGCGTGGTTGGCTCATGAGCAGCAGAAATAACCCCTGTACATCACAGTCCATGCAGCTCTGCCCCTGCCGGGTTCCCAGCCCCAGCTCCAACCAAACCAAAACCCTGGCAGGGATCAGCAGAGGGATGCTCAGGGGACTCACAGCAATGACACACAGGGGATTTCACAAACTGATTCCCAATTTACACCAGTGTAAACAAGGGATGACTCAGCGCTACGTGGATTTGCCTGATGTCTCAAAAGATCTGAGTCAATGTTTCTGCTAGGCTGGATTTCCATTTAGTCACAGAAATGGATGTACAGAAAGCCAGCCCAAGCCTCCACACCGTGCGGTCCTATCGAACGCTCATGGTTTGAACGTCACTCATTCCTCACCTCTAGAACTGCAGGAGAAGTGGGATATTCCAGGCATTTCAGTGTATGGAATATGCTCTTAATTCATTACTCTCTTACTTCACACATCAGGTTCTCTGAGCACGAAGCAGAAGCCATATGGCTAAAGCAGCACAAAATGTGGGATTCCTATGCAGTGCAAATCTCCTGTTTCAGTACTTCGTTTTCATCCCAAACTGTGATGGAAAGCCAATGTTTGTTGTTGGACTGAAACTCCAGAAGCATTTCAGTAGACATTTATAAATGAGGAGAAACAGGTTGACATTTTCCAAGCTGAAAGATTTCACTGCTTTCTGTTGAACTAAAACATTTCCTTTTTGGTGAACTCAGTGTCAGACTAAATAAATTTTCCCCTCCCGTGGCTGTAGCACCACATCACAGCTTGCCACCGGCTCTGGATGAATCCTGCAGAAAATACAGCTTGTGCCAGAGATGGCTGAACAAGAACATCCTTCACCGTGATTTTTTAAGCAGAATTACCTCTTAATTCAGCAAAGTTGAAATTTTCCCTATTTCAGTGGAACAACTTTTGGGTTGTGCATTCATGATGTGACAACGCTCTGTAACACAAATGAGCTTCTTCCCATCACTGCTCTCAGGACAGATGATGTACTTTGTGCTTCACAAGGCAAAGCTCCAGGAAGCCTCCAGCACATTGATCCAAACACGTCAGTCCCCGTTCTGCAGTCAGGATGTATTTTCAGCCCAGCAGAAAGCACGACTGAAGGAAGCTCAAAAGGAAACGTGAGCATTGCACACAGATTTCTTCAAAGGAGCACAGCACAAGCAACCCATAGTTGGACTTGGAAGAGCGAGGAATCTGGGCTCCCTCCTGCCAAAGCACTGCTGGAACGGGTCTGTAAGAGCAGCTCTTCCCAGCCCAGGGATCTCATCAAAGTGAGAAGTGGCTGAGATGCCACAGAGTTCGCTTGGCTCGTTAAGGAGAGGCCCTGGAGCACAGGTGACTTTCCCAAGGTCAGAACAGAGTCAGGCCTGCAGGACCCCCTCGTGCTCTTCTTAATCAAAGTCATTAATTTAAAGTATGAATTCTAACACCCTTTTAATCCTTCTTAACAATAAGAAGCGCTATTAAATCCTTAATGTGCCTGCTTTAATTATAACCTATCAAACAGAATCAATTGTAAATGGTAAACACAAAAAGCGGTATTCTGGGAGCAGATGAGATCATGCCATTTAAAATGCAAATTGAGACCGAAGCATTAAACCTATAATAACGTCAATTAATCTTTCCCATGAAAACATACACGAAATATTTAATCTCAGTCTAATCTGAGAGGCTGAGAGAGCCAAAGACAGCAGCTTTGGATTGCCAGGCCTGGTGCAGAGCGCTGAAGGCTGCATGCAGCACGCGGCGCCTCTCCATCCATGTCTCAGCACAGGACCAGAGCAGCCCAGGTGGTTTCTGCAATGCTCTGCACATGAGAGCTGCAAAACCAGCCTGAAAGTAAAAACACCAAGGAGAGTCCTGCCTGTGCTGAGAGAAATGCATTTGGGTGTAATGAGCAGACTTTGTTTTCTGGAAGAGAAATGCGCCAAGCTGGTTACTGAGTTTTAAAGGAATATTTATAATGTAAAGCAAAGACACTTCTGAACAAAAGGCACTTGAAACACAAATAAAAATGTTTTGTTTTGACAATCTGGGAACGGGATATTGATGTATTATTGAAACAGCCTCGGTATTTATTTTCCCCTCCTGCAATATGAATTCATCAAACTCAACACTGCTGGGAAACAAACGGCTTCCAAAGAAATGGCTGCTTTTTCCTGAAAAACACTCAATTGGAAGATTACAGAGCGAGGCTGCTGTGAACCAAGTGGGTGTGGAGGGTCAGCATATCAGCACAGAGGGTCTGATATGGCTTAGGTGCGTGTGCTGACACTAGATGCACTGCAGTGCAGAGATATCCCTGTTATCATCAGTGTTATTTAGCTCTGATAATGGGTTCGGTCCCGCAGAGAATACAAATGTAGCTGCACAGCTGGACAAATAATGACAGCATTTGTCTTCGTGTCATTTCTGGTGGAAAATATTGGCAAAAAGCCCAATGAAATTTATTTGCAATGAATTACTGGATAATTCAACAAATGAAGTCAGAACAGCGAGAGAACACACGGAGGACGACTGCCTGCCCAGCACCCTGCAAGCAGCAGCAAGCCAGGAGTACAGGGCACAGGAACGTCAGCTGGGCAGAACTCAGTGACTCCCAGCCCTTCACACTGCCTTTACATTACTGCCTTTACATTACTGCCTGCCAGTGGCACCACTGGGAGGAATCCTGAAACATGCTGCTGTTTGAGGATGCTCAGTTCAAGCTCGGATCCCAATCTTTGCAGAATTGATTGAAAAGAAAGAAGGCAAAAAGCAACCTGCTGGAAATGTCAATGGACTTCTTCATTCTTTAAATGGAGTGTAAATGAAAATGAGCACGCGGAGGTAAAACAGATCTTCAAAGAGCGCAAATTTAGAGCATTCATGACTGAAATGACAACGCAATTTAATTAATTCAAATCCAGATGCAAAACACCGAGAGATAGATTAGAAAGATAATACCCCATAGAGAGTGATAGAGCTCACCCCAGCTATTGCCTGGAAGGGAAAGCTGTGTGCTCGGAGTCAAAGGAGTGGGAAAAATACAAAGTTAGTTCCAGGTGATCCTGCCATGGTTTTTTTCAGCTGCACAGCCTTGCCAAAAAATCAATGCTCTGCAGAACTGCTCTCACAACACGTGTTAATGGAAGGCAGGAGCAGCTCTGCGTGTTGGAGCAGCGTGCTGACACAGCCCTGGGTCTTGCAGGGCTTTGGCACAGGAGCAGAATGGGAGCTCAGGCTCTCAGCTCGTGCTGCTGACAGCTGTCCTGGAGTTCCAACTTCCAGATGAACCGCCACCAACTTTCCTGGGCCCAATCTGTAAAGGGCTGAACGTCCCTTTTCTTCTACGCATGGAATAATCTCTTGCAAAACGAATTGGGTCACCTACTGTGGAACTCCTTTATCAAGAATTAGCTTCTTATCTATTCCAGCAGTTTTCACGTGGAATAGGACTTAAAATACCGCTTTTGGAACAGAACAGCCACCCTATTATGGCTGACATGTTTTCAGCAGAGTTGAGATAGATAGAATAAAACGTAGGCTTCGATATGATTAGTTTAAGGCACGATGATGGATAATGCAGTTTACCTGAGAAGTTCTGCATCAATCTGGCCTGCAGTAATTACATTATTTCAGCAAATCCCAGCAATGCAGACCTGAGTCAGGATCCTACTGAGCTCAGAACTACAAAAATCACAGAAAAAATCAACCATTATAGCACTTGAAACCCTGCTATGGACAAACTAATGAGAGCGATCAGTCTACAACACGAGAATGAGAGATCCTGGCCTTACAAAAGCTGTTCCCAGTTTGATTTTGCTGGTGTTAAGCTGAGCAGTTCTAAGTTGCCCCAAACACCCCAGGAAGTCATGGGAGTGGTGAAAAGCATTTTGCTATTGTTACTCTGACAGCTGATTACCTTCACAAACACAATTAACTGGGGAGAAGACCTGTGAGACGCAATGTGCCCATCCTACTTGCACGGGAGAGAGCGACGAAAGCAGAATTAAGTTGTGTCACCTCCAGTGTGTCATTTTTCTACAAGCAAGCCCGAACAGATTGATTTCTGGGTCTCCTTCAGCGTAACTTAATCAATTCTGAGTAAATTTAGCTGGGCATATGGATGCTCGTGTGTCTGGCACCCGCTCCTCCCGTAATACGGTTACAGGAATTTCAATCAGCACCACCAGTGGCTCCCACTGTACAACCACTTGGAACATAAAAGGCTTAATGCATTTGGAGCACTAATTCATCCTGTCTGGCACACTGGGTTGTGAGAACATGGGCCATATTTCCAGCAGGTGCCTGAGAACCTCTGCGAACGTTTTGGTTGTCTCCAAATTTCCTTCCTGCAGAGCTGCCAAAGATGCTCCAAGTTCCTTCAGCTAAAGAGGAAAGTCTCCAGATAGGCATTCAGAAGGGACAGCTTGAGTCAGAGCTCTAGAAGATGGCTGAGGGAAGATCCTTGAAGGATGAACGTGTTCCCTTCTCAACAGTTATCACCACTTTGAGATGCAACAGAGAATAGAGAAAAGTGAGGGTTGATTCAATCCCCTGCATGTAGGCATCAAATTCTGCCATGGCTTGGGCTGCCCTTGCAGCAGACCTCAGATCACTGAGACCCACAGCTGGAGGCCAGCAGGATTTGCCAGAGTGTGAGAAACTGGAGAAACTCCCATTTAGGCAGCTGAACTGAGACCACAGAAACAGCACAGATCAGAATCAGCTCCTTCCAGACAGCTGCCAGAGGAGCAGCTGGAGGAAAGACAAGAACGCCGCACAAGTAGGAGGAACCCCATCCTCGGAGAAGTTGGTGGAGAAAGAACAGAACCTGCAGAAAACACCAAGCATGAGAATCACGGAATGCTTTGGTTGGAAGGGACCTCCCAGACCCCATCCCAGCCATCGGACGGCCGAGCAGCCGGCCCACAGGGGCAGGTACAGGCAGGCAGGCTGCGTGCTGCACCGGGACACAGCCGAGCACAGCAGGCAAGTCTGTATGCACTCACAGCGACTTCATTTCGCCCCGAGGCTTTTAAAAGTCTTTTGGAATTTCTTTTTTTTTTAATATATGAAGCTGGTGATATCTGTGTGCTCATGATTAACTCAAGGCACTTCGCTGCTCTGCACTTACAAGAATGTCTACATAATGAGATAATCAGACGCTGAAATACTGGTTGTGCTTATTGATTTCCTTCCAGAAGCAGCGCCTCCATTTCCACCACGACAGACAAAATATCGATTTTTTTATGGCTGTTAAATTTTTGTATTCTTTTTTTCCCTTGCAGATATTGAGGATCCCATTGACTTCTGTTATTTTACTAAGTTTTCATTAAGTGTAAGGTTTTGGTGATTACTGCTTTCATATAATTGTCCATGAGAAGGTTCATAAACGTATCGAAAGCAGCAAAAAATGCCCCCCGCTTCAAAAGATGCCAGATAGAAAGAACTTGAAAATTATTCCTTCAATTATTTGCTGTCTCTCCCTTGGAAAAAGAAAACCAACCCAACTTATGAATAATGCTGGAGTCAGCAAAGGGGTTTTAAAAAACATCTCCCGAATTTCCCAGATTTATTAGTTTATCACCACAATGGAGAAGAATATGGAAATGAGGGAGAAATACATTATGCAAAGCAATAAGTGACACGCAGCAGAACGGAAAGACGACGTTTATGCCACTGAGCAGCTGGGGACGATTTACTGCCTGCTGCATAGAAATGGAGCGCAGGCCGCGCTGGGGCTGCACGCAGCCCTGTGTGCCCCGTAGGTGTGAGCAGCGCTCAGCAGGGGCAGCAGGGCAGTGCGGCAGCCCTCGGACCCGGGCCCACCTGCACAACCCCCCCAACTGCAGTGTGTGGCTGAAGGGCTGCAGCTGGGGGACGAGCCTCTGCACGCAGCACCGACCGCACCGCACAGCGCTGCCCCACCAAGTGCACTTTTTGTCTCTGTTTCTTCCATTTTTTCTTTTTGGTTGGGGTTTTTTTTCAGCCTCTGAAGCCTCAGCTGGTCTGGGCATTTCCTGGTGACTGCTTCCAAGGCCGTGCATTCAGTACTACCTGCAGATGTGATCTGCAACTAATGGGGAACTTAAGGGCAACGAAAAACAATGTTTATGAAACAGAGATGCAGAAAAACAACAGGGAAAAGAACATTATTTTAAAATTCTAGCAAGAATGTTATACAGAAAGTCATTTTTTCTTTCTTGCCTGAATATTGATGGGAAGGAGTTGATATAACTGGAAATAATCCAGCTCCATCTGACAGCATGAATAAAAATCCCATATGTACAATGTGTGCTTTCTACAGATGGCAGCATGTGGAAAGATCAGAGAGTTAATGAACAAAAATATCACCATAAAATAACCTGATGCTGTGTAATTCCCAGCTCCACGTACCTCTCAGCTCCTCTTTGCTCATGTGTGTGTGTTTCCACCACCAAAGCCCAATGCAGAGCACAGGGTGAGGCTACTGCACCTATTAGAGGTTTCCTGCCCACTCTGTTTTTTAGGGCTGCTTCAACTCTGTCTGAAGGTGAGACTGCATGTCCTATCTCAGCATGCTCCAGAGTCCTCTGACATGGGGAATATGATCAGTACCTTCCCATAGACATACCTCTGGCAAGTCAGATGCGTAACCCCTGGAGCTGCCCTGTTTCTCCTCCCTGGCAGTAATGCAGAGGTGCTTGGATGAGAACCAGGTTGCTGTCAGCTCAAATTTCATTAGAAAAATCTCATCCTTTGAGTCCAAAGTGCAGCTAATAGCTGGCAAGGGGATGGTAAGTGACTAAAGGGGCTGACTAAGCCCATTCTTAGCTCTTGCTGCTGACAAAGTGCTGGCTCCCAGCTCCTCTGGGATTAAGGCAGCTCCAGCTTTGTGCCAGAGGAATGGTCCCATCACTGATCAGGAGGAATTGGCTGGATCTGAGAGACAGAGGCAGACCGACATGACAGGAAGATATCATTAGGTTGGAAGTAAAGCTGGTAAAAGTTTACAACAAAGACTGAATTTGAACTGGATCTCCTTCACGGAGATTGAAACCATCTTGATTTACGCAGTGAAGGAACAGAGACGGGTCTGAGTGCTGTTCCTCTTTCTGTTAAAATACAGAGCCACAACTCCCCCCGTTCTTGCACAGTCCTTCCTAGGAGTCTACAAGGACTCTGTTTCATGATCCTACCTACTGCCTCATGAATCTGCAGTGCTGTGAAATAGTGCCTCAGATACTCCTTCCTGTCCCTTCATGAGCAGAGCTGCAGTCAGCACTTTCGTGCTCCTGACAGCCCCTTGCTTCACATGCCTCAGTGCCAGTTCCAGCTGCGAGGCCATAAATCTGGCACTAGGCATGGACTGTGCTGCTGCAGGGCTCTCTTGCTGACAACTCACAGGTGGAGCATCTGGAAAGAAAATGGAGCTATTAGTTAAAAGGTGGATGTGTTCTTGTATGGCTTAAGGGCATCTTAAGGAGCAAAGACAGTTTGTTTCCACAAGGCAAAAAGAGGTATCTTGTAGGTCCCATATCAAGCACACACTGCTGGTTTTACTCCAGTCACCACCACATTGGAGCCCATGAGTCCCAGGGCAGGGATAACCAAGGGCCCACAGCCAGGCAATGGCTCCTGCCCCAGCACATATCATAGAAGGACCACAATGATCATCTCGTTTCAACCCCCTGCTATGTGCAGGGTCGCCAACCAGCAGACCAGGCTGCCCAGAGCCACATCCAGCCTGGCCTTGAATGCCTCCAGGGATGGGGCATCCACAGCGTCCTTGGGCAACCTGTTCCAGTGCGTCACATGCACTCCTCCAAGCTTCAGTTTGCACTCATATCAAGCTATACTCTTAGCTAGGTGGCAAGTGGCTTTTCATTAACCTGCTCCACACATGCCTGCCCAGTGTCCACACAAAGCCAGCTGGGAAGGCTCATGTAGGCAGGTGAAACCAATTCCCTCCTTTGCGATTCCAGGGACACACTTCATCTCAAAGTTAATAATGACCTCGTTTTGAAGAAACGCTGAAGGTATCTGGGTGCAGAGTTGAAGTTAAGCACCAGCAAGAGAGATATTTACATTCAGCCTTGGAAAAGGGAGCAAACATTTTAGAAATTAGTTGTATCATAACTTAATAAGTTAATTAACAGCCACACTTAGAATTCTGCTTTTAACAGACCTGCTTTAATAACAGAACGCTTTAATAACACTCTTTGTGCACTTAAACAGTTGTAAGGAGTGAAAACCAGCTCAGACTGTGACTAAAATATGGACAAATCCCACAGCTTTGATTAATTTAAGTAAATTTCTGCTCACAGGTAGATATGAAGAGATTAGTTCCACAAAATAAATGATCACGGTGCAATTAGCAGTAGTTAACAAGGCTGGTTACAGGATCGTGCTGCACCCTTCTCAAATTTGAGCAAATGCATTCTCTGCTATTAGCTTGCATTCCATTATTATACAACCGTCTCATGTAATTTTAATTCAACTCTTATTAGAGATGAATAATTTAATAGCAAACAGTAACAGACGGTCATCCAGCCTCTGGCCCTCGAAGGGAAAAAGAAGGATGTCAGACCACAACAGCCTTCAGCTGATGTAAATCAGGGCTGCTCAGACACAGCCCCACGCCTGCAGCGTCGTCCTGCAGCTTGGCAGCCCCAGCTGCATCACAGCAGCAAGGCGGTGAGAGGTGATCTGCCCATTAATGACTTGGCCATCAGCAAACAAGGTTATTTTGACCCAAAACACAGCTCGGATCAGGTGTAGCTTGCATTAACACGCCTGCAAAGATTCCCTCCTTCCTTCTTTCAGGAATTGTTTTCACAAGAGCTGCGTGGTTGGCTCATGAGCAGCAGAAATAACCCCTGTACATCACAGTCCATGCAGCTCTGCCCCTGCCGGGTTCCCAGCCCCAGCTCCAACCAAACCAAAACCCTGGCAGGGATCAGCAGAGGGATGCTCAGGGGACTCACAGCAATGACACACAGGGGATTTCACAAACTGATTCCCAATTTACACCAGTGTAAACAAGGGATGACTCAGCGCTACGTGGATTTGCCTGATGTCTCAAAAGATCTGAGTCAATGTTTCTGCTAGGCTGGATTTCCATTTAGTCACAGAAATGGATGTACAGAAAGCCAGCCCAAGCCTCCACACCGTGCGGTCCTATCGAACGCTCATGGTTTGAACGTCACTCATTCCTCACCTCTAGAACTGCAGGAGAAGTGGGATATTCCAGGCATTTCAGTGTATGGAATATGCTCTTAATTCATTACTCTCTTACTTCACACATCAGGTTCTCTGAGCACGAAGCAGAAGCCATATGGCTAAAGCAGCACAAAATGTGGGATTCCTATGCAGTGCAAATCTCCTGTTTCAGTACTTCGTTTTCATCCCAAACTGTGATGGAAAGCCAATGTTTGTTGTTGGACTGAAACTCCAGAAGCATTTCAGTAGACATTTATAAATGAGGAGAAACAGGTTGACATTTTCCAAGCTGAAAGATTTCACTGCTTTCTGTTGAACTAAAACATTTCCTTTTTGGTGAACTCAGTGTCAGACTAAATAAATTTTCCCCTCCCGTGGCTGTAGCACCACATCACAGCTTGCCACCGGCTCTGGATGAATCCTGCAGAAAATACAGCTTGTGCCAGAGATGGCTGAACAAGAACATCCTTCACCGTGATTTTTTAAGCAGAATTACCTCTTAATTCAGCAAAGTTGAAATTTTCCCTATTTCAGTGGAACAACTTTTGGGTTGTGCATTCATGATGTGACAACGCTCTGTAACACAAATGAGCTTCTTCCCATCACTGCTCTCAGGACAGATGATGTACTTTGTGCTTCACAAGGCAAAGCTCCAGGAAGCCTCCAGCACATTGATCCAAACACGTCAGTCCCCGTTCTGCAGTCAGGATGTATTTTCAGCCCAGCAGAAAGCACGACTGAAGGAAGCTCAAAAGGAAACGTGAGCATTGCACACAGATTTCTTCAAAGGAGCACAGCACAAGCAACCCATAGTTGGACTTGGAAGAGCGAGGAATCTGGGCTCCCTCCTGCCAAAGCACTGCTGGAACGGGTCTGTAAGAGCAGCTCTTCCCAGCCCAGGGATCTCATCAAAGTGAGAAGTGGCTGAGATGCCACAGAGTTCGCTTGGCTCGTTAAGGAGAGGCCCTGGAGCACAGGTGACTTTCCCAAGGTCAGAACAGAGTCAGGCCTGCAGGACCCCCTCGTGCTCTTCTTAATCAAAGTCATTAATTTAAAGTATGAATTCTAACACCCTTTTAATCCTTCTTAACAATAAGAAGCGCTATTAAATCCTTAATGTGCCTGCTTTAATTATAACCTATCAAACAGAATCAATTGTAAATGGTAAACACAAAAAGCGGTATTCTGGGAGCAGATGAGATCATGCCATTTAAAATGCAAATTGAGACCGAAGCATTAAACCTATAATAACGTCAATTAATCTTTCCCATGAAAACATACACGAAATATTTAATCTCAGTCTAATCTGAGAGGCTGAGAGAGCCAAAGACAGCAGCTTTGGATTGCCAGGCCTGGTGCAGAGCGCTGAAGGCTGCATGCAGCACGCGGCGCCTCTCCATCCATGTCTCAGCACAGGACCAGAGCAGCCCAGGTGGTTTCTGCAATGCTCTGCACATGAGAGCTGCAAAACCAGCCTGAAAGTAAAAACACCAAGGAGAGTCCTGCCTGTGCTGAGAGAAATGCATTTGGGTGTAATGAGCAGACTTTGTTTTCTGGAAGAGAAATGCGCCAAGCTGGTTACTGAGTTTTAAAGGAATATTTATAATGTAAAGCAAAGACACTTCTGAACAAAAGGCACTTGAAACACAAATAAAAATGTTTTGTTTTGACAATCTGGGAACGGGATATTGATGTATTATTGAAACAGCCTCGGTATTTATTTTCCCCTCCTGCAATATGAATTCATCAAACTCAACACTGCTGGGAAACAAACGGCTTCCAAAGAAATGGCTGCTTTTTCCTGAAAAACACTCAATTGGAAGATTACAGAGCGAGGCTGCTGTGAACCAAGTGGGTGTGGAGGGTCAGCATATCAGCACAGAGGGTCTGATATGGCTTAGGTGCGTGTGCTGACACTAGATGCACTGCAGTGCAGAGATATCCCTGTTATCATCAGTGTTATTTAGCTCTGATAATGGGTTCGGTCCCGCAGAGAATACAAATGTAGCTGCACAGCTGGACAAATAATGACAGCATTTGTCTTCGTGTCATTTCTGGTGGAAAATATTGGCAAAAAGCCCAATGAAATTTATTTGCAATGAATTACTGGATAATTCAACAAATGAAGTCAGAACAGCGAGAGAACACACGGAGGACGACTGCCTGCCCAGCACCCTGCAAGCAGCAGCAAGCCAGGAGTACAGGGCACAGGAACGTCAGCTGGGCAGAACTCAGTGACTCCCAGCCCTTCACACTGCCTTTACATTACTGCCTTTACATTACTGCCTGCCAGTGGCACCACTGGGAGGAATCCTGAAACATGCTGCTGTTTGAGGATGCTCAGTTCAAGCTCGGATCCCAATCTTTGCAGAATTGATTGAAAAGAAAGAAGGCAAAAAGCAACCTGCTGGAAATGTCAATGGACTTCTTCATTCTTTAAATGGAGTGTAAATGAAAATGAGCACGCGGAGGTAAAACAGATCTTCAAAGAGCGCAAATTTAGAGCATTCATGACTGAAATGACAACGCAATTTAATTAATTCAAATCCAGATGCAAAACACCGAGAGATAGATTAGAAAGATAATACCCCATAGAGAGTGATAGAGCTCACCCCAGCTATTGCCTGGAAGGGAAAGCTGTGTGCTCGGAGTCAAAGGAGTGGGAAAAATACAAAGTTAGTTCCAGGTGATCCTGCCATGGTTTTTTTCAGCTGCACAGCCTTGCCAAAAAATCAATGCTCTGCAGAACTGCTCTCACAACACGTGTTAATGGAAGGCAGGAGCAGCTCTGCGTGTTGGAGCAGCGTGCTGACACAGCCCTGGGTCTTGCAGGGCTTTGGCACAGGAGCAGAATGGGAGCTCAGGCTCTCAGCTCGTGCTGCTGACAGCTGTCCTGGAGTTCCAACTTCCAGATGAACCGCCACCAACTTTCCTGGGCCCAATCTGTAAAGGGCTGAACGTCCCTTTTCTTCTACGCATGGAATAATCTCTTGCAAAACGAATTGGGTCACCTACTGTGGAACTCCTTTATCAAGAATTAGCTTCTTATCTATTCCAGCAGTTTTCACGTGGAATAGGACTTAAAATACCGCTTTTGGAACAGAACAGCCACCCTATTATGGCTGACATGTTTTCAGCAGAGTTGAGATAGATAGAATAAAACGTAGGCTTCGATATGATTAGTTTAAGGCACGATGATGGATAATGCAGTTTACCTGAGAAGTTCTGCATCAATCTGGCCTGCAGTAATTACATTATTTCAGCAAATCCCAGCAATGCAGACCTGAGTCAGGATCCTACTGAGCTCAGAACTACAAAAATCACAGAAAAAATCAACCATTATAGCACTTGAAACCCTGCTATGGACAAACTAATGAGAGCGATCAGTCTACAACACGAGAATGAGAGATCCTGGCCTTACAAAAGCTGTTCCCAGTTTGATTTTGCTGGTGTTAAGCTGAGCAGTTCTAAGTTGCCCCAAACACCCCAGGAAGTCATGGGAGTGGTGAAAAGCATTTTGCTATTGTTACTCTGACAGCTGATTACCTTCACAAACACAATTAACTGGGGAGAAGACCTGTGAGACGCAATGTGCCCATCCCATTGCACGGGAGAGAGCGACGAAAGCAGAATTAAGTTGTGTCACCTCCAGTGTGTCATTTTTCTACAAGCAAGCCCGAACAGATTGATTTCTGGGTCTCCTTCAGCGTAACTTAATCAATTCTGAGTAAATTTAGCTGGGCATATGGATGCTCGTGTGTCTGGCACCCGCTCCTCCCGTAATACGGTTACAGGAATTTCAATCAGCACCACCAGTGGCTCCCACTGTACAACCACTTGGAACATAAAAGGCTTAATGCATTTGGAGCACTAATTCATCCTGTCTGGCACACTGGGTTGTGAGAACATGGGCCATATTTCCAGCAGGTGCCTGAGAACCTCTGCGAACGTTTTGGTTGTCTCCAAATTTCCTTCCTGCAGAGCTGCCAAAGATGCTCCAAGTTCCTTCAGCTAAAGAGGAAAGTCTCCAGATAGGCATTCAGAAGGGACAGCTTGAGTCAGAGCTCTAGAAGATGGCTGAGGGAAGATCCTTGAAGGATGAACGTGTTCCCTTCTCAACAGTTATCACCACTTTGAGATGCAACAGAGAATAGAGAAAAGTGAGGGTTGATTCAATCCCCTGCATGTAGGCATCAAATTCTGCCATGGCTTGGGCTGCCCTTGCAGCAGACCTCAGATCACTGAGACCCACAGCTGGAGGCCAGCAGGATTTGCCAGAGTGTGAGAAACTGGAGAAACTCCCATTTAGGCAGCTGAACTGAGACCACAGAAACAGCACAGATCAGAATCAGCTCCTTCCAGACAGCTGCCAGAGGAGCAGCTGGAGGAAAGACAAGAACGCCGCACAAGTAGGAGGAACCCCATCCTCGGAGAAGTTGGTGGAGAAAGAACAGAACCTGCAGAAAACACCAAGCATGAGAATCACGGAATGCTTTGGTTGGAAGGGACCTCCCAGACCCCATCCCAGCCATCGGACGGCCGAGCAGCCGGCCCACAGGGGCAGGTACAGGCAGGCAGGCTGCGTGCTGCACCGGGACACAGCCGAGCACAGCAGGCAAGTCTGTATGCACTCACAGCGACTTCATTTCGCCCCGAGGCTTTTAAAAGTCTTTTGGAATTTCTTTTTTTTTTAATATATGAAGCTGGTGATATCTGTGTGCTCATGATTAACTCAAGGCACTTCGCTGCTCTGCACTTACAAGAATGTCTACATAATGAGATAATCAGACGCTGAAATACTGGTTGTGCTTATTGATTTCCTTCCAGAAGCAGCGCCTCCATTTCCACCACGACAGACAAAATATCGATTTTTTTATGGCTGTTAAATTTTTGTATTCTTTTTTTCCCTTGCAGATATTGAGGATCCCATTGACTTCTGTTATTTTACTAAGTTTTCATTAAGTGTAAGGTTTTGGTGATTACTGCTTTCATATAATTGTCCATGAGAAGGTTCATAAACGTATCGAAAGCAGCAAAAAATGCCCCCCGCTTCAAAAGATGCCAGATAGAAAGAACTTGAAAATTATTCCTTCAATTATTTGCTGTCTCTCCCTTGGAAAAAGAAAACCAACCCAACTTATGAATAATGCTGGAGTCAGCAAAGGGGTTTTAAAAAACATCTCCCGAATTTCCCAGATTTATTAGTTTATCACCACAATGGAGAAGAATATGGAAATGAGGGAGAAATACATTATGCAAAGCAATAAGTGACACGCAGCAGAACGGAAAGACGACGTTTATGCCACTGAGCAGCTGGGGACGATTTACTGCCTGCTGCATAGAAATGGAGCGCAGGCCGCGCTGGGGCTGCACGCAGCCCTGTGTGCCCCGTAGGTGTGAGCAGCGCTCAGCAGGGGCAGCAGGGCAGTGCGGCAGCCCTCGGACCCGGGCCCACCTGCACAACCCCCCCAACTGCAGTGTGTGGCTGAAGGGCTGCAGCTGGGGGACGAGCCTCTGCACGCAGCACCGACCGCACCGCACAGCGCTGCCCCACCAAGTGCACTTTTTGTCTCTGTTTCTTCCATTTTTTCTTTTTGGTTGGGTTTTTTTTTCAGTCTCTGAAGCCTCAGCTGGTCTGGGCATTTCCTGGTGACTGCTTCCAAGGCCGTGCATTCAGTACTACCTGCAGATGTGATCTGCAACACCTGCAGCTACCCCAGCATTTGATACCCTCTGAAAGAGAAAATGCTGGTTACTGGGCAGCGCGTGGGCTGCTTGCAAAGTGGGGTAATATCCAAGCAGAATTACCTACAAAGACCTATGGGGCACTTCACATCTATATAATGGCTAAGCAATCAATTCCAGCTTAAACTGTAATGGCAATATCTGACACCATCGCCAAGAAATATTCTGACAACCTTTTGCTACAGAATTACACTTTCTACATGCAGAAATGATGTCATTCTCAGTTCTTCCAGATCTTTGGGCTGAAAACTGAAAGCGAACTAAAGCTGCTTCATGTTTGTTACATGAAATACAAAAAGAAATGAAATAAATAGGAAAGCAAACCACCAATGCCTACCTGGAGACAAACATTAAATCTCCCAAGTTTCCATTTCCTATACCTGCTAATTAAAACATGAACTGAGGACAAGCACATCCTAAGGTCTCATTACACACTTCTGAAAGGGCAAGTGCTCGACTTGCAGAAGCACCAAAGGGTGTTGATGCATTGCCAGCTTTGGACGTGCCCACACTTCTGCTACGTTCCCACAGCAGCCACTGCACCAACAGCTTGGGAGCACCCCGGCCTGCGCCTGGCCGTGTGCAGGGAGCAGAGCAGCTTTCCCAGCGCTGCGGGGAGCGTGCACAGCTTCCCAGAGCAGAAGCAGATGCTGGCTGCTGGAAGCCCATCAGCACTTGGAGAGCTGTGGTGGGCCGTATCTCTGCTTGCAGCTCAGCTGGTTAGCTTGCAAGCAATTGGGAGTTTTATTCACGCCTGCAGGCATGAGCCAAATTACTGAACAGAGCCCTGAGTCAGCCTCACCATCTTCAGTATCTCATTCCTCGTCAGCTCCTGTTGCTGAAGGCAGAATTGCAAAACTAGGCAGGGGCTGAATTCATCACAGTGACATTCAATAACAATACCTCGATGACACTTAGATCTTGAAGAGTTAATAAATGCTGCTGAGCACTCTTCACCCTGCTTCAGAGTTGAAGAAGGCTCCGCATTATGGACCCAGGTCATCTATCACAAACCTGCGAGACAACAAAGCAAAGCCACTCTTCAAGTCTCCCAGATTAATGCCTCCTCTGCTGGACCATCTGTAGCACATGTGCCAAACTAGATTGTTTTAAATGGCCTAAATATGTCCAGCTCCTGAAGCGCTGGATGCCCTTAGCAGTGTTTCCTTCTTGCCTACAGGCATCAGTCAGGAACGCTATTAACATTAACAGAGAATGGGTTTACAGCTTTTTTTCAATCTCTCCCTGCGGCCCCGGTTTATTTATTGTGCGTGTGAGTGAAGACAAGGCAGCCGTTCCTCATTACTAAGAGATCTCTTCCCATTTCCCTGATGTGCCATTTCCTTGCACAGCAGTCCCTGCGGCATCCCTGTATCCTGTGCCTGTTTCCCGGAGCAGAGTTACTCACTGGATTTGCATTGCAGTCATACAGAGAAGCTCTGTGTGCACATCCCCATCCCCGGGATCACGTGCTGGATCAGTTTGCAAACTCCTCAGCTCCTGTGTGAGCGAGCCTAATGGGTCTGGAGCTGGGAGGTTTCATCAGTAATCCCAGGTGCCTCGAAATGCCACTTTTTTATTACAGCTGCAAAGCTCTCAGGAATTGCAGCTGACCCTGGAGTCCCCAGCAAGCAATGCATTCATGTTCCATTTGCTGCATGCTGGAATCTGTCATTCAGATTCTTGTTGCAGCTGTTAAAATGTCATTGGCAGCTGCTGGTGCACCATGAGACAGCTGCTATTTGAGAGCACTGGAGCTCCTCAGTTCATTAAGGGCACCTCAGAGAAGCACGGGCTCTGACTGATCTCAAAACTGCTCCTTGGTTCTGTGTTATAATTTACACAGAATGAGAAAGCTGTGTACCAAACACCCAAATATTGTGTAGCACTTTATGTGTGGGAGAAAAAACAAAACCCAAGTGGTATATCCAGCTGTGCAGCAGCAATGTAAGACTCTCTGTATTGGCTGCATTTTAGTAAGGGTTAGTGCTCTTTGTTCCCTGCTGCAAACTGCTAGGCCAACAATTTGTCACCTCCACACATCTTGGACACAGAACAGCGATCTTGGCTGTACAGAAGTGCTGCCATCAAGTTCAGCAGAACTTCTGTCTCTCTGGTTGCTCTGAAAGCTGCACACAAGCAGCTGCCACCCACGCCAACGGATGACAGGTTCCTTCCCTCTGGGACGGCGCCTTCCAGTGGGCACAAAGTTCTTGCAGCCTGCAGGGACAGGTTTTGGAAGGGACAGGGACAGGAAGATGGGGGAGGAAGAAGGAAGGGTCACCATGCTGTGCTTCTGCTGGAGGGCTCTCTCTCTTCCATGCACATCTCTGGAACCCTCTAGAAATGCAGTGACCACGTTTGTTCCATCTGGGGCTGGAAGCAAGGCCAGTGCTGCAGCTCACAGCAGTGCTTTGAATCACAGCAGCAGCCTGCAGATGTTTGCAGATTTGTTGCAGTACTGAAAAAGAATAAAACAACATCCCCCAACAAAAACAAAGCTACCAAAGCAGCCACAGCAACAAAAGCCAACTCACTGAAAACAAACAAACAAAAAAGAAAGGCTTTCATTTTTATAGCAGCATGTTTAATTAGTTTCATTTATCTGGGAATTCAGTTTGCTTGTTCTAGGCATAATAAACACTGCAAGTTATTGCTAATTCAGGCTCCACCACCTGTTCCCAATGATGGACTTACTGACCTCTATGCCATCCCTCTTGTTTTCTGCTGGGAGAGCCAAACCCTTACGATTTCTGCTCTGGTTCTGCCATCCTGACCCAGCAAAGAGACACGTTGTGCCTCCATCCTTGGTCCCAAAGACCTCTGCACATCTCCACGGATAGTAAGTAACAATAAAGAGAAATGAAAAGAAAGAATGTGGCAAGAAAAGCAGCTGGGCTGGAGCTTCAGGAGCTGAAGTGGGACTGCATTTGCAAGCAGCAGCAGCAGAGCAAGATGCAGAGCTGCCCAGGAGCAGCGGGTGCTGGGCTCAGAGGTGGTTTCAAACCACACCTGGAGAAGGGCTCTGTGGCTCTTCTGCCTCCTGGCAGCCACAGCAGGCCCTGCACAGCCCCCAGCCCGACTCACCTCCACTGCCTGCTTGCTCCAAGGGAAGCTGTTCACTGACCCAGCTGACTCTGGCACTCAGGAGCTCCACAGTGCAAAGGATAAAAGATCGTCTTGAGCAGAAAAGAGACAGAAAGAGACAGAAACTGGAGCTTTTAATCAGAAACCTGAATTAACCTTCCCAGAAGGGAATCTATGGGGGCTGTGGCTTTTATTTATAAACCTATTTCTTCCTTGGTTTGGGGTTTTTTTAAATTTATTTATTTACAAGGAGAAGCAAAGCATGGAGAAAGGCAGTGTTTTGAGAACACCTCAGCTAAGGGTATCTACATAGCTGTGCTAAGTCCAAAGAATGAGGATTTAAACCCCAAAGCACAACTCGGTGAACACAACTCTTCCCTCCCCCCCCAAAAAAAACCCAAACCTAAATCTCATTAATTGGAGAAGGTGGTCCTGCTGGCTTCCAGAGCCCTGCTCTGAGGACTTCTTCAAGTGGAGGGATTATTTCCCTTTTGTTATATTAAAAGGCAGGTGGAAGGGTAAGCACTGGAGAAACGTCATTATATACTGAGAGCGATTCCAATAAAAATGTGCTTTTCCATATGGATAAAGCAGAGCTGCTATTTGAGACACATACTGTGTTCTTCTACTGCAACTTGCAAAGGCTTTTCATTCTGCTTGTATTTCATGTTTCAAGTGGATTATTTCCCTCCAGTTGATAAGAGTGTAATTCAGTCAGGCCTTGGAGATGGTTACTTCATTTCTCAAAAGGATATTTTGCATGGAAGGATCTTTCTTTTTTCCTTTCTTTTTTTATTTTTTTAAACATCACCTACAGCCTGCGGAAATGAGATATATTAGCAAGTACTAAATGGCTAATCACGAAGAGAGCCAGTGGTAAATTAAACCAAGGTGGGATGAAAGCAATGCTTTTCCTAGCTGTGAAGAGCTGTGCAACTCAGTGTGCAACAAAGGCATGCCCAGCCACTGCAGGCAGCTGCACCTGGTCCCTGAATCAGCCTGGCAGCCCAGCTGGGTGCCTCACAGACAGCACAGGGACACTGCAGGAAACTGCCCAGACCTTTGGGCAGCTGAGTGGCAGCACCCTGTGCATGGCCGCTCTGCCACTGAGGCCAACAAGAGCCCTGTCCCTGGCTGGACATCCCACTGATGGCACTATAAGGTGCCAGAGCAAAATGAACCCCAGTCTCTGCATTTTCTCCCTGGGAAGACTGGGTGGAATCCTGACATGGACAGCATCTTGACTGTGGCAAAGGACTGCACCACCAACGCTGCTCTGCATGGTTCAGTCTCAGCACGTTCCCTCCTGCAGGGAAGGGTCTTGGAGCATCAGGCCCCTGTCCCTGGCAGCAGTTTAGGTGCAGCCACCAGTCTGCAGACAAAGATAGCTGAACTGCATAGACACACAATTCTTTAATTCTACTATTTCAGCTGGGATCGAGGCCAGAGAATGTCCTCTTCTGGATGAGTGCAGACAATGATGTCTATACGTTGAATAAATGCAGATATATATGGGTGCTATCTTTGCTTTGCTAGGAGATGATGCTGAACTGTGGCACATCTGTTGGCACGCACCACTTGCACCCCTGCTGCCTGCTCCACCCCCCCGGACTCAGTGGCTGCCCAGCCCACCCCACACACAGCCCAGAGGGAGAAACACTCACTAAAAGGGCAGGCTTATTTTGAGAGATCTCCTTAATACATTGCCAGACCCTCTTCTCTGTTAATTTATGTGGTCGTTCCCTCTGATACAAAGGGAAAGTGAAGTCAATGATACCTTTCAGGGGAAGGATCAGGGCAAGTCCATCTCCCTATTAAATATTATGCATCCTTTTACCGTCTCACAGCTTTGCATTTTTCCTATATGAAGGTTGTTAATGCATTAAGTTTCAAGCATATTTTGTAGAAGCCTTTGATTAAATACCTCTAAGGACAATAGCTCATTAGTATGAGATAGTTGCTGCCATTCTCTTCAGCTCCTCCTGGCTACTGCTATCTTGATTCGGGTGAATTACACAAGATTTCTCTGAGCTGCATTCAGATCTCATCTTCAGCTAAGAAAATGCACTCTGCGTTAGGGAGGAAGGTGGGAGACAGGAGCTGCAGCCTGGAATACCAATGTGGTTCAGTACCAGCTCCAGGGAAGGCAAGGCCTGTCCTGTGTGCACCAATGAACCTGTGCTCATGTTCTGGCTCCGTTCCGCATTCTGAAATGGATTTCTTAATGTCATCCAGCAAACAGCTCAGGAGGGGAGCCAATGACACAACGCAGTGACTCTGGAAAACACGAGTGGGTTTGTCTTCATTGACTCTTCTGACTCCTAGCACATGTGATGAGCTGTGCTTGGGAGGTGCTCACTTCCCATATGTAGATGCGAGAAGCATCCTTGCTAATGAATGCTCAGATGCTTCAGAAAGAATCAGCTAGCCAAACTGCTTTTGCAAATGCCAAGACAACTCTCTCCTACCACCAAGAAGAGACTGTACCAATTTCTGTAGCTACCAGGCCCTGGAGGAGGCTTTTCTAGCACACAGAGCACCTTGTTTTAATACTCTTTCAGTAAAGATGTGCCTAGCATCTGACGTGCCATAAGAAATAACGGTGTGTGATGAAGGCATCAGTATGGGTTTTGCTCTCCTTTTCTTCACCTTTCTTGTGGCACAGGGTGAGACCGTGAGCAGGGCACCCACCTGCTGGCTGAGCTCCCATGGCTTCCATTGGTGCCTTTCCAATAATGGCCTTCCTTAGTCTGCCTGACATAAATACTGTTTGCAAGTTAAATGCCTAATTAAGTTAAACATGTTATTTTCAACCTAAAAACTCTTTTAAGAAGGAATGTTTTCTTCCAGAGGGTTGAACTGATGCGGGGATTAATAACAGGGTTGAACACGCAAGCTAAGAAAATAAATCCAACAAACTCCTCTGTGCAGGTTTTGAAGTATGCTTGGATTGATACCAGCAAGGGCAATCATTTCTGACAGGGTGTAGGAAAAAAACCACATTCTCCTCGCCTGCACAACTCACTTGTTTCTAGCACTGCTTATCTTCTTCCCCAAATGCTTCTGACTGTATGAAACGTGTCACCTACGTAAAACTATCAACAGCACAAGATTTTTTCAGGTCAGAGGGATTCAAATGTGAATGGATCCAGACCCATCTACAACAACAGAAGGCTTTTTCAAACCCTTCCCCAAAAAACAAAGAGAGGCAGAACACAAATATACAGGGATAAACCCCTGAATTCTGTCACAGGAGCACTGAGCTGGCTGAGCAGAGCAACGCCTGCTGCTCTTGTAGGCAGTGCAGATCTTTGCATAACTTCTGCCAGAAGTTTTAAATGAGGAACCAAAACCCAGAAGGGATCACAGGATTGGCCACAGATGAAGAGGATTCCTGTGGATGGTACTGAGAAGGGTCATGGATAACATAAGGTTCAACAAAACTGTCCCTTAGGATGTTACGCAATAATTGTTTCTTCTTTCCAGTTCACTGCACATTTAAGCCCGTGAATTTCCTACCCTTACAATGTCAGACTATTTGCAGAGAAAAAAGCAAAGCAAGGCTGCTTTGGTCTGCAAAACCACACTGCATTGTACACACGGAGCTTTCTTTAGGCTGAGCAGCATCATTACCAATACAGCTGTATGACAAAGGTACAGAAGCAATTTTTCTTGAATCCACTCCCATACAATTTGCCAATTACAAAAATCACTGTTAATCTGCCACGGAGAAATGCTCTCTACTTTTCCCTACTGCAGCGATGATTTCTGCACCACATGAGGACAGTCTCACCATGGGGTCGGGCACCAGACTTGCCCTGCATGTACCCACACATTTCTCTGCACTTCCACTAACTAAATAAAAAGGAATAAGGCTGCTGGCCTTGCAGAGCACTTTGAGACCCCAGCAGTTACAGTGCTCACAGTGTGTTCTTACCTCCCTTTCCAATGGTTCTTGGAGAATAGAAGCTCTGACAGTTGAGTTTTACCACCAAGCTTCAGAGTTGCCCTCAGGCTTCAGCAGCAACCCCAGGTCAGACCTTTCAGAGGAGCTCCCTGACTCCTGGCCCCGAATCTAGGTGAATTAAGGACAGGGGATGAGATCTGACACTTGACATGGAACTCTCCCTGTGCCCAAAAATAAAGTCCAGTGGAGATCTTGGCATGAAAAATAGGATTTAGTTTGTGATTTATCTGCCCTCATAACATACGCTTTCCTCCCATTCCACAGTGCCTCCCCCACTGATTTTTCTCCAAATTAATTTAATGCTGACAGTTGCTATTACCATGAATATGTCACAATCCTGTACAGCATTATAAAGCAAAGGATGTACTACCCATAAATATTTGTGCCACCTCCCAGGTCTCTAATGGAATCCTCATCCATTTCCAAATTCTTTTACCAACTTATGCAGAACCTGGCTAAGCTGCTCCATTTCATGTTGTCTTCGGAGACATAAATCTCTCCACAAGCAGGAAGGAAAAGTTCTTCCCAGCCAAGCAGGACAGGAGCAAATGCAATCTGAGTGTGTGAGGCACTGCAGTCAGGAATAGGGAAGAGCTGTGATCCCCTCTGCTGGGGGAGCCCACAGAAGGAGAGCTTTGACAGCTGGGGGTCAGCAGCAAAGCTTTAAAAGTGTAACAGAGGAGTTGTAGTTTGTCCAGAAAATACTCATCCCATCACAGCAGCAGCTGGTGGCAGGGACATGTAATTAACTGCTGCTTACGTGCCAGTCTGGGCTGACATTCTCCATCCTAAAACATCTCAGTTCTCATTAACTTCTAGTCACTGATTCTTGCTTGCTCCACGCATCCTCAGCCCTCAGCCATAAACTTTCCAGAGGCTGCTGATGAGATTTGGGTAGCGCTCCATTTTAACCCTTCCAGAGATTTTGTGTAAGAGGTAGAGAAGCAAGCAAGAAAAAAAGCACAATAACTGAAAGCTTTTCACTATGCATATGAAGAGATACAGAAGAAACCTTCCCTGCTTCCTCGTGTTTTCAAGTTCTCCATCTTGCGTCAGAAGATCCACACAGTTAACCCGTCCACCCAAATTATGCTATCATCTTCACACTGCATCTTAGGTTACATCAAAAGGCTGTGGCCTCACCTCCCTTACCTGCTGCCCTTACTTGCACACTTCCAGGCTTTTCTCCAAAACACATTCACAACATCAGGAACCACTCCTCTGGGCCTGGCCTCTGGCTTTTACTGCATCCCACGCTTCCCTGGCCTTGGTGCTCGCCTTGCCTTTCATACCGTGCAGCACATCTTCCAGTAGAAAGGCTCCCCCTAAGTGCTACAGCTTACACCAGCATTGCCAGCCTGTTGCTGTTTAGATGCAGGTTTGTTTCTGCTAAGCAATCTTTACATATCAAGTTCCATACCTCTTAGTCCCAAGGCATCTAAGTGGGAACCTGTTAGTCAACAGGATACAATCTGGTGAGTTTGAATGCATTTCAAATACTGCAGCATCGCCAGGAATCCATCTGCCAAGTGAGCATCTATAGCTTATGATTCAAACTGTTCTTTCCAAAGCATACGAGAAATGTAAAGCATGCTGCTGCTTTTTTAGAGCAAGGACAGAAAGTCTCCCCCAATCACCTGATATATTGCTGCAGTTGTTACAGTATCAAGGATGAATCAATACAAAAGAGCAATCTGAATGTTGGTTTGGACAGTCTGTAGATTGATAGGGTTTCCATTAGGGAGCCAGAAGCAGTTTGGGAAGAGGGAGTGGAAATTCTTGTACCAAATAATAAAAAGCCCAAGAAACCTCTTAGTTTTCTTGGATGCTTTCCAGCTGAGAATCTCAAAGTGTGTCATCATTTATGGACAAAGGATACGCCTTCTCTCCAGTCACAGAACCCAAGGCTTTGACAGCCGTCCAGCTGTCTCAGTGCACAGCTTGGTGGGGACAAATTTACACACAAAGATGATCAGGGGGCTGGAGCACCTCCCTTATGAAGACAGGCTGAGGGAGCTGGGCTTGTTCAGCCTGGAGAAAAGAAGGCTGCGGGGTGACCTCATTGCAGTCTTTCAGTTCCTAAAGGGAGCCTATAAACAGGAGGGGAGTCAACTCTTTGAAAGGGTAGATAACAGCAGGACAAGGGGAAATGGTTTGAAGTTGAGGGAGGGAAGATTGAGGTTGGATGTTGGGGGAAGTTCTTTACTATGAGAGTGGTGAGGTGCTGGAACAGCTGCCCAGAGAGGCTGTGGATGCCCCTTCCATCCCTGGAGGTGTTGAAGGCCAGGTTGGATGGGGCCCTGGGCAGCCTGGGCTGGTATGAAATGGGGAGGTTGGTGGCCCTGCCTGGCAGGCGGTTGGAGCTTCATGATCCTTGAGGTCCCTTCCAACCCGGGCCATTCTGTGATTCTGTGATTACCACCCTCAGGCACAACAGCCACAGGCAGGTGGGCATCTTAAGTTCAGCACAGAACACACCAAGCAAGAGCACAACTTCATCTTTTCAAGGATCATTTTAGTTTAGAGGCCACCATGTGCTTCATCATGGAGTTTTCAGGCTACCTGCCCTGTCAGAGTCACTGCTCAGCCCCACTCTTCTTACTCCAGTACAGTCCAAACCTTGACTGGCCTTATTTTTAATATCCTTCCACACCAACCTGAACACAACCTGGTGGCAAATAATGGACTAAGAAAGGAATTATGACACTTCAAGCATCCTTTTCTGCTGACACCAGAAACAGCTGATGTTAAGTCATCTTCTGATTCAGACTCCCTTGTTCCGAACCACCTCCTCTCACACCATCTCATCTCTCAGGTTTCCTGACACTTTCTTGCACCGAAAACGAGGTGCACGTAGTGCCTCATAAGCACATTTTGCTCACACTCAACTTCAGTAAGAATTGTGGGAACTGAATCATATTCTGAGACGCTGATTCTCTGCAGTACTTCCTTTGGGGGACAGTCAGTGGTCCCTGGAAGTCTCCTGGTGGGGTGAAACACCAGGAGCTGACAAGTGGGAGATAGCAGTACTGCATGCACCTTGATTTGGGATGAAAAGCGGGCTGAACATTGCCGTGAGAATTATAATGGCTCTTTGATTCACACAAATGCAAGGGAACCAAGAGCTGATTGAGATTCCTGTAAGAATCAGTTCTTCAGTTCTCAGTTCTTCAAAATATGTACGAAGCATCAGAAGCCCACACCTGTGTGCACTGCTTGGAGGAAATGGGGCTGCATCTACATTAATCAGCATGGACATTTTGGTCAATTTACATGACATTACAGAGAGGGAAATATTAATTCAGCTATGGATATTTGTACAGGGAGAGAAGCAGTTCCTATTTGCTGCCTCGATTGTGGGTAAAAATGCAATTCCTTTCAATGATGTTACACTGGATTACACGCTGAACTGCATTAACATATTCCCCAGTGTTTTGTGATCATATAATGAAACTCCTAATACAAATAGGCCATGAAAGAGATACTATTGCAGGGGAGAAAAAAAAGCCTTAAAAAGACTTCAGGTTGAGCAATCAATACTGCTTCAGCCAGTTTACGCTGGCATGGCTCCACTGACAGCTTCAAATGGGGGTCACTGCAGGACAAATGAGGGGGAGGCAGCCCTGGGAAAACCGTGCTCCTTCCCCTGCTTTCAGCCACAAGATCAGTGCTGCTGTATGCCATAGGTTGGGAGAACAGCTTTACCACTACTTCACCCCGACAGCACCAGCATTACATCCTCTGTGTGTCTGAACAGAGGGGTGTCCCACCAGCCAAGCCAAACGAGCACTGCTGGAGGCACACTGAGGTCCTGCTGCTGTCTGCACTGCCGGGAATGGCTCCAAAAGAGAGCTGCTTGTTTCAATTGGCAGTGGGTGATGACACCGGCTCAGGCATGAGCTTGAAGCCCAAGAGTTACTGAGCTCTCTGGTGAGTTTTGAGTCAAGTCATTTTAACATCAAAGGCGGCTGTAACTAGCATGGAATGAAATGCAGTTCAGCCCGTTGTGTTTCTGAAGATCTGCCACGATACCTCGAATTACAACCACCTAATTTTGTTTTATTAAGAATGTTATTATAGGCTAAACAAATACCAGCTGATCACTGAAGAGGAGAATGTGCCGCACTGTATTAACCGTTCTGGAGAAGATAATTACCTATTATACTGTGAACCTCAAACATGTTTTTAATAATCATCGCTTAAATAACTTAAATTGCATTATTAAAAATTAACTTCTGAGAATAATAATTTACTACAGGCACAGTTACAGAATGGAAACCCAATAGAGAGCAGCTGTGTCTAGTGGTGAAAAAATCTGCAAGTCAATGAATCTTTGGCTCTTTTTAGGGCTCTCCCACAGCCCAGATCTACAATCTGGACAACCTGACTTTCTGCAGTATCCAGCCTATTATTTTTCTGGCATTTTTTTAATTACATTCTCACCAACCTTGAGCAGAATGGATTCTGTGTGTCACGATCCTGTTCTGATACTTCAGAAGATCAGACCATTATTTCCTAAAGCAGAGGTACCTTGCAGCAAAAATAGGTTGGGAAAAAGGGACAGCCCTATATTTAGTGCTCCCCACCTGAAGGCAGACAGAACGGAGAAAGACTCCATCCCGTGGGGAATCAGAGCTGAGTGGAAGCATAATGACATGTGCAGCCATTTAAAGGCCTGGAGTGGTCACTGAGCTGCTTTCCTCTCTGGAAGCTGCAGCTCCAACCCACCCACAAGTACCACTTGTCAGGAAGCACCCCGGACTCCAAAAGGAAATGCAGCTGATTGCCTTCTTTCTGCACTGCCCCCATGATACCACAGTTCTCTGACACGAACACAACCATATCGACTCCTTGTCCACTTTGAAGTAAGACACTCATACTCACTCTTGGTAAGAGCTACACCTTCCCCTCCAAGTTTAAGAACTACCTGCCAGGGAGCCATCCTGACACACTCACATTTCTTTTCCCAAAAAGGAGATAGCAGACGAAGCAGCACCTTATGCAGAGCACTGCCTGGGGCACTGATCCGTTACATCCAAAGCCCTGAGTTGATAAAAAGAGCTCCAGCTTCACTGGGAAGATCCAACCCACTGGTTTCCCCAGCAGGACACACGTTCAGCACGAGGTAAATGTGTCAGAGCCACTGAACCATGTGTGTTCCTGCCCTGCGGGAGGCTGTCCCACTCCAAGCAAATACTCCCTGATTAGTTTTTAAATGAAAAACAAGTCTGCATCAAAACTAGAATTATACTGTCAGCAGTTAATTATCACTTGTCAAACACAGCACATGCTGCACTGTAGATTTAATTCTCATGTAGTTTTGTGTGTAGTTTTCCTTTGCTTTGGATGAGCGAGTCTCTCTGTTAAGAGATGTATGTTGTTTGAACTGCTCTCAGTGGATCCTGTATTTAAGTGAGCTTTTGATTTCCTGGAAGATGACACACTCAGTGTTTTTAAAATGGCTCATTTGGAGATCAGACAGCACAACAGAGAATATATCCTAATGATTGCTTGCATTGTGCTCGCACCAATGGGACGCTTTGATCCTCAGCTATTTCATAAGCTATTCGTACCTGTGGGCTTACTGTTGGACATACCAAAGTATTGCTCGGATGCCCCTGAGAAGCGTGTTTGATGGAACACTGGTCTGGGGATGTCTGCAGTGTCTCTCATTTAAGGAAGAAGATGGTCTGAACATTTCAGCACATTAGTTCTTTTGCAAATTCTTCTTCAATCTTTCAAAACCGAAGCAGCCTGTGAATTTGGAGGTTCCCTCCGAGACTGCTGGCATTTTGTAAATAGCCCTTCTCTGCACTCCTGAGAAAGTGAGAATGGAAGGCTGCTGAGAGACCAGTCGCTCTTCTTCAGGAGGGGGTGGCCTATTTACACAGTGACAGGCTCGGTATCGCCTTGCTGATGGAGATGTTAGAATCTCTTATCAGACAGCAGGCTGCATTAAGGCCATTCCCCCAGCAGAGCCTGGGAGATGTGCCCATTCTGCCAACTAACCTGGATCTCTGCTAAAGCACCCACTCCATAGGGGGCCAAAGGCCCTGGTACTCATACAGAGCTCTTGAGCATGTCTACACATCCACTGCAATAACAACATCCCAACGATGCTTCCTGTGAGGGTGACTGGTGCCACGAGCTGGGGATGTGCCCAGCACAGCCAGGCCACGATGGGCATCAGACTGCAGCAACAGTGGGAGCAACAGCAGCAGAAACGGAATATTACACTGCTTTATCACAGACCATGAAAATTACTGCCATGCTGCCAGAACGGGCCCAGCGGAGGATATTTCCTCTTTCTTTTTGGCAGCCTTTATTTTTTTCTGGTTCGCAGTTTCCTTTGTCCGATTATGGCTCTAAATGCAGTCGTTTAAATGAAGGATTCGTGCAGCTTGCACCGGCTAAGTGTCTTCCCATTGAACAGATGACATCCCTGCTTTGCATAAGGCAAGAATTCCTTTATCTGGCATGATTAAACAAAGCAGCACTTTCAAGATGTACCCATAAATTCTTGCTTTCACTTAAGTCACAAACAGCTTTAGCACAATGGACAGATTGTGTCTAAGGCTGGGAAAATAAAACTGCCACATGATATTGATTTAAGTGTCATCCAGCCATCCTCACAGTTCAAAAACCAGAGTATACTTGCGTTAGCACAGCCATCAGTAAATACAGGAATTAAGGAGATGGTGTGAAGGGGAACAGAATGAACAGTTGACAACGTTAGAGGCTTAAATCCATTATCTTTTGGCCTAGGGAAAGGAAAATAGCCATACAGTCCACTTAAATCCATTATCTTTTGGCCTAGGGAAAGGAAAATAGCCATACAGTCCAGTCTGCCTTGATTTACCAAGCAGCCCAAACCTCTTTCACAGGCCTGTTGTTCCATCTTTATCTTCTCAAAGAGCAGACTGAGTCACACCAGCATGCTGAGAGTGAGCCCAGCCTCACACTGGTACCAGCGGGCACAGGCAGCTGATCTCTGCCACACTCAGCACTCAGAAACACACGCTGCTCTGCAGCCTGTTCCTGGGCATGGCAACAACACTGAGGCCACGCAACCAGAGCTGATGCTCTGAAGAAGCAGCCTGTGAGCTTCTGCGTGGCAAAACTGAGGAATATAAGATAAAAAAGGAGGGTGTAGCACCCTGCGTGTGTCAGTTCAGGCAGCATTTGGTGCTTTATCTGAGCCTGAAGCTCCAAGAGGCCTGAGATTGCTATCAAGGTTGCCTTTTTGTATTGCTGAATTTCTCGCTTTCATGGCTGCCACAGGAAAATGACACCTGCATGCAATCTAAAGGCTCAAAGAGATGAAATGCATCTCTTGGAGAAGAGACTGTAGGGCTAAATTGTACTTTTGAGTCTGTCCAAAGCAGGCCTAAGCCACCTGAGCTCCAAGGCTAGGATCCAGGCTGCAGTGGTTCCCTGCCAGGACTGGCTTCTAGTTCCCTGCGTGCACTGTTGGCTTATGGATAGCCTTGTGCAGCACCACGCACATCACAGCAGCCTTCCAGCCTGGAGCCCATATGCAGTTCCTGCCCACAGGATGCTCATTTAGGATGCAATTACTGTTTTAGAGAGCTTTGCACCCAGACTGAGGCTATCCACATTTACACAAAGAAAACAGAAAAGAAAAAGGGAATTAAAAGCCCTGAAGTTCAGGTCTTATTTCATAATTCCAAACCTTTTATTTTCTGCACCGTGCTGTTAATTTGCTGTTAATTCCCTTCGTGCAGAACTAGATTCTTATCTTTTTGTGTCATTTGAAATGGTGTTTCTTCAGGTGAATCCAAAGGGTTCCGAAGGGTTGAGGTGTTTTTAGCTTTCCCAGAATGACTTTATGAAAATTACACCTCTACTGCAACACCCTTTACTTAAACAAAAAAGGAGGGTGGGAGCACAACAGGATCAGCCGCAATGATTATGACAGAGAGATAATGTAAGCGAAGCCATTGAGCCAATTTACTTTCTAACTAAGGGTTACACTGAATAGTTTCATCATGATGCACTGGGAAACGCTCACTGCAGCAACCACACACCTCCCCACCTGCTCTCCCACAGATGCTGGCACTGAGGCTTTTTTCCAGTCTCTTATTCCAGCTAAAGCAATGCCCTTGAGAACAGCCCCCCATTATGCCAACTGAAATACTCTCTTTGAAAAGCAGTAGAATGCTGCAATTAAAAACGCTGCAATTGCATTCTAGCCCCTGGGAAGTCAGCCACAGCCTGTGCTGTAACTCTAACGTTAAAGCTGCTTTCCTGCAACATGGATGGAGACTTCACAAAATTCCTTTGATGATGAAAACATGGTAGATTTCACCCTCGGGGAACTCAAGTTAACAAAAAAGGTGTGATGCTTTGCACTTACACTACTACTTTTTGTCACAAGATCTCAAAGCACTTTTCAAATGCTAAGGGAGCGAACTTCACAGTTTGGGAAGTTTTCAATATATCATTTACAGCCAATTTTTTAGTGAAGTGTTTAACACTACTGTGATTCTGCTCCCCCAGGATGTCACTGCCATTCTGCTCCAAGAAGGTCAAGGAAGGGTGAAACAGACTGCTGTAGGTTGCTCAAGGACCTTCTGAACGCTAAGAAAGTTTGCACTGCAGTCTTGCATTGCATTGCATTGCAAACAGGATCGCAATGTAAAATGCATAGGAAGGACAGGCCTTATGCAACCTATTTAAAGCAGCTTTTATGAGCTGCCCAGAGATGTGCTGAGGCTGCACGCTCTGCTCTGAGACCCTGCACCACCCACTTCCCAGAGCAGAAGGAAGCAGCTCCACAGAAGTGATGGTTTCTCTGAGCTCACGCAAAGCACCCCTGGAGGTGGAAGCTGTGTGGTTCGTACCATGGGTCATCACTGCCCTCTGCAAAGCGTGGGAGCTGACAAAGAGTGCTCAGCCCATGAAAGCAAGCACTCCACATCTCTGATTTACTGCATAGCCAACCCCAATAGAAGGGCCTCCTCTCACCTGAACTGAGGTATGACTGCAGTAGCTCAGAAGAGGGCCTCTCCCCTCCTACCTCCATGAGCTCCTACCCTCCCTAGAGCTCACTCTTTGAGCTGAAGGCCTAATTCTGCCTTTGCCTTAGAATTCTGCTTTAAGAGTTTTTTTTGTCTCACCTACAAGTTTGGGAAACTTATTAAAACTCTGACATGCCCATTAAAACAAAATTGTATGTAAAGGGAGAAGAAATATGTAGTAATTGCCACATAATGCAGTGACTTGGGAAGAGAAAGAGCATGGAAGTTTATTGTCAGTGCTAACAAAGACACGATTGACAGTTGCAATGAAGTTTCTCTAAGGGGCAAAGGGGAAGAAAGAAGCCTTTTAGTGTCAGATTCCCATATCCTCCCCGTTACAATGCCATCTGTGCAAGATAAGCCAGAGCTCAGACCTGGCTCACATTCCTGGGCTGTTTCATGGTTATGAGAATCAAACACATAACAAGATTCTGCACAGAACTGGAAGCAGGGAGCCACCTGAGAAGCTTCAGTGTCACTTACACAAACTCAGGGGCAGATTCAACTTGCCAGGGTAGCCTCCAGTCTTCATATGGGATAGCTTAACCCCAATGCTATATTTTCCATCCACCTCTATTTCTGGGAAAAAAAAGGGTTCAAGAAAAGGGAAAAAGGAAAGCTTGCAAGCTGCCTCTGTCACTTGAAGTGATTCAGAAAGAAGCTACATGAAACTAGGTTAGTTCTGGCTGCTACACCACAGACTCTGGATGTAACCTTCACTGCTGAAAACCCCTGAAGCACCAACTGCTGGGGGAATGGAGCAGGAAGCACATTCCCCACACGTGCTGCTCTGCACACACTCCTCCATCCCTCCACCGCTGGCCAGCAGCCAGAGGCACGGTACCAACTAGGCAGGTTTTGATCTGAACCAGTATTTTGATTTCTGCCCATCTGGGAAGCTGCAAACCACTGTAATTTACAGCTTCATGCCGCCTTCCATGGCTGTGATAGCTGTACTGGTTTATAACCATCACACTCATTCTGAATCCACCTCCAGAATACCGAGGAGCAGCATTTGTTCACGCTGCGACTCCGCTGGCCCACCACCAGGGACTTCTGAGTTGAAACTCCTGTCAAAATCAATGAAAAAACTTACTTAAAGTTACTTACTTACTAAACTTACTTAAAGAGAGCATCTTCTAAGAGATGCTAATGTTGTTTATGTGCTAAAGGGAGCTGTATCCCAAAGACAGGATAGAACATAAAGACTGAAGAGACTGACCAGTCCCACCCTCCTTCACAGCATTTCTGTCTAAAGAGCATCCAGTGACATCGAGTTGCTGCAGCACCCAGGCAGCACCATGTCAGCCATTCAGCCCTCCTAGAACACAGCAGACAGCTTCTGCTCTCCAGCGAGCCATGCCAGGCACTGGGAATGTCCACAGCAGCACATCCCCACTGTTCTGCTTCCTGCAGCTTAACAGTGAGCAGGGACCACCTTCCCTGGACTAAATGCAGGTTTTCTACTCTCCAGAGGCAGTAAAGATAGGCTGACTCTTTTAGAGGTTGTCTTGTTTTTCAGACCATACCTTGTTTTCCCCATTGCTATCAGAACATCCCCATGGCTTGCTGTGCCCAGCTGCTGAACACAAACACAGCCTACATCTGCCTCCTTCTACCTTCATTACAGGCCCCCAGGCTCATACCCACATCACCCAGCCCCACAGCTGCCTACATGCCAGCTGACTGGAAGTATAAAGAGGAGAGGAAAACGCGATGTAAGAAAAAGGAAAACTGATAGGGTTATTTGAGATTTGTCCCCTTTCATGAAGCGACTGTCAGTGTTAAGAACGTTCTGACAATGCCTGTGAAGTATCAGATGGGGACAGTGGTGGCTGCAGCTCAGGATAGACTCATTCAAATAGATTCAGGCCATGTCTCCTGTCATCCTAATTATTGCCGTAACAGAAAGGGATGCTGAGAGAAAAAGGAGAAAAAGAGCCTAAACTGACAAGCCTTTTCTTTCAGTTTTAAGTCCCACAAAATCCCAGCTCTCTGGATTTACATGGTTTATTAACAGGATGGCCCACAAAATGGAACAAAAGCATTAACCAGGCAGTATAAGTCCCTGCGCTGAGCTGGCTGTGATGAAGTCCCTGAGTTCCCTGTGAGCATCAGCTCAGTGACAGCCCACCCCTCATGCTCCTGCAAAAGCTGGGGAGAAAAAACCAGAGGCATGGCATATTAATTGAATTGGGCTCCTTCCCAGAAGAAATGTGTGTCCACACACTTGTGTTGTATGCACTTTGTGGGCATCTCAACACATAAACCCCACGCTCTGCAGTACAGATCTTGTACACCTCGTCCTGCCAGCAGAGCCCAACCAGAGCCACGTGGTGGTGCCTGTGAAAGGCTGGCCACGTAAATACTGAGCTTTGCTGTTCACATCTGCCCATTGAAGCAGCATTAAGGACACGAACAACAGACCTCAGAATCAAACCCCTGGCTAACCTCAAACTGGCCTTGACACAAAGCAAGCTGAACCTGTAGGGCCAGAACGCCACGCAGTGACACCATGCACAGAACTTCTGAGAAGAAAAAAGCAGCGTAAGCCAAAGGACCACTTTGTGTAGCTCTCCTGCTATCAAAGACTCAGCTGTACTTGTGTTTAGCTTTTAATTTGTATCCTGACTTTACTCCTCTTAGCTCCATGTGTATATTGGCAAAGCTCCTGCAATGCAGTTATTAAACTCTGATACGTGTAGGTGTATAATTGCAGAGAGGGCTCTTTTTAATAATGTATTTTGATCCATCTACAAATACAGAACATAATTATCTGCAATTATCACATGCTTGTCTAAATAACTGTGTATTGTTCCTCCACTCACTGTAGAATATGAGCTTCTTATTCCTAGCACAGCTACAATAATGCTCTGTTCACAACTGTGCACTCCACCAATTACAGAAAGGACATTTGTGCACCATATGAGTGCTGTGCTCACTTTTGAGCCCCTCACTACAGGAAAGGGAGGTGGTGGAGCCACCGGCCCTGGAGGTGCTCAAGAAACATTCAGATGTCGTACTGAGGGTCACAGTTCAGTGGGAAATATTGGTGATGTGTGGATGGTTGGACTGGATGATCTCAGAGGTCTTTTCCAGTCTTGGTGATTCTGTGATTTGCCTGAGCACCCTGGGCTGGCCACATCCCTCCACCAGGCACTCAATCACCACTTCAAGCCATGACCTAACAGTTCTATGCATGGAGGGAAATACCTGCTTGCACTAGCACACAGAGCCAGCCGTCACCCAAGGACACGCAGCAGTTCAGGGACAGCCAGCCCTGCCTCTTCCCGTTTCCTGGCTTCTGTCCTCATCTTGCTGTTCCAGCCACAGCTCGCCACTCCCCAGCACAAAGTTACTCCTTCACTCCAGTACTGATGGATGAAAGGCACAAACCTGAAGCCTTCATGTATGTTAGCTTCTCACTAAAGAGCCCTGTGATGTCTGGTTTTGTTCTCTCAGATTGAATAAAGTTCAGGTAACAATACTGACATGTATGTAATCATATTTACTGCATCATTATGCTTCAGCAATTAATGTCGTTTATCAACTGCATTCCACAAAGAGGAGTATGAACTGTCTCATGTAAGCACGGCATTCTCACAAACAGAAGTCAGAGGAAAGTAAGGCAGGGAGAACACCCTAAAATCTCTTCTTGAGCGGCATCACAACGCGGCATCGTTTCTACATTTACCCAATAAACTCATGAACTGCACCCTTCACGATGGATTCTGATTCCCATTAGGGTGAAATATTGACAGCCTGGTGCGTCTGAATAGCAACACTATGCAGAGTTGGATTTGACAGCGATGATTTGAAATATAATTGTCCCTGACATCCACCTGACAGCCAGGTGTGGGCGCTGAATGCAGGCGGGCTCTGCAGGAGCCCATCACTGAATTTGCATCTGTGGGGAATGAAAGATCATTTTGTCCCTGCAACAATCCAGCAGCTCTTTGTTATCTTTCCAAACGTCACCTCCATCAAATAACGCATTTTCTGCCCATCAGTCTTACACAGACACACATTCCACATCTCACTCTTGTTACTGCTGGTATTTGATGGAAAAAATTACTCTTCTTTAAGCCTTCCGCCCCAAACGTGAAGTATAAAAAAAGCTCCTCTATTTTTTCACCTTGATTTCATACATAAACACATTTTGTTTGTTTGTTTTTAAAGATCTCGAGCAGCAGCAGTGAGGAGGGAAAAGGGATGGAGCTGCATTTCCTTGTGATGTGGCTTTGGAATCCTAACACAGTGATGTTCCAGGAGAAGAGCTTAAAGGATCAGATCAAATAAATTTTGCCATCAGAATAAGAGATCTGTCCTCAGGTGGGGGGAAATATTCTAATTTGACAGAGGGCTTCCAGGGACTTTGACAGAATTCATTTTGCTGGCAGATATGATCTCGGTATTAGACAAAAACACATCTTGTCATAAGAACACTGTTAGCTTTTTGACATAATGCATTTTGGACACGGTTTGGTTTTGGAGGAGCTGACAGTCACTTTCTTGTCAATGAAGCACTGGATTGTTTTTTCTGCACAGAAGGACCCCAGTCTCCTTCTCAAACATGGGAAACTGTAACAGCACAGTCTTTTTAAATAGGAATGAATGTCTCAAGCCACCTACAATTGTGACAGCCCTTTGTGTGCACCACCTTTGTCATCTACACAGCAGGAGCTGCCCAGGGAGGTTTGGGGACTTGTAAGGAGTTGCATCCTGTTCCAATCTCCTGCCCAGAGCTGCCGGAGTTGAAGGAAATTCTGGATGCTGCTCTCAGATGTAAGATTTGGCTTTTGGGTGGCAGTGCATGGAGCCAGGAGCTGGCCTGGGGAGCCCCTGTGGGTTGCTCCATACTCAGGGATGTTCTGTGATTCTATGTTTAAAATGATGAGTGCTCTTAAACAGTGCATGACTGCAGACATGCCACACAATACAGAGACAGCCCTGGAGGACAGAGAAGATGGAGGACTCCCCACCTGTCAGTTCCCTTGGCCTCTCTCAGTCCCTCCAGGCATCGCTGCCTATCAGCAGTAAAATTCAGATGGGAGCACCTGGGAGGGCCTCTAACCTCACACCCACTGCAGGGCACTTAAGTGAGGGCCTGAGCCACATCAGCCTGAGGCAGGAACTGAGTTTACCTCTGGAGACTGAAGCAAGTGCTGTAATCACTTGTTTTTGTACAAATGACAAAGCAGCTCAATTTCTGCCTCTTATTTCTGAGCTAGGGGGAACAGTTTGGGCAGCTATTATTGGGTATGGGGTTGGCCCTCCTAGCAAAGGAGGAAGGAGATGTCTGACACCTGTAAGCCATCTGCTCCCTGCATGACTCGGGAACCTCCAGCACAGTCAGAGCAGCTCCAGACTGGGTTCTGCCTGTTCTCCAGGCAGAAATACATCCTGCATTCCAGCTGCCTCCTGCTAAAACACGTGCTGAGTTGTAAGGGAGGAGGTGTGGAGTCCAGCACTCCCGTGCTTTCAACAAATGTTGGTTATTACAGATACCTGAGATGAAAATTCCCCTTTCAGCTCTATTCATCCCTCCCAGTACAGACCTCACTAGACCTCCCCGTGGACTTGCCTGACGTTTTGTTATTTTTCTCCAGTTCCTTTTTTTTCCCATCTCTCATTTTTGTTTTCTTCATTCTTCTCTCTTTGTGCTTCAAAGAGCTCACGGCTTCATCCTGCGCGCCTGCTTTCACTGCATTCAGAGAGGGATGGATAAGCGTGGGTTCATTTGCTGAAACTTTTAATAAACTTCTCTTTGGTTAGACAAATGTGAGCGATAAGCCACAGCCTCTGTTGTTGTGGGCTCTGACAATACAGTGGAAATATTTTTAAACAAAGGCACGAAAAAAATTACATATTTATCTCATGGAAAAATCACCCTTTGTGCATAAACAGACTAGGCAGGTCTTCACCATGGCAATGCGTGAATATTTACAGCATCTGGGCCAGAGAACAGCAATCTAATCAGCGAATCCTTATGCACAGAATCCCTAAAGCAGGAATTTGAAAACAGCAAACATCTCACATGAAAATGCAGTGGCATCACTGCAGCTTCACAATCCTTCATACATTTGAATAAGGCCAGTTTCTGACAAAGCAAGATCCCTGCCATACTGAAACGTTCAAGATGAGCTCCCTGAGGTCTCAAACGTAGCACTGAGCACTACCAGCATTTTGAAAAGCCCCTGGCACCGAGTCCATGGTAGAACTGAAGGATACTAAACAAATCAAGTAACCCAGACATGGGACATCAATGGCTGCGGATCCTGAGCACATCAGAGTGCTGGGAGATTCTCATGTGACTGAGAGAAGAGATAGCAGCCAACAATCTCCAGGTGCCAGCAGTAAAAGCTCCTGTGCAGGGAACAAAGACACTGACACCTGTGCTGGTCCATACAGTTCCAACAAAGTCATAGACTTGCAGAATCATAGAATGGCCTGGGTTGAAAAGGACCACAATGCTCCTCTAGTTCCAACCCCCTGCTATGTGAAGGGTCTCCAACCAGCAGACCAGGCTGCCCAGAGCCACATCCAGCCTGGCCTTGAATGCCTGCAGGGATGGGGCATCCACAGCCTCCTTGGGCAACCTGTTCCAGTGCGTCACCACCCTCTGGGTGAAAAACTTCCTCCTAATATCCAACCTAAACCTCCCCTGTCTCAGTTTAAAACCATTCCCCCTTGTCCTATCTCTACCCACCCTCGTAAACAGCCGTTCCCCTTCCGTCAACAGAGGCCAATTGGAGGATGCAGCCCATGTAATCAGAGCCCTCAAGCAGGACAGGGCAGTGCTCATGAGGGCCAGACCCACTCCGCATGCACTGCAGCACTACCACCATGCTGTGCAGATGGACACCAATGGATGTATCCGGCCCAGGGCTGGAGGAACGTCTCAAAATGAAGAAATAGTAAAAATTTGACATGCTAAAGTTCAAATGCACTCCTGAGAGATGGTGAATGCTTCCATATCCTCATCCAGCTGGGCTTTCAGATGTGATAGTCAGAATAGTTCTATCCCACAAGGCAAAATTGATGTACATCACCTCAATCTGACCTCAGAGCAAGACATGTTCATCTTGGAAGAAGAGGAATTCAAGTTATCCTAGAATGAGGCCTTGGAGAAGCAAAGACAAAAGTCAAGAGGAGCTCCATTGAGTGGTGTGCTTTCAATTGCTTAATAAAGAGAGCTGCCATGGCAGACAGAAAGAGAAAAACTAATGCAAATTTCATTTGCTTGCTTGTCAGTGGTGAAGCCAGAGAGAATAGTGTTTGGAGAGGCCTGAAGGAGGCTTAGGAGTGAAGGGTGAAGCACAAGCCCCCCTCGTCTTCAGCAGACTAGCTTGGCAGCTGGGCATCTGTTCAGCCTCGATTACAGGGAGAGCTGAGACATGCATGTATCCCATTATGCTGCTGAATTTCAATTCAGAAAATGCATGAAGTGTGGAGTGAAAGTTCAAGGAATTGAGTGAGTCTTTTGAATGTATGTTGAGCAATAATTAGCTAATTAACAGTCTTTTGCTTGGCTCACTGGAATTTGTAATCAATTTCATATGGAATGTGCTGTAATGAACCCGTAATGGGATTCTAAACACCCACCATCACTTGTTATCCACAGACAAATTGTGCATGTGGAAGCCAATGTGCTTTAAACAGCACTGACCAGATTTTCAGGCAGTGTAAATGGCAAGGCTCTTCTTACAGCACACAGCCACCTGTAACACCCTGACAGTGAAAGGAAGAAGGCGAGGGGCTCCTTAGCTGACCTGCAGCAGCATCCCCCCTGGGCCAGCAGAATGTCTTCCTGTGCATGGGGAACAGCACCAGCCCAGGTCACACATGGTGGGAAGGACCAGCCTGGCCTTGGCCCAGCTGAGCACGAAGTGGGATATCCAGCAACGAGCTGGACGCCTCTTCTCCAAGCCTACAGCAGGGAAAGCCTGGAGCCTGCAGAAACTGCTGACACAGCACGGAAGGGATGTGAATCTTCCTGCTTATGTTAAGCACCTCTTCATTCACTTACTTCATTCTGTGAAGACAGTATTTGTCCTGATGGAAACTGACCACAACAGGAGGTTTGACACACAGCTAAGAGAACATTTAAGGTTTTGCTTTGCTAATTTTTTTTAAAGCATGCTTTTTGCACTGCTGTTTGTTTCCCTCTTTTATGCCAACACAAATGTTTATGGGACAGAACTGTGAACAATCATTGCAGCAATTTGGCTGAAATTCAAAATGAAAGATTTGATGGAAGAAGAGCACTTTGTTTTCTTAGCACTTACTACTGCAGCACCCTGGTTCATAGGCAATCCTCTGAACAACCCCACTGGCACAGGTGGGACAACCTTCACCCAGCACTGAGTTCTCCAAAGCATTCTGTTGCTGGAGGAACTATCAGCATCTGGCATCCTTCAGTGACACCTATCTATGTGTTTACCTCTGTGCTGTGTTGATTGCATGCACTGATTAGTGCTTCCTTATAAATCGAAAAGACATGAATCAAAACAGAACACCACACTGTAATATTAATGAATAGCAAATTGATCTGTCTGTCTTTGCACCTCACGTTCATCACTGCTATGGCATCTAAGCACCAATGGCAAAGTTATTTCTGTTGCTTCCCATCAGCCTGTGGCTTCTTAAGCAATGCCTTTGGGAATGTTGCTTCTGCCGCTGCCACCTGATTAATTAAAAAGGAAAAACAAAAGACAGTAACTTAATTCAGAGGCACAACTGCTTTAGCAGTAGAGTCTTATTTGTCTGGTTTTTTTTAATTTAGTTCTTACAGCAACTCTTCATTTTCATATTAATGTGGCAGGATAACTTTCCTGTGCTAGCATGCCACTGGGACCACCACAATTAATGTATCTAATGTGAAAGTTCAAGGTTCGTTAGGTTTGGAATTTAGTCGGGTTTTTAATCAAGCATGTTATAGCAATTCATTAAAAGCTAAGCACAATTTGTAAAACACCACAGTTGGAAGTTTGCTTGGGGCAGAGGAGGTGGTCAGAGAAAGGCTCTGCACTTCTGAGACCTTCTGTCAAATCAAGGACAGCAGGAGACGACACAAACCGATCCTCTCCTTTGGCAGGGAACAGCAGGAGCTGGGATGGGGTCGATTTTCCTAGTAATAGTGACAATTAAGAGGACAGCTGAGTTAAAGTCAATTGTGGTAATGATGATGTTCTATCCCTGCTGCTGACATGTCACTCGTTTAAGGAGAAGCAGGTCCTATGCAGCCAGGCCATCACATGCTGTTAATTGTCGTACATTGGCACATCCAAGATCCATGTCAGTTCAGATCCATGCTGTGAGAGGTGCCGTGCATTCAGAAACAACATCCCTGCACCAAGAAGCTTACAGCCCAAGCAGGCCAAAGAGGCTGAGGAAGAATGGCTCTCCCACACACACCACGACAAAGCATGCAGCAGCCTCCAGAAGCAGGTCAGTACAACGGGCTGCCCTCAGCAAGGCAAGGATCTTACCAAGCCAAAGGTTCTTGTTCATTTTTCAAACATAAATGACTGAAATTCACAGAAATAATTGTTTTAGGAAAAGCTGTTCAAGATGAGTTTGGCCTCCACTGATAAATCTAAAGGAAGACTGTAACAAGAAACAAGAATGCAGTTCCCAAAATGCCAGCCTACACCAGGACATGACAGTGCCAAACTGGGCCCTGCCTCCATGAGGTATCCCTCCTACCTGAAAAATTCAGAGGCATCTGTGAAACTTTCAGGAGAATCCTGATAAAAAAGATTTTCACAAGCCTTCCAATTCCAATTATCTCCTCCTTTTGTTCTCTGCATTGTTTTATTTAAGCTTTCTTTTAAGCTTATAGGGTTTTCTTCTTCCTTTCTTGTTCTTTTTCTTTTCTCTTTCCTTTAAATAAAAAAGCTCTTGGCAAGCAAGATTTCCCAAGCTTCAGCAGTTTCAATTGCATTTCAAGTAATAATCTTAAGAACACAACATGATTCAGACAGCTCAGCTGGGCAATAGCACGAACACAAGAAATGTTAGAAAGTGAGTGTCAATCAATTGCAGGTTGCATTAATTAACTTGGAATTACCTATTCGTATTCATCCGAGTGATCTGTCAGTGGAGGCTCCAGCTCCCACTTCACAGCCTCTCAGCTGGGATGTAAAGTGCTTGGGAAGGGGTGCTATCCTGGCTGCGAGAAGGATGCCAGGAGGACAAGATGTAGAGAAGATTAATTAACATCCTCCAATCTTGAAAGGTGGGCTGACTGAGCTCTCTGGAGCTCACATACACACAACACATCCTAAGGGCCCACTGGGGTCTGTGGCTCTGAAACTGTAGGGAACTGAAGGAGAGTCAGCGCCTCTTCTGCACCTCTTCTGTTCCCAACAACACTCCACACTCTGCACTTTCAGCTGACTTGCCTGCACAGGAGGGTCTGCAACTTCTGCAAACCTGCCTGTTTGTTTTTGCAAACCTATCTGATGACCTCCAGTGTCTGAATTTTGTCCTGCATTCTTGTAACCGTCTCTGATTGTGCTTTAATTCCTTAGGCGGCCTTTGCTGGCAGATGCTGAGTTTCATGGTTTCAGTTGGTAGGTTTTGCAATATGTGATCTTCATTTTACCAAGTTGCTTTATCCTTTCCTGTCTCCTGCACATATTGTTATCCATCTGCTGAAACCTGGTTTGTTTGGATTGGAGTGCAAGTTGAAACCTGACTGCATCATTCCCTTTTGCCACTACAGTTTCTGAGGCAATTAAACAGGCACAGCAGATAACCTCCTCTTGTGCCAGACACTTCTGGTTTTAATGCTTCGCACCAGAATTTGTTCTTATAAGCCACGTAGCTGCAATGGGTAGGTGATGCTTAACATCAGTGTTTTATAGAGTAATTTCAATGAGATGTGTTTATATTCTCCCCCTATAGCACCTCATCTTTGGGGGAAAAAACCTTCTAGCAAGCTCTACTTAAAAGGAAAAATGTATTTTATTCCTTGGTGCTCCCTCAGCTCCCAAACCTGCCCTTCCCAACACCTTTACGGGCCCTGCCAACCTCCTGACTATGTCTTCTTGGCGTGTCTTTCTTGCCCACCTCCAGACCAAGCACTTTTGTTCCAGGTTTTGTTTGAATTTAAACCTCTAGGGGGGCTGGGCACCCAGATGACACTGATTAAGGATCTGGTTTCATTACCCTTCTCAAAGTCACAGTCTCCTTCCATGTCACAAAGCTGCACAATGAGTTGAAGCCCCATTTTGGAAGTACTGCATCTGTGTCAGTTACGTTCTGCTTCTGGGCTCCACCACTGCTTAGCAGGACGCTGCATAGCTGTGCACAAGGCTCTAACTGCAAAGTGAGGCCGTAAGGACAGCTTAAATAACTCCCATTTACAGAGTGCTAGCAAGGAATTAGGAACCCAGTTTTTGGAAATCGGGCAGAGAGGTAACTTTTATCTGATTCAACTTTTAAGACCGTATTTGCTCAATCTCTATGATGCTTTAGTACTAAGGAAATACTTTCTTCACCTTTTCTGACAGCCTCTGTGGCATTTCCAAGGACTTTTGCACTATGAAATAGAGGAAAATTCTTTAAATCTTCTTTTGATTAGTTTCATTGCCTCAATATTCCTGAAAGATAGCAGCTTTCTGGAAGGCAGAGAACTGATTCATTACAGGGCACAGATCAGACAGCAGGAATGATCTCATCTGTCCTGCCACAGCCGTTGCTCTGTCTCTAATTGCACAATATCAACCTAACTAATAATAAAACACTTTCTTGTCCTGTAATACGGTGCATACTTAAAACTGAAGCTCTTCACAGTCAGCCCAGAAAGGCAGATGAAAACACACAACGCTGGGAGCAGCAAGGAGAGACTTATGACTGAAGGTTACTTCTCTGCTCTCCTATGGGAGAAGACTAAAAGCCAGAATGAGAAGAATAAAGCCCTAAAGAAACACCTTTAAGAACATCTGACCCAGAGCAGCTGCTTGTTTGGTGGAGATGTTTGCTCCTTGCTGACACAGCAGTCAGGGATGTGGCTGGAGCTCACCGCGCTCTGTGTGATCTCATGTAACAGATCATAGCAGGCAGGGCAGAAAGGGTGTCCCAGGCACAAGGGGCAGCACAGAAGAGCATCTAATGATCTAATCCATTCAGCTCCTCAGCCTGGCGCAAACGTGCCTGCCTTCAGTGCCTTTTTGCTGTTCGTTATTCCTGTCTTTGTACCAGAGGGTGAGCTGCTTGCAGCCAAGCACTTAAAAAGGCACCAGGCCTGAAAGATGCGCTGTTCTGCTGTCTGGCTGCTAGAGGACAGGCTAAGATACCCCCCCACAGCTGCAGAGGCCCTCAGAGGGACTCAGCCCTGAAGAAAGCAAAGTTACAAATCTGACTCCTCACCTGAACTCACTTCTATGACCCAACCAGCCCCAGCAGCAGGGTCACCTGCAAAACGTAGAGCTGAGTTCCTAACCTATCAAGGCATTCTGATCTTCACAAAACAAATACCAAAGCAAAGCCATGTAAGAAAACCATCCTGCTGAAAGCATGAGAAGTTGGAGACCTTGCATCTCCAGCACCAAGTCTCCAAGTGCAGTGATAGCTCACCTGTGGGAACACAGGAACGTCAGACACTGCCCACAAATGCAAAGGGCTGGAGCTGGATTCAGTGTTGCCTCATGGAATGATTTCTCCTCCTGCACACTTCATGTACTGCCTCCCATTTTTCGTATCTTGCACTGAATCCAAAACTCTCCACATCTTCAAGTAGGAAGAAATATAAATTCTAGCTCTTTTCTCTCTGCATTGCCACATTTCACCACAAAACTCCATATTTGTCTTCCTTTTAGCTGGCTTTTAACTTGCTTCTCTACTTAAACAAATATAGACTGAGCGTTATTTTCCTGTAGGGGTTATGAAATGCTTTATAAAATATGAATTGTCATGTACAATGGCATGTGTCTTATGCAATTCAAATGCTTTTCACCCTCCTGGGCATAATTACTGGGAAGAATGAGAAAAGGTTCCTTGAAACCATGAAACAATTTACATCTCAAGTCCCTCCTGGTGCAAATGAAAGCAATTTTATTACTGTTCTAGTTCTGATAAACACAGAGCAAATCAGGCGTCAATCAGCAAAAACCTTTGTTCATCTACGAGACAATTTCAGGAGTGACACTACGGTGGTAATGAGCCCCTGTGTGGCAGAAAGGGACTCAAGATAGCTGTCCAACTCCTGGCACAGGCACAGACACACTGCAACACCTCACAAACCTAACCCCAGCCTCCCAGCCCTCCTTCCTGTCTGACTGGCATTGATTGGCAAAGTGAGACGGGCTCCTCTGAGTTCATTCCACCTGATTATTTTAGGTCACCACGCAGTTGGCAAGCACAGAATCTGACAATCAAAACCTGCAGCCATTTAAGTCAGTCTACGGGAGATCCCAAGTGCAGATATATCCGTGTTTTCATATAATCCTGCCAGCTCCGAACTGATGAACACAGAGCTGAAGACCCTTACAGGGCAAGTGCGTAGCTGTGGGAGCGTTACATCAAGGAGTAATGTCCTCAGATGTGAAATCACAAGCAGTGTATGATTCGATCACAGGGTGGCAGTTTTGAGTGGCAGTCTGACAATCAAAGGCCCGATCCGACACAATAGAAAAACCCTGCCAAAAGGCATTTGTTGTTCATTAGGTTTTTCTCCATTAGCTGGGCCATTTCGTGACTCTGAGGCACCAAGGACAGGAGCAGGTGGAAGGACCAAGGTGAGGGAGAGCAGAAGCTGCTCTCGAAGTCTGCATCAGCAATGCAGAGCCTCAGGTTCATAAAAGCCGGGTTCTCCGCAGCCTGGGGCGAGCTGCGATCTGCTCTCATGCTCCTTTCCTGTTTTGTACCACCCTCCCTTCTGTCTTGCAAGCAGTGCTGCTCAAAGATATCCCCTTTTAGCATGTTTTCTCTTAATACATTCCCTCTGATCATCACCATCTGCTGCAGTGCCTTTGGATTAGCAAGGTATAAGGTCTCGTCTTTGCAAGGCCTTGGTACGTTCTGCAGCTTTTGAGAGCCAAATGAGGACACAAGGTAAGCAAACAGCAGCTCTCCCAAGGTGCTCTCCCAAATGCTCAACAGCATTTCCAAAAGAAAATGTGGATTTTGTCATTCAAAATAATTAACTTCTCATATTCCCATCCATAGTTGTGTTTTATTTACCTGTTATGCCTATTTTGCTGATCATTCCAAACTCATCTGATTTTGGTCCTATATAGTAAAAAAAATCCCACACATCTGGAGACCGCAGAGCTGTCATCCATTCGCCATAACTAGCTGAGCATACTGAGAATGAGATCTGAAACCATAGAAGACTCTTCACTTCTTGCCATTATCCAACATGCAGATACAGACATGAAGACGTCGAGGGGACAAATGAGGTTATCAGTAAGTGCTCAGCTGTCCTGGCAACAATAAAAGCAACGAGATGAGGACATGGAGTTAACAATAAATGGTGTTAAGTGAGTAGTTCAGAGGAAGGAATCATTATTTATGAAAAGTCCTGCATTTGTCATGATCTTTGTCTCATCTCCATCCTACCTTCAGCAATGCTGTCACTGAGAAACCCTCTTCCCAAGGCCTGTGATTTGTGTCAGCAGTAAATCTGAGCTCTTCAGATCTCTCCAAACTACTCATCCTGCCAATCTGGAAGGGCAGGGGAGGTTTGCTGAACAAGGTGCCATAAGCATCAGTGTGTTGTTTCCTGCTTTCTTTAGTAATACTTTCTACTCTTTTTTTTTTTTTTAATCCATTTGGTCATTTAAAACTTAAAACCATTTTTCTCTTCTTATCAGTTTATTTGCTTTACCCTCCTTAGTGCACTTCAGTGACTCAGGTCGTAACTTACCCAGGCTTTCCATCTCCTCTCTGTTTAGCTGTGCTTGTATTTACAACCACCGGGTCAAAAATGAGATCTTAAAATGCTGTTCTTAACTGACTAACCAGCCTGGAGAAGCTGACAGCCATCATGATTTGCTGAAGGCTGTTGTAAAATGCAGAATGAGATGATATCCAAATGTGGTGGGGAGGAGAGCACAGCCAGTGGGGATGCATAGGAAGGGAGCACGGAGGGGCTAAGGGTGCCAGCTCATGAGGGATGTGTGGGAAGCAACTCAACACAGCTTTCTGTGAGATAACACAGGGCGTGCAGCTCCATTACAGAGCCCCAGGGTCAGGACAGCACTAAGGGGCACAGTCCTAGAAACTTAGAATGGAAGTTATTCTCTTCTGTTTTCTGTTCAAAAGTTGTAGGTAAAATGTTATGTCAGCTACGTGATTTTGCAAACAGAAGCTTCTGGTGAGGAGAATTACAGATAGAACTGATACAGATGATTTTGGTAGCATGCTGGGGGTCGGCCCCAGATGCCATGAAAAAGAAAACCACAGGGTTCCAAAAAACATAGAGACCCAGTCAATGCATAACAAAGACCAGTTCTCAGTTGAAGATGAATGGGAAAAAATGCTGCCCGGTAACAAACATCCAGCACTGCAAGCGCCCCGCTCCCCATGAGCGTGCCATCTCTGCAGCTAAAGCACTAGAGGCCCAGGCTCACCCTTTTATGTACGTGTGATTTATAGCTATACATGCCAGCTGTCTGCAGCACGTAGACTTACTGCCCCCAGAGCCGCACTGCCTGGAGTGCAGCTCGCAGCGCAGCCTTGGCCCCGTGCTGGGCTCCACGCTCTGCTGTGCACACCGAGATCCCAGCTGGGATGTCTCACGTGTTAGAACGCGTTTGGACTGAGCTGGCTCTGTCTGACGATTCATAATTGAGTTTGGTCATCTGGGTTTTTGTCAGGTCTGCCCAGCAGTGCTGCTATTCTTCTAAGAGTCCTCAGGTTCAATGGTCCAATGCAGATTTAAATGAAACACATTTACATTATCAAAGTCCCACAGATCAATCAGTCCTTCTCCGTGGTGAGCTGTGGCTCTCCTACAGATACGCTGTCTGACAAAGACTGTGGGGTTAACTACATATTTTTACAGTATCACATCTTTCTTTTGGCGGACTGGTCTCCACCATCCTTGGTTCAGAGCTCAGATCGTTCTTTTCAGCTTGTCATTTTTTAGCTTGATGTATAAAGAGTTCTGATAGCCCCTGAAAACTTGCCGCTGCAGTGGACTGCCCATGAATCTACTCAGCAACCCCGTGCAGCTGGTGGATTCTGCTGACATCTCTCCCCCTTTTGCAGCAGATGACTGGCACTGCAGTGATATCTTTGGGAATTTCTCACAACTGGAGCAGATTTTCAGGCTTGACTGGAAAATCTACATTTATTTTTTAATATCTCTCAGCTAACACGGAGAATTTCTCCTGGAGATCTTTGATCTGGAAGGCACCTCAAACACAGACGTACGAAATGCTACAGGAACAGCCTGCGTAGATGAGCGATAGCAATTAATAAAAGGCCAGGTTAACGACAGGCTCTGCAATCAGTAGAACCGGTCCCTTGAAGTTCAAGTTATTAAAGGTCTTTTGGAATAGGAGGACGTGGAATTATTTTACCAAACCTTGCCCTGCATTTCAGTGCATCACATGGGCAGCCTTCTACAGAACTTGAGTGGAAAACAAATAAAGGAAATGTGACCTTTGAGTTTCCCCATGTCCAGCAGCCCAGCTGGAACAGAAGCCCCTGCCAGGCTGCCAGAACACAAACCCTGCACAAAGCAGAACTGCTCAGACCCAGACTGACTGCATGCAGGGTGCCTGCGTGTGTCACACGTGCACAGTGAGCACGTGCAGATTGCCTTTATCCATTTCCACCTGAAATGTGGGGGCTTTGCTTTGCTCATTTAGGGTATGAGCACAAAGACAAGCTAACAGGGACAAGAGTACTCAGCTATTCTATAACAGTAGCTGTGCAGCAAACATTTTATCAACACTGGCATCCAACAACAGGCTGTCCCATTTCCCCACTACTGAAAGAGAAGAAATAATTACTCTTCCTCTCTCCTTTTTTGCACCTTATCATTGTAACCTCAGGGTTGCTGGAGATGAGTTGGCTTAACATTTATTCTGGCTGCAGATGGACCACATCTAGCACATATGATCATCTGAGTTGAACTTCATAGGAAACAGGAGTGTAAACAAGGATTGCCATGAGAAAAATGATGCATGGCAGAATAAAGCACGGTGTGGTTCCAGTATCTGCTGGCCAGGCAGATCTTATCCATGAGTCCTTCTTGCACAGCGATCAGATATGGAAGGGGATTGTTTCACCTCTCTTTTACCACCTTAACTCCCTTCACTCAACAGTAGGTCAGCTGTCCCAACCCGTTTCTCCTGAACAAGTATCATCTCACAAGAAACTATCCCCAAAACACCTCCCAACTGCAGCAGCTTCCTAACAACAAGAAGGTGCAATATCCACCCCAGGGCCTCTGCTAGACCTTGCACCCACGCTGGGTTCGAGCCTGCTACACTCACACTAAACAGTACTGCCATGCTGGATTTGGGCCAGCATCCTCAGTTTTGCTCCAGGGGAGAGCAGAGTTGGGTAAGCACAAACTGAATTTGACAAACCCTGTTCTTAATTAATTTACATCCAATTAGGATTAATTAGTCGCAGACTAAAGTATTAACCCATGTAATTATGTATCAAAACAAGTAATCTTATGTACAAAATGAGGTGGCTGGTTACAAAGCGGTGTGACACCGCCCTTCCACAGCCTGGCTTCCTTCCTCAGGTGCCTCAGATGAGCAAAGTCACAGCAGGGAAACCTCCCAGCTGTGGATGGGCTGACTGGCACTCACCCAGCAAGCCCCAGATACAGCTCACAGCATGTCCAACAAAAGCCTGTTCTGGACCGCAGTGACCAGGCACAGAATGGGCTCCCCAGGGGGCCCCGAGCTGCTGAAGCTCAAGGAGCACCTGGACACTGGGACTGAGACACAGGGCTTGGATCTGAGCGATGTGTGGGACCAAGGGTTGGGCTCAGTGATCCCTGCGGGTCCCTTCCAACGTGGGATGTTTTATGTTCTATGATTAATTCCATATTACTAGCTTTATTCTTTGCTCTTTTAAGATGCACGGAGGGCTTTTTCCCCACTGCAGCCAAAGGCAGGTGATGTCTGTAAATGTGTTCTCACTGATAGCCAGAAAAGTTCATCCTTTTTTTCCAATTTTTTTTAATGAGGCAGCACACACAATTAAAAGTTAGCATGCTGGGGACACGTGACAGCCTGAAGCTCACACTGGTGTCAATGGGACATCAGGCTCAGACAGATATTTAAGGAGAACGCAATGGAATGTAGGCACATACACAAACAGGACAACGCACAGAAACAAGCCTTAGATATGGCAGGAAAGGAAACATCATCTCAGGATCGTTTCACCATCCAGCTTCAGCTCTTTGCTCTCCAGTTCATGGGTAGATACACTGTGTTCAACCAAGCAAATGCAGTGTGACATTCACAGAGAAGTCGTTCATGAAAGACTGGGAGATTTTTGTCAGGTTGTATAAATGAATCAGCCAAAGTGACACTGTGTAGGAGACAGAACCATCTGAAGAAGAACAAAATAACCTATTTCTTACAAGGTCTAGATTTCACCTTAAATTCAAATGCCAATTGGAGGTGTCACTGAGGGTAATGGACTTTGTGAGAAGTTAAATGAAAAAGCACAGGCAGGATAAATAATCTGAAAGTGCCTGCGTTGTCAATATGGCAACAGTAAAAGCAGAGGGCTGTGAGATGCAGCAGAACAGCACTGGGTGCAGAGCAGTCAAGGAACTCTTCTTAATGCCCCCAGAAATGCAGGACTGAATCATGCTCCAAGTGTCTGCCCAAAGATGACCCCTTCTAAATTTATTTTGCAGTGTTGAAAAGCTAAAAGGGATGAGGTTTGACACAACTGCTGTGCATTCCTTTGTGGTTACTTGCTAAATAACCAAGCTGCCTTAACCCTGCTGGCACAGTGGGTATCTGATCCAGGGTGAAACTGAGGTGCCTCCTCAGTGGTGCACAGCCCTCACACTGCAGAGGCACAGGAATTAGAACTTGGCTATTCCCTCTTAGCCCGTTTCTTGTGTCTGCCCTTTTTTTGCAAAGACAGATTCCACTTAATTGGACAAAGTGAGACTGAACTTCTCCAGCCTCGAGTCCCTTCAGCTCTGTGGGAACATAACGCACCCTTTGCAAACGGCAGGCAGCTCACACCATGCGTGATGACACCCTGGGAGTCAGGAGATCAGATTCTGCTGCTGCCTCTAAGATATCTGCTGACTCTTTCAGCCGAGCCACATTACTTCCCAGTTCCCCACGTGGGCGATGCAAACAGCCTCCTTCTGTTGTGAGCTCAGGGGAAGGAACACAGCTCACTCCAGAGTGCAAAGCAGCTCTGCCCTTCCTGGACTCACCAAGCAGCACCACATCTGCCCATGCAATTTGCTCAGCAGTGAGCTTCACTACACAGGGGTAAGCCTGGCCTTAATGCTTAGATTCTAATTCTAAGAAAGGGGAAAAACATGGTTTGAAAATACATTTACTTCAAGTTGTTCTGAAGCATTTGTGTAGGCTCAGATCTTCTGATGGCACTCACTGACCATCTAATCCCTGCTGTCATCTCAATACCTTCCTAATACTTGTTTAAACAGATCTAAAATTACTGGTAGCTCTCATAAAGAGGATGTCATCCATGCACCACCTGGGTAAATAAGCACTTGAAGAAGAGGAGGAAGGAGTTCAGTGAGATCCCCCACAGCTCGGCTTGAATTAACCACAGGCAGTGCCTGAGTACAATCTGTATTGTGCTCCACTTCTGTTCAGCTTCATTTCTCTCTTTCGTTGCCTGGGTGCCTCATGCTTTGTCTGCAGCCACTCACTCAGCATCCCCCCTTGGTCTTGGCAGTTTAGTTTCAGAAAGTCTCCACAGTGCCTGCTGTAAGGTGGTCCTCAGCATTTCATTTTCTTCTTCATTTGTAGTATCACTGCTGCAGACTCCCATCATGCAAGTCCATGCCTCTCCAGGCTACTCAAGTTGGATTTCCAGAGCTCTTCAGGAGCAGAGCAAGCACGTGGCTCCCCCGAAGGACAGACAAAGATGAACAGTGCCACCCCAAGGTGGAAGACAACAGTCTCTTCGGGACCACAACTGTCTTCTAACAGCCAGGAAAACAGGTGAGGGAATAGAAAAGTCTGTCTCAACTCTCATCCTGTTGATAGGACAACTTCCAAAATCTTCACTTCCAAGCCAGGAGGGTGAGGTAGATGCAGCTCCAGCCTGCAGCTTGCAGGCAAGAGGGCTGTGCCTGCCTGCTGTGGTCTGAAGAGCTCACACAGACCTCAGCATGCTGTCTCCATCAGAGTATGTTTGAGGGAATTATTCCTCTGCTGCTACTGCTGTGTGTTTTTTTGCCTTCCCTTCTTCATATGGCAGCCAAGTGCCAGGCCTGAGGAGGGAATTAAGCACCTAACATGCTTATGTGCTCTGGAAAACGCAGCTCTTCAGTTCCTGCATTAACAACTCTCAGATAACTTGGATTTTCTTCTTTCTCCCCTACAGCAATACCACTCCTTTCCCTCATTTTGTTATTTACCAAAGCTTTAAAGCACCAGGAACCATTAGGAAGGCATCACATCTTGGTAACTCAGCTGTCCTCTTGATGGAGGCCCCTTCAGCCTCCTGATCCCTTTCCTTTGCCAGACTGCAGAAGGCAGCCAAGACCCTTTGCAGATGCATGCTGGTGGGGTTGGGTAACTCTCAACAAACCTCCACAGATCAGCACTGGTTGGGGGATCCTACTCAGCATCTGCAAAGCTGAAAACAGAAGCAGCACTGTTTAGCACCTATCTATGTCAGAGCTCCTGACATCCAGAGCTCAGCCACACAAGTGGTTCCAACAGGAAGGTTTAAATCCATGATCTGTATTAAAGCCTCTACTGTAAAAACATCTGTCCTCTAACAGCATCATCGGCTTCTTATGAGAAGAGCAAAAGCTTTTTCACCTACCTGTTATTTTTTGACGTTAGGAGGAGGCATTCATCTTGCCCCAGCTTTCTGTCAGGTCTGAAATGAAAGTGTGCACAGTGTCTCTTTCCTGAGGTGTATTACCTACATCTTTCAATACAAAGAACTACAACAGACCCTCTCAGTCAGTCCCAGTAATCACAAGTACAGAAATCTAGAAATTCCACTTCTGCCTGCCTTCACAACATGCATTGTCCTGAATTAAGATTCAGTTCTTTTATATCCAAGGCCAAGAGCTGGTTAAAGTACAGCATGCCACAGGAGGAGCAGAGGAGGCTGCATCTGTGTTTACTCGTTCTGTTGACTGCTTCCTGAAGAAAACTGATGTCAACCTGCTAAAGCATCAAGCTGCCTCTTTCTGCAGGTAGCTGTAGGTGATACCCATTGAAACAGCTCCTTGTTCAGGCACCAGAAGGACTCAATGCAAAGGCCATGCATTTTTTCTATACATGCTGTCAGGAATTGACTCAAATAGGAGAGAAATGGGCTGTGAGTCTGAAACTCGTGACACTGGATTCTACCAAGGCTAAGTTCTTACTGCAAGTGAATGGCATAAATACACAAACAAAGCTGACATCTCTCTGGGTAGGTGCGTGGGCTGCACGTTGTTCCCAGGGCTGGAGAGGCAACATCACTGTTTCCTGCTAATCAAATCACTCTTGCAAACCAGATGTTAAAACCAGCCCTGAGTGGGTTCTAACAAAAAGGTTTATTTCTCTTCCTTGCCTAGAAACCCATTCATCTTCTGGTGCAGACAAAGGGATCTCTGGTTGAAACACACCAGAAATCCTGCCCAAGCCAGTTGATGCCAGGCTGTCTGTGCCAGGCCCTGGGCTGATCTGTTTGCACAACACCACCTCAGTCAAAAGCTTTTCCAGCACCTGGCACAGACAAACACTGCTGCTGACCTACAGAAGCAGTTCCTCACCTCCCAGTGCAGGCTACAAAAGCTGCTTTGCAGAAATCACAGCATTCACTAAGGCACATTTGTTTTGTTTTGTAGAGAAAAATGCTGCTCGTCCTCTGGGCAGCACAGGAGGAAAACCTGTCAAAACCAAATAGCTGCAGCAGCTGTCCAAAGAACTCCTGATTCCTGTTTTCAGCTCACCGTGAGACTTTGGGCAAATCATGATGTCTCTGCACAGCACCAGTTTAGCCAAACATGAAAGCTTATGTCCCACGGTGCTGCAGTGAATTAGAGCCAGCCTGCTCCACTTTCCCCTCTCATAACATGAGGGGAATGATGCCACCTCTCTGTATAAAGAATCCTTAGAACTTACAGATTAACTTCTCCCTAAGGAGAAAACATTCATGCTCGCCTGGCTCCAGCTGTGACTGTTTCAGAGGAGAACACACGGCTCCAGAAATAGTTCTGTATGTCAGCACAGCCTGATTATTGGGCCCGACTCTGTGAAACACCTCAGAAGAGACACCTGCAAGACTGACAGCAAGATATCACACCCTAAAAGCCATCTCATGATCGAGGACTGATCCCAGTAGTGCAGAAGCAGAACAGCCACCTCTTCTCATAGAAAGGAGCATTATAAAGTTATGATTTCTGAGAGCCGGTGGGCACCACCAAGCTGCTGGAACATCTGATGTAACACCTGATGTACCCCTTACACACAGAGCCAAATCCAGGCTTCAACCAGCCACAGCACAACACCAAGGAGCACACTCAGTGTCATCAGACATCACAGAAGTGCAAGTCTGGGAGAGTAAACCCTTCTCTGCCCATGATTTAGAGAAGACACCAGCACGGATGCCTTCCCATTAACCCTCTGGTCACATATCCATGGGTTTCTCTTTCAATTTCTTGTTTGCCAACACAAACTTCCAAAATAAAGAAGGAAGTTTGTTTCATCAGCCCACACAGAGTTAACTTCAGCACTGCTCTGCATTAAATGATGCAGCATATGGAGTTACAATTCCAAGCCATCTGGATTATCATTAGCCATCAGGTGCTCTGCTCATTACACCTGTTATAAAGAAAAAGGATAATTACATGGAGGGGAGGGAGAAATTATATTCTACTCACAGCACTGCTACGCTTTATCAATACCTTCCTGTCCCTTTTGGTTATATGACCAATATGCAATATTGCAATATGCGAAAGAAAAACCATTCACAGGAGGCAGAAGTAAAGACGAGTGAACCTTCTTAGCCTGAGCAGATGTTTTTCATTAGAAAATAATTTGTCAAAAGGTAGAGAGACTCATAGCAGTAATTTTCAGAACAGATTCCTTTTACTTTGGAGGGTAACTAGACTCAATTTAATTGCAAATGTGCTGCATGGCCCTCAGAATAAGGTAAGAAACAGAAATGGGACTGCGCACCACTTGCTTAATCAAAATCTTCCCTAAAATAAAGAGCTTGTGTCCTATTTTCCCTGGGATAATTGTTGATTCCTGATTTAACCTCCTATCTCCTGGATATCTGCCCTTCCAGATAACATTTAAGCATGCTAGAGAGAAACTGAATGAAGAACTTTACTGCATCCATAATGTAAGTCCCTGAGAAAGAAAAAGCTGTTAATCCTGAAGCCAACACATCCATTTTGAGAAGAAGCAGAGACTGTGCTGAACCGAGACAGAAAAAGGTTCCACAAGGAGAGAGAGCCTCTGTCTGCTGGGTGAGGGGGCACCAGGCCGGCCCTGTGCTTTACCTTCCCCTTCGGTGTAATTAGGCTGTGAGTCATTCAGAGGAAACTGTCTCTCTTCCAGGCAACATCTGACATCATAAAACACCATTCCCCATTAGTTTTTCCCTCAACAATAGCAAAATGCAAGTAATAATAAATGGCTCCAACACAATTAGCATCTGGCAAGAAACAGCAAAACTACCATGAGAGAAATATGGAATCTGAAGCTGTATGTCAGAGCCAAGCCTTGAGGAGAGACTTCATTTATCTTTACCATGCAAACACCTCACATAACTGAGAATGTAAGCCCCCACCATAACGAATTGCAGGCGCTGGGTACTTGCAGGCACACGTTCATTTATCTGTGCATGTCAACCTGTAAAGAGGCACAAACATACATGCACGTGTATATATGGCTCCTCTCTTCCCAAAGGAGGAAGTAATGTCTGCAGGGTAAGTACTCTGTGCACTGCACATGGGAGCATCCTATGTTATAGGCGTCCTTAGAGGCACGCAAATCCTTTGTGTACACACAAGCATGATGTGCATCCACATAGGGAACCTGTGCATGACAGCCTGTGCGTAGAACGTGCTGCAGGAGCGTGCACTGCCTGCATCCAGGCCGTGTGCTGAGAGGTGCACACGCACCTCCCGTCTTGGTTGCAAAGCTTTGTTCTGGCTAGGTTTAATAAGGAATAACTCATGCAGATTACACTACCTGCTGTGTGTCTAGAGCTTCCGACCTGTGCTGCAATACAACAGAGCCAGGCCAGGGGCTGTTTTCTTTTTTCCCTGTGCAGCTACTTATAAATCAAATGCCTACAAAAACAACCCACCCAAATAAACAGGCATGCCAACTTGCAGTCAAGGAACGAGGCATTGATGGAAAGGGCTCAGGCTGAGGCGACTGCCAGAGCCCCAATTCTGTGCTGCTTGTGCACACTGAGGTTGCTTATTTCCTGAAGCCAAAGACTTGCTTGTGTGACCCGCATCCATAACAAGCCTGTAAGAACAAAACATCCCCACCAGGTTTTGGCTTGAGCTGTCAAAGGTTCAGTGCATAAACTGTAAGGGATGATCCTTCTTCATTCCTAGAATCAGGAGATTTCTACCTTCCACAAGAGAGTGAATTTCACTTAGTGAAGCCAGGTTGTTTTTACAGTAACAAATCATACATACTGAGGGCTGCAAGGGAGTTCCTGCCTGCCCTGGAGTCAACAGCAAACCTCACAATGACTTCCAGGAGCCAGGTTTTCACTTCAGAACATTTTCAGGACATTTTTGTAATGCAAAATGCTTTAGCACATCACTTATACTGATGAAGATAGGCAGCATGGTTACAGTCCTATCTTGTGCACACGCTTCATCAGACTATAGCTATTGCTATGGAGAAAGGAGCACAATCTATGCTACTAGCAGGCTGTTCTACTGTGGGATGAGCTTGTTCACCTGTAGCTGTCTACTTGTATCGGCACAGAAACAAAAGCACACTCTTAATACCTACATGTTATTGCTTAGCTCAGAAATAAAGTCAGTACCTTTATCAGATGAGGACACTGAGGTGCACTGCCTGTAACCCTGCTACAAGCAACTTTCATATCTGACACAACGTGGTGCTGAAGCAGAGTGGAGCACGTGTCATTCATCAGAGTCATTTATATGGCCGCACTTTGTAATTGTCACCCCTGCAAAGGTAACAAAAAGCTACATCTGGAATTCAAAGGGCGCTGTCTGCTCAAGGAGATGGCCTTTCAGTAACAGCAGGTAAACATATAATGAAGATCCGTGGTGACAAAAATAATCCCTATTTTAAGGACAAAACTTGGACTTTTAGTGAGGAGTCTGAACTGACAATGAAGCCTTCCATCAGAACGCACTGCACTGATTGTTTATTGTTCAAGGTTTTTGATTGTTTTTTGTTGGTTCTTTTGTCCTGTGATCTTCAAAGGCCTTATCTTACAGCTTCAGATTTCTTTTGTTTCCTTATATCTCCTTCTGAAGATACACAGTTCAGGGTTGGATATGTACTCTAAAGGTGCAGGTTCTGTTTCAACAGCATTTTCATCTAAAAATGAAAACATCTCTCTAAAAAGAATGACTTGAATCTCATCAGGCAAGCAGGAAACAGGTAATTATGAAAAATACTGGGGGGAAAAAAGCCTTTATGCATTTGCTGAATCTCCTCAAGTCTGTAGCGGCACTCTGCAAACCAGCTCTGCAAACCAGCATTTGGCTGCTTAAAGCAACCCACGAAGATTCTGCAGGTCTGTGGAAGTGGAGCAGGAATCTCCAGAGAAGATGACTGCTTACTGACATCGCTATTTCCAAGCCTGGCTCGTTGCAAGAACTGAGATGCATGAAGATCAGAAGTGACGGGGAAAGAAGCCTGAACATCTCCCACCAGTGCTGAAGTTCCACTTAAATCCATACCCAGATCAAAATCTCCAACTTCCCAGAATCTGAGCCGTTTTAATCATCTCATTATACACGTAACTTTCCTACCACGTGTAATAAAACAACCAGAACCTTGCTTGTAGCATCTAGGGGGCCTTCTTGGAAATGAACACAAAGCACCAAGATCTCATCAAGAGTTTTAGTCTCATCCTAGCTCTGGGAATATGAAGTATCTCCTCTATTCTAGTCTTAGCAGACAATTCTTCTCTTCATTAAGGCTCCTGAGCCCAATTAGGGACATAAACAAATGAGAAGGTGGCTGCTGCCAGGGTTAGTGCATGGCCATACCCCAAGCACAGCAAGCCATCCCCATGCTGTCAGTCAGCGCAGCCTGGAGCCAGGAGGTGGTCACACTAACAGCCCTGTTTCTAAGCTTCCCTCCCCTGATTCCTATTTCTCTGCCTTCCTGTCCTGATCCTTCCTAACCGGTTCCTTCTTTCCCAGTGGCTGTAATCTTCCTTGTATTTTGCAGGATCATTGATGGTTATGGTTTGTCCATGGTCTAATTTGCAAGAAGTGTAGTTTTAACAACGTGAGAGCTGGCTGAGTTCAAGCTATCAGTTTCTGATCTGCTCTTCCACCACCAGCCCCATGATGGGAGAACTGCTGCGTACGGATCGTGCAGCATAGAATTGTAGGGAGTTTGGCTTTTTTACAGCCAAGCAGCTGAAGTCAAATGGATGCTGTCACCTGAGATCCTCGGGCTTCTTTGAGATGATCCTCAGTGCTTAGGAGTGAGAAAGGTGTGAATGAGCCTCGGTCTCACCAGCATACACTGCAGTGCTGCTTTCACAACGAGCGCTTTGCACCTGGCTGTTCCAACCAAGAAGCAAACGCCGCTCACAGATTTAACTTCTGCACAGCCACGTTTCCTTCAAACTTCTTCAAACTCTGAGAAAATGCTTTTCTCAGCCATTTCTGAGCTGCCTGCTCTGGTGCCATAACCCACATTGGCTGCCAGAGATTTTTCTTCCTGATTATTAAGAAGCTTCTGCTCGCCTAAACCACAGCGCTGGAACAGTGAGGCCTGGAACTTCTTTGCCATTCACTTCCCTTTTATGTTGCCGGGCTGTTTCTGAGGCACATCCTTTCCAATGTTTAAGTTTCTCTTACCAAAACTAACTAACTAAATAAAATTGCAAACATTTGTAGCCAGGGCTGCCAGTATTTATGCCTCACAGTTGGCAGAATCTCCTTCTGATTGCTATTCAATGGTTTGAATCTCCTCGGAGATGTGTAACTGAATTTCATTTTTAATCAGGTTGGAACTGCAAAGCATCCTACAACATCACTGGCCAAGTGCCCCCAGAGAAGTATTTATGTTGCTGTAACACCATAATCATCCATCAAACACAAGATGTTAATAATAGCATTTAATTTGAAAATGGCATTTTGCTTTTATGTTATTTCTGTGTGCTTTATGGAAGCAGGAAAAGCTAATTATCCGCACTTGAGAGAAAAATAAAGAGAGGATATGCTGCAGAGCAGGCATTCAAGCCCCATTCTAATCTTTGTTTGCTGTCTGGTCCAGCGAACCATACCTGCTTCTTCAGATGGAAGAGATAGCAACCAGCATCTCACACTTGTGAAGTCCAGCCCCACTTCTCCCACCGTAAGCTTCAGCAAGTCCCACATCTTGGCCTTCTTGATTAAGGTGGGCAGCAGTGAAGGCAGGGGGTGCAAACAGCACCTCTGTGACAGGGAATTAAACGCTGCACCTACTGTATTCATGTCAGCTCCAATCCTAGTCTTTAAGCACAATCATTAAAGCACATTTCTTTCACTCATTCTCCCTCTGGCTAATCTACACCAACACCATCAATATGTGCTCAGATTTCCCCATTTTTAATCTCCAGTATTGGGCTTTGGTTGTGAGAGCCTACAGTGGTTCTGGAAGGGTAAAGAGCTCTCCTCTCTCTTGATTTCTGCAGTGCAATGATACAGTTCAAAACAAAACCACCATGGAAGGACAAGGAAATGGCTGTGTGGCATCAGCAGCAGCACGGCAACATCATCCCAGGCCACCCACCTGGGAACATCTCCCTTGCATGTCCTGAGTTCATCTGTACTCTGACATCACACCTTCAGCTCCTGGCACCCACAGTCACCCTGCAGCCTGTCCTGCCTCCACACACTGTCACCTGCCCTCTTCTTTGTGCCCTCCTGCAAGCATTTGCTGCACAAGGGAGCGATAATGAAAGCTGTGTACAGAAATGCAGAAATCTCTGCACTTCAGGGACAAGGAAAAGAATCATCTCTCAAACTGTAATTCCTTGAGCAGGCTTGGAAAAAATTAACAGCATAAAACCAGGGAGTTCACCTGGGCACTTCTGCTATAGAGTCAAACAGTGACTGCAGGTGTCAGCTCCTTACTGAACAAACCCATTGGAGCCCTGCAGAGCTCTCAGCTATCAGCCCGCTTCTGGCAAAGAAGAGGAATGCAGTGAAACAGGCAGATGCAAGGAGATGAAGCCTCCCATTGCATTTAAATTCTCAGTGAAGCCGGGCAGCATGTTGTGTGCCACATGGAGCGTGATGGATCTGGCAGTCCACTGCCAGTGCAGGCTGACATCTTCAGCTTCAGGGTGGATCTGTGCTTGGAAGAAAAGCCTTCGTGCTCTTTAAAAAGGCAGGCATGGGCTCTGACTTCAGGTGTCAAAAGTTGGATTTCTAGGACTAACCTGTTCACTGTGTGTCCCTTTTGCAGCCAGGGGAGAGAAAAGCAAATCACTTCTTCCCAAAACAAGCTGCTAAGACAAGTCCAGTGAATCACACTTGAGATCCTCATTTCTCTGCACTGAGTATAAAGAGGGTCTAGAGAGAGTCATTCATGTTTTCAGTAATGTGTACTCCACCTTAAAGCTGACCACTCTCTTCTAGGCTAGAAGGCCTAACCTGAACCAGGGGATACACGAGTGCTATCAAACCAGTTCCTTTGGAGTTCTGCCCCAGGGCTCCAGCCTTCCACACCAAGCAGATGTTCAGTGCCTGAGATCTAGAGTAGCACTGACCAGAGCACACGACAGTGAAGGACGCAGGACATGGAGCTCAGGACAGTGGCTTTCATGGGCTGTATGGAGGCACCAGCCTGGCTGCAAGGAACTGAGCTTGCTCTTTCACATGGATAGCAAGAGCAGTTGTAATGCGAAAGAAGAGGAGTGAGGTTATGTTTTCAGAGCAGTAAGATGCTCCTTCCAGAGTTATTCTTAAGCTCTGGCATCCACTTAGCAGGCAGCAGACCAGAATCTCACTGAAGATGTGACAGGCCGCTGGGCTGTCAGCTCTCCTCTGCTCTCCTACTTGGTTCACTCTCCAGCCCACTGTGAATCTTGCTTTTAATTGCATCAGTTCTGACACCAGGCCATGGAGTAACCCTCAGATCCATCTGATCTGTAACCCTGCATGAGCAGCTCTGATTGCTGTGTGTGTGCTGGATTTAATTACCGAGTGCAAAGGCTATCCCAGAATGGCCTTCATGAAGCAAGATCCCTGCAGATATCCTCAATGAAACACTGCAAGCTGCCAGCACCAGGGCATCACCTTTCCCACCACCTTTACATCTGCTCAGCAATGCAGCAGCTTGGGCATTTCTGGAGTGCAATAGCTAAAGAAAAACCAACAGTGTAAGGACAGAAAAGGACGTTTAAACCCAACAGAAATGCTGCAGTTTATAAACAGAACCATGCTAGAAGTGGGATGAAACGTGACCTTACGTAAATTTCTGTCAAAAAGGAGTATGCTTGTGTCTATGAACTAAGATGGCAGAGAGACAGGAATGGAAGAGATAACCAGTATTGACATGTACTGACACATGGACAGACCCACTGCCTGCTTAGCCCTGTCCCTGCCCACGTGCTAAAATCACACTGCCACCCACTCTGTCTCTCTTCTCCAATAAGAAAGGGATATCTGGGGCCCTGCCTCACCAGGCTCTAACAGTGCACTACCTCAGTAAGCTGAAAAAGCAGTTTATTTGACACTCTGGGCTCAAAAGTTCTCTTCTACAGACTGGACCCTACCCCAGGGAATCTTTCCAATGCAGCTTTTTCCATGGGGGTCTGCGAGTTTCAGAAAACACTGATTTTAATTGGCCAACGTGCAAATCTGGGCAGTTTTCTCACAATCCCAAGCAGACAGCAAAGTCCACAGTTGTTCTTTAGCATTCCCTCCTGGAAACACCTCCTTTTAACACCGATGCTTCCACTCCAACTCCAAACCTTCCTGAATTGACTTTGTATCAAAAGGGAAGGGGAAGCAATTAGCTGCCATGCAGAGGAACGGGTGCACCCCAGGTTGTGTGCAGCTGCAGCAAAGCTGGATTAAAAAACTCTGCAGTTTTTTAGTTTAGCTTCTTTTAGACTGAGAGATATAAATAAAAAATAGCATCTTAACAATAAGAGCTGCTAAGGCTGCCATTGACTGCATGGAGCCAAAAGCCTCCAAAGAATAGCACAGCTGTGCTATTACAGCTAGTGTTAAAATTAAGGAGGTCAAATCACCTTGGAGAACCTGACAGGAAGACCTAACGAAGGTCTGCTATCTTCTAACATCACTTGTATGCAGGTATTTGGGAAGAGAACAAAGTGCATGCATGTGGATGGCCAGCTGTATCTGGGTTTCAATGAGCACCTGTGTACCCAGGATCACTGAAAGGCAGAAATGATCTGTGTTGTTTATGAAGTTAAGCCTCCTGTTCCACGAGAGCATGAGCTCTGGACATCATTCCTGCTATTTGCTTAATCTGAAGTCTTCGTTCCTTTGCCTTTGGTGGAAGAGGCAATAAAAGCCATGGAAAAGGTTTGCCTTATATTTAATTTGGATCTTCCTTGTTGCAAACTGTGCCTGCGATTTCTTAGCTGCAGCAGATGTGAAGAAGGCACCACTCCCTGCAGCCACCTCTGATCCATTAAGATTATTATCACTTAGTTTTCTCTTTAAGCTACACAACCCAATTATTTCCCTCTACTCTGTTGGCCACAGTTTTCCAGACCTCTTGATCATCCCATCAGTCTTCTCTGCAGTTTTCTCTGTTAATTGGTTTCCATCACTCTCAGAGTTCAGTGCCCCAGACAAGCTGAAGTCTCCCAGTGCTCTGCAGAGCAGGATGGCTCCAGGCATCTTGCAAGCTGCACTCCAGCTTACTCTGCCAGCAGCCTTCAAAGAGTGACCACTGCTTCTGGCCTGTATTGGTGCCCACTGATCAGCTGCAAAGCAAGCTTCGGGTGAAGTGGAGTCAACCAGAAATTGCAGTAGGTTGGAATTTATGATAAGGTTCAGAAGAAACTTTACCTAAGCTGCACTGCACTGAACACTGTCAAACACATCTCGGGGAACATCTTGCCCAAAATCTGCTGCCCCAAACACAACATTTCTGGTGTGAGATCTCAATTTTGGCGTTCTTCCACCGGCCACATTCCTCTATTGCAGCCTGGCCACGATTCTCTGTGGCAGCAGCTCACCCATTCTCTACACATAGCCAGGCAAGCACTTCTCCATGACCACACAAAGAAATCTGGACTAAAGATTCTGAGAACTGAGACTTCACCACAGAATGACTTGTAGATCACACCAAGCAAGTACTGAAATGAGACAACAACACAGATGTGAACTTGCCTCAGGTCACTCATACGATACCAGAGCCCAGGGCTCAGTGTCATGCACTGCCCATGCAATGCATATCCAGGAGGTTTCTCACCTGACAAGGAACAGGAGCTGTTACAGTGGCTTTGCCCTGAGTCACTGACTTGCAGAAGTGCTGCCAAACAAAATGCTTCTAAGGTGTTCTGCTCCCTTCAAAGCAGCAGTGGAGAAGCTGTGAGGGTGGATGAACTGAGTTAATGAACAGGGCTGTCCCATCTTCACTTGTTTCTGACCCCCAGCTGATGAAAATAGAGGACACAAACGGTGAAACTTACAGCCCTATTTTGTTCAAATAATGGCTCTGCTTAGCATTCAAGCCCTTACTAAGGGATAGTGTTTATTTTATTTCAGAGTTTAATTGAATCCCCAGAAGGCTGTCTGTAGGCAAACTCATTTGAGAGTGAGGTGCTAAGAATAGTAAATGTAAGGACACATCTGGGACAGGCGTTAAAAGGTGACTTTCTGGAGCTGTAACCCCTTACCTCAGACCCACCCCAAGCACGGCGTTCTGGCAGCTCCCCATGAGCCCCCGGGAAGGCAGAGCTGCTTGCTTGCATCTTTTCATGCTTTCAGCAGATAATCGGGGTCTGATTTTCACCCAGCTTCCATCAGCTTCCCATTGTTAACTTCATCCAGATTTGGGAGCATCAGTTCTGATTTAAATCACCAGTAAAGCGGAATTCAGCCTCATACAGCACTGGTCGTTAGCAAGATTATTCCACCCAGATTAACCTGACCAAGAACAGGTCTCGTGCTTTTAGCTGAAATGGGAATCCCTGGCCAGCTATGATTCAACAAAAGCCCGCGGCAGTTTCTTCTCAAGTTATCTTCCAGTAGATCCTTGGTCAAATCCTAAATAGGGTCATTAAATATGCTCCACGTCCAAACCCCATAGCACAGGCTGGAACGTGTTCAGCCCACTGTGTCAACACTCTCCTTCAGGATTTAAGTACTTCATTCGGTGCACATCCCACTGCTAAACTGGAACATGAGCACATCCATGCTCCTCAATCTATGGAAGACACACCGTGCTGCTGCTTTGGCAGACCTGCCAGGAGTCCCCCGGAGGTCATGCTTGGAAGTGGCCCCCAAACCAACAAGGATTTCAGTTGGGAACTGAGACTTAACTGGGTCTCCACGAGCTCCCACAGCCCCCATTCAGATGCACGATGTGCTCCAGACCCTGCCAGCTCAGAAAGCTCAGCCAAGGAATTTCAGCTTCCTCCTGCAATGATCACACAGAGTTAATTCCTGCCACGTTCTGGACCTGGCAAGAGCCACCCGGGCTTTCTCATGCCAAGTGCCAGTCATCTCTATTGTAACTAACTAGCTAATGGCCTGGCAGGATGCCGTGGGCAGACCTGGGGTTAATGAAGACTTCCATCAAACATCCTTTGCATGGCTGAAGGTGACAGGAAGATTTAACGCTTTGTATTTGTTTGGAGGGGGATGGTGATAATTAAAAATTAAATGGACTTTCTCCATTATGCATTCATTATTGACAGTTCTGTATTAGCCGGTGATTTCAATTAATAGTTCTTCGCTAGTGCAACTTTTCCAGCAGCTGAAATTATCACCAGAGCTAATTGCTAACGCCCCTTTTATCCTCCATCTCCACGTGCTTTTAATCTGCAGCAGGAATCCAGGCAGTGCAGGGGATGCTCTCAGAAACACTCTGCAGGAAAGCAGCAGAACGCTTCAAAGAACACGTTCTTGTCCCTGTCCCAGTGCAGCTCTCTGTTCCCTGACAGTAAAATAAATACGTAAGGAAATAAAACCACATCATAACACTTAAGATTTTCCTCTCCTCCACAGCCACGGGACAGAATGCTGACACGGCTCTTTCATGGACTCTCATGCACACGCTCACTCGGTTCTGCTCATTCTTTTACTTGATAGCTTAACACTGCTTCTGAGCCTTGCTGAACAAGTTACTATTACTGTTAACATTACTTATAGCTGCAGCCTTGCTGTGCAGCAGAGGAAGCACCTGGCCACCCTGCTGTATTGTACAACTGCTCACTGTTTTGGTTTTTTAATCGAGAAAAACTACAAAAGATATTCAAGGAAGACCCCAAAATAGACATTTCCCACGTTGAACTTGTTTTGATGTAGTTTATTAGGACACTGCCTTCCATTCAGCTCAGAGGATTCTGAGAAGGAAAAACACACACTACAGGAAGAAATGTCTTGTTCTGCATTAACCAAAAGTTCTGAGGGAGTAGAATTGTCTTCTTTCCTTCCACCAGGACCAACCTTAAGCCCCAAACACCCCATTTTCATGCCACAAATGACTGCCCCGGGCTCACTGTGCTTGGAAGGTCTGTGAGGGCAGCTCCTTCCCCAGGGACAGGAAGCCCCTCGTGTGCCAGGGGCCAGGGAAGCACCTCAGGCCCACATCAGGGGGTGGATGTGACGCCTGGCACGGTCTGCAATGCACTGCTCTGCAGGCTGCAGAAACCATTCTTTGAACACTACAAGTTTAGGGGGTTGGCCAAGCACCCCTCATGTGACACCTTTAAAAAGTCCCACCCCGCTCCACCAGCAAGCATCATCTAGGTAAAACTATCTCCATTTTCCCATGAGAACTTGTTCTACCATCAGTTTCTCAGCTGGCTTTGTTACACACCGTGTCCAGTGGGGGCAGGAAACAGAAGACCAGAGAAATGGTAACAGTGGACCAAGGATGAGCCGGGCAGGTGCTTACCTCACTCAGCACCTCTAGCCTTAAGAAGGAAAGAGCAGGAGTGGGGCAAGCAGATACAAAGCCCTTCGTGCCCATCCCCCGCCTCCACGCTTTTACAGCTGTTCTTTTTTTCTTCTGAATCTTGCCCTTTTTGCAATTTCTAAATACATGCCACGGTATTTTGCATTTATCAGCTCTCACTGGGGCTCTCCAGCTAACCTCACCAGCACAGAAAACAATCACAGTGTTAGAAAACCAACTGCTGTACGCTGCTGCCACAACGAGCTGAGAGAGCTGAGCGACGGTTCGCTCTCCTTTATCTCCAGAGTTCCTGATGCAGTGAGAGCACCAGCGGCCATCCGAACACAGCAGCACGACTTCCCCTACCGGTGAGCGCACAGCGAGACGCCTCCACCTCTCCCCAGATGAAACAGTGTGCTCTGGCACTGCCCTGGGCCATTGGGCTGTGAGTTGCACCGAGGGGCATCCCAAACCAAGGCACGAGCACGGTGGAGGCTCAGCTCTGGAGGGTAACGTGCCTCCTTCGTTTTCCATGGCAGCAACTGGCATCTCTCCAAAGGCTGCACGCCTGCTCTGCTCACATCTCGCTGCTTCTCCACGCATGCGTAAAACTCCTGCTACATTATTACAATCATAACACAAAACATTTGTAAAGTGTCCTTCATGAAATGGTCCCAAGGAGATTTCTTATTCAGGCATAATTAAACATGCAATGAACACAACCCTTTTCCATTCAGACTTCACAGCAAAAGCAGATGGGGTTTTTCCCAATATGAATCAATATCAGACTGCACACTGACCTCAGCTCAGAGATGCAAGGAAGCTGCAATGTGAAAGGAAAAGCAGAATCGAGTGGTGGGGAAAAGTTTATGGACTGCTTTTCTCTGCTGACCTCATTCTCCTGAAAAAAGGCCTGGAGGTCAGTCCAGCATCAGAGAAATATCACCCAAAACAGAAAAACAAGGAGTACAGACCAATGGGAGAGGAAGAATGAAAAAGAAATGGAGTAAATTACCATGCAAGGAATATCCTTCCTCCTTGGCCACAAATAGCATTGTTCTGCGGCACAAGCAGACAAATGCAAACTATCTTTAACCCACTTTTAGATTATCTACCTTTAATTCACAAGCCAGCAGCATGGGAGTAGCTTCATCACGGGTTTCCCATTGCTGCTCATCCCATCGGGCAGCTCAGACAGGCTGCCGTGCCACGGGGCTGTTCACACCCTGAGTAACAGCGAGCTTAAGTAATCCAAATGCTGCTGCTAAACCTCCATTTGCACACACGGGACATCTCCTCTGTTCACCCATGGGAGCTGTGGTTTTGATCTGCTTTCCACTTCGTATCAGAGGGGTCCACAGGCAGCATCTTGCCCCCATAATGGCAAAGGATGTGGGACAGGTGCCAGATCGCTGACATTGCATAGAAACAAACAGAGAAACAGAGGGAGAGTGGCAGAGCTAATATTTTGAGAGGTGTTTAATTCTCCCAGTGAGTGGGAGTCTTGGTCTGCGTCCTGTTGACACAAGGAGTGGGAAGAAAGGCTATTTACACCTTTTACTTAAGGTCAGGTGTTACTTCAGCACTCAGCAGTGATGTTTCAGCTCTCACATTTCCTCTGCCCACAGAAGGTGACTCAGGGAGCAAACTCAGATTGCTTCCTCAGTGTAAATCAAGCAAGCGAGATGGATGATGTGGGACGCAGTGAACACCAAGATCGTGATTTACCACAACAAAAAGCCACCGTCTGGATGCCAGGGAAACCTCGGAGCACTTCCTTAGAGGGGCTCTACCAAAGGGAAGCCCCTACCAGACATCTGCTCACCAAAGTCTTCCCAGCACCAACGAGGACGAACCCCAGCACTACAAAGAGTTGAGGCTGGAAGGCAGCTCTGCAGATGGCTCAGCTCAACCTCCCTGCCCAAAGGAGGGTCAGTCATAACGCATTGCTCTTGGAAATCCACACGGACACCTGCAGGTAGCTCCACAACTAGCATGGGCAGCCTCTTCCAGTGAACCCCAAGATCACCTCCTGGTGAGAAAGAGGCAGGTTACCTTTGTTCCAGCAATAAGATGCCACAGGTGTGAAGGGAAGGTGTGACAGGGTTTGCTATCCTGTCATCCTTTTCTCCATGTGAGAAACCAGAGATACGTGTGCACAGGGGAGACCTAGTTGTGTGCACGCGATTTATTTAACGATGCCTCTGGAAGGCATTTTCCGGATTTCGCTTGCAAACAGCTCCACAACCGCAGCAATTTCAAATAAATTAAAGAAAAAAAAAAAAAAAAAAAAACCTACAAACGGAGACAGCCATAGAGCGGCAGAAGACGCCCAGCTCCCCTCAGCGCAGCGGCCCGCTCCCACCTGCGCACCGCGCGAGCGCCGCGGCGGTCGGGCGCCCCCTAGCGGCCGCGGGCCGCACTGCAGCACGGCCCTCCAGCAACGGGCACGGTGGAAACAACCGCCCGCGGCTCCAGCCGCTGGTGCGTTTCCCCATTAGATTGGCATGAACGGACAGACTGTGGTATCCCTTCTCGCACAAGTGCTGCTCTTGCCTAGAGCTGAGATTTCTGCCGTTTCCACTGCAGGGAACATCCCATCCCCCGCCTTAGCGCACCGCTGTCTGCTGCCACTCAGGTTAAAACATGCTGTAAGGCGCATGCGCCTGGAGGCACCAGGTGCATGCGGAGCGCCCCAAAGAGCGCACACGGCGGTTCTTAACGAGTATTCCAGCGGCTTTGCTTTTGATGGCCGTCAGTATGAGCCGCGGTCCCTCGGGGCGGTTCCTGCTGCGCTGTGGATCACCCGTGGCTGCAGGTTTTCCGGGGTGTCCACGCCTTGAGGCCGCCCATCCCGCTGCTTCCTTGCCACCTGCTCAGCGCCCGCTTGCTTCGCGCGCGCCGTTCCCGCCTCGCGCCGTTCCCGCCTCGCGCCGTTCCCGCCTCGCTCTGAGGTGATGGAGCTGCGTGTCCCTCAGCAATGGGACCGCCGGCAGGGGTGCGTGGCCGCTGCTTCACAAAGCCATGGGAAGCTGCTGTTGGCCTCTAGGCTTTGATGTTCGCTTTTGCTTCTGATTCTAATGACCAGCTGAACGTTGGAAGCGTGAGCCTTCTCCTGACAGAGCCAATTAAGAGAAAGAGGTCAGAGGTGTGAGAAGGGAACAGCTCAGTCCTGGCACGAGAGTCTGAGGAGCAGCTAAGGGCCCTCATGGTTGTGTCACAGCATTTCACGCAGATGGCAGCAGTGCCAATGCTGGAGTATGGAAGGGACAGAAATTGGGCTGGTGGAAAAAATAACAAACAAACAAGAAAACAACACAAAATCTGAACAGACTGAGAGCGCTTAGGAGCCTGAGATGCCTCTTCTGTGGGAACCAACAGGCAGCAGCATCGTGTTGTGCTGGCAGGTTGCTGAGTGCCTCACCAACGTGTGCTCACAGCATCGTTAACAGTAGGGAAACCAACAGACATTAGTTCTCTCGTTCCGCATAACATTCCCTGGAAATTTTAGCCCTCTCTATTTTGGAGAGGAGAGGAAAAAAAAGAAATTTTCATAGGCCAGAAAATCAGTTTTCTGTCCAATCGCATTTCTTGCAGCACGGAGGAAGCCTGTCGTCACACAGAACAAACTCCAGCAAAATGTTCCTGGGGGGCTTCGTGCCGACTCACCCAGTACAATACTTTTGTTGGTTGTATTCACATTGCCCTGAAGAGCAGCCAGCAGTGTCCGCTGCCTGCCCACGTGGCTTGCAGGCAGCTCAGTGCTGAAGCTGCCCTGGGAAGCTGCAGGCTCTGCTGCCACCCAGGGCCCTGCAGCACTCGTAGCACAGCACACAGCAAAAAGAACAAATTGCTGTCCGTTTCAGTCTTTTATTTGTTTTCTTTTGGCTGAGGTGACTTACGGCAGTTCATCTCCACAGCAGCGGCTGTGCCAGCCTGCATTATAAATATTCTCTTAAGGAGTAATGAGCCAATGGAGGTGTGCTGTGCTGTGGCAGGCGGTCCGCAGTGACTACCAGCTGCTTTCTGCTGCGGGTGTTGCAATACAAACACAAGAATGCGCAGCTCTCTTGCTTCTTGGTCAGGTTGTACACATATGTGGCTCAGGCCAGCTCTGTCCCAGCCTGAGGAGATGTAGATGAGCTGCCAAATCCAGACAGTAGATCAGGACAGACAGATTCTGTTCTCTGGTGCTGTTATATTATTAGATAGTAGCATATGAAGAGCCAGCCCTGATCAAAGCCCTTTTGTGGTGAGTGCTATCTGCTTTTGTGCACTGTGACACAGTAATCTCCAGCTTGAGGACTGCAGTCTGTAAAGGTGATAGAATTGAAGAGTCAGGTGTGAAAATGAGGCAGGTAGAAAGGGCTGTGTCTTCTCTAAGGCTTGCCAAAGAGGCCAAGCAATATTGTGGTTTCTAGCTCGCAAGCAAGCAAAAAGAAGGAAAAAACCAAAACCACCAGGCTAATCTGTATCCATTTTCAAGTATAGGTTGCTGCCATAGGATGATGTTCCTGGCTGCACTCCTGAAAACCCTTTTAGGGCCATCTGTGGAGCCTGGAGAGCAGTAGCTGAAAGGCCAGTGAGCCTTGAAAGTTGCCACTCGCAGTTCTTGTTCTCTCATTGCCTGCTGCCTCTGTCAGGTGTCTGGAATCTGCACTGAGGACAGATGGGCTAAAGAATGGGGTGAGGGGGGACCTGGGAATTCAGTGCAGTCTGCAGCATAGCCACAGTAGCCCCAGTTCAAGAGATCAATGGGCACGTAGGGAAAAAGCACCTACTTACTGCAGCCTGCTTGGACTCCTGGCAAGAAAGCTCCTGGCAAGGTTTCCCTACAAGATGCTTCTGGAGAAACTCAGAGGCTGTGTAATAAAACACAGTGTCACTACATGGATAAGTAATTGGCTTAAAGATAAGAAACAGAGCATAAGACAAAGGGCATGGTTCTGCAAAAGATACAGCCCCAAGCAAGTTCATTATCTCCATGGTATTCAGGAATCACTCAGCCAAGAGATTGTGGTGTTTTAAGCTGGTCGGGACTGGGTAACGTCAGACTCTGCTGAAAAAGACAATTGTTTCCAGATAACTCCAGCAAGAGCCTGTCGAAATGAGAATTTCCTGGGGCCTGAGTAATATTTTCAAACAAGAGACACTTCTTTGTGCATCTGCACAACACAGTGGCTGTCTGTGAGACGCTGGAAAGCACGGCGACACAGAAAAGGCATCCAGATTTGTTACTGTCTGCATGGGCATTCCTGAGTCATTAAGATCCATTGCTTTGAAATAAAGTTATGGGTGAAATCATCGAGTGGTAATGAATTAAATTTACAGAACCAGTATACTGGGGAGGAGTTGCAGTTGTCCTCTTTCCAGAGACCTGAGGGTCTCCATACTGAATTAACACTTCAGAGGAATAAACATGGGAAGCCATCGTCATTTATCTTAGCAGCTTCCTGCTAATCACATCCAAAATCCTATTAGGAGCGGATGTGGCTGGGGAAAAAGAAGAGGTAGAGCAAAAAGCAGAACACAGGGCGTGGGATAAATCACCTGACCCAGAGAATGTCAAAGAAATGTTCAGTGAAAAGAATATTCTTAACAGCCCAAGTAAGAAAGGAACTTTTTTCTTTGAATATAACTTTGGAGGAATTCTTTGCAGCTAGTACAAAAGCAACTCTGCCTTCAACTGCAAAGCAGCCTGGAGGTCTTGCACACTGTATTTATAGCTTCTAACCCCACGGCTAGTACTTACCCTGCAAAGCATCTGTCTTAAAAACCATTGGAGGAGTTTGGAAGGAGCTTTGAGTTGGGTTCCCATCTGGCTCACCATATTCTACATTTCTTCTCAAATCTTGAAGATCAGAACTGGATGACCCCATTAGACTTAAAGAGGAAATGACCCAGACTGTTTCCCCCACACTCAAACTGAATTAAACTCAATTCTTTCAGCAGATCAAAGAGGTTCATGTCACTTTTCACCCTTCATATTTTTTGTGCTTCTGAAGAGCAGCACAGAAGCACATGCCTGGAAAATGGGTTGCCTGCGTTTATGTTTCAGCTGCCAGCAAAGGCCCACTCTGCAGCCACCTGGCTGTCTCAAGGCAAAGGGAGGAAGAGCTGTCTTCTCCTGGGGCTGCCCAGCAGAGACTTTTCACAGATGGAGAAATGTCTCTAAAGACTGAAAGTAGCTCCTCTTGTACACATGCTCCATCTGTGAACAGATAAGGAGGTCAAGCCCCGGGCATGAGATGCAGTGGTCTGTGTTAGGAAACACCTCTGTGCACAGGGCAATGGATTAAGGGTCTTTCTGTAATGAGGAACCGCCTCCTCTCCCTTTCTTTGTGCATCCAACAACAAGTTGTAGAAAATCAGCCAAATGATGTGGCAATGATTCTGCTGGGCACGGTGCAAAAGATGCTGTCTCTTGGGAGAGACTGAGCTGGCAGTTGTTGTCATTCCCAGCTCTCCAAATCCCCTGAGCTCAGATTGCTGAGAAGTTCGGGCGCGAAGACAGAACGATGAATACAGATTAGCTGCCCTCACAGCTGCCTGCACGCATCAGTTTCTGAGCTAGATTCTTTAACTCTCTATTAGTGGCTAATTAAATCACATTTCCCATTGCATACATGAAGTGGTAATGAGTGTGGGGTGACAGTAGCATGCAGCATTCAGGATTTGCAAGACAAGGAGGAGAAAACTGTAAGTGTAGTAAAGAGGACTTAAGCAGGGAGGGGTTTCATTTGCTTTAACAGCAGTGCAGCACCCGTCCCATCCTCCGGCATGTGCTTTCCTCTGCCAGGTTGTTTGTCTAGCTGGGAAGTTCGTACTTTGTCACTCAGCCCACAGCCCTGTGCCCTGGCTGCTGGATGCTGATGCTAATTCAGAGCAGCACTCTGCATGCTTGGAGAACCTTTCATCCCTGGGCATCTGACAGTACTTTGCCAGCTACATCCACTTGTGTGAATCGCCTTGTCAGTCACTGATGCACTCACAACAGCACCCAGCATAGCCAGCATGCTGCTTTCTTCCCATTTGGCAACAGCTCACTCAACAGGAGTTTGCTCAAGTGTCATGCAGTGAGGAATGGGCTCAAAGGGGAGAGTCACGTCTGCATAAGACGGGGACATTTTTTCATCAGCACGGCCATCTTGTTAAGAAAATAGGTTTCAAATATTTCTTCTTTGTTTCGCTAAGAAAGAAATGAAGGAAGAAGAAAAATGAAAAAAAGGAAAGAGGAGAGGAAGCAATTTTTCAGGAAAAAAAGGCAGCAAATGTTCTTGAATGCTCCCACAGTGTCCAGAGAGCTGCAGTTCATGCCCATTCATAATGACCCATTTCTCTTAACGTGGCCAGCAGACCCCATCTCAGTACCTCCCAGAAGTAGTTAGCAGCAAGTGTGCACTGCCAGCCAGGAGCGCAGAGCCAGCAGCAGAGCCTTTGGAGGTACCTGGAGCTCTGAGCAGGTCATGCACCCAGCACTCCTACATGTTTGCCCCTTGTTTTGGGGATGTAAGCCAGCGTATCCTTGTATTTCTATTGCCAGTCCGTGGCAGTGGGTGGAACATTGCCAAAGAGCTGTAGGTATGAGTTGTGCCTGTGTCGGCGATGGCTGAAGCAAACTAGTAATTCTGTTATAGTAAGGAGAGGAAGGGTTGGGCTGGAAGGCTGCCAGGAAGGAGGGCGCAGTGCTGCTGAGCAGAGTCCCAGGCAAACAAGTAAACGTTGCCAGAAAGATCCCACAAAGCTTGTTATGCTCACCTGACCGCCAGCACCATTGGCTCCTTCAGTGCGTTACTCTGTGAGATGGATAAAAAACCTCATGTCCCAGAACACAAGCATCATACCAAAGCAAAAAGGCTCACTCTCCCCAAGAAATGGAAAGAGTAACTGACACTCTGCCTCACCGGGAACTTTCATAAGTGGTTTTTTGGCAGGATTTCATGAGCGCTTTTTAATCCGGGGTTACGGAGTTGGGAGTCGCTGATGTGTTGCAGCCGTTCGGGCTGAGGGCTGCACCTCTGATGTTAATTGAATCCTGTGATCCCTAGCATGCCCTTGCAACACCAATAACTGAAACATCTGGCAGAGCCGGAGCAAGTGCATTAAAGTCTTGGTTCCAACAGCAATTAAAAAGGGGGGGGGGGGGAAAGAGAAAAAGCCAATTACATGTAATTGGATTCAGTAAACTGAATTATCTCACTATTAAAGCAGTGCTTGTTTTTTAGATAGTGGGACATTCAAACTATCAAAAGCATTAATTGATTCATCCCCTTTTTCAAGTGCTTTCCCAACAGTGCCTCTATTCAAGAACTGCAACCTTTTGTTCTCGTGGGGATTCTGAATTATACAGACCATGTTTGTATCTTGGTAGCTCTATTCATTCTGACTTTTTGTCATGTTGGTGTTTTAACTCAGAAATGAGCTGAGACTCCTGCAAAACATAATGGAAGGTTTATTTCTTCTTTTGTGGCACCTTCACTCTAGCTGGAGGTGTAATTTAACAAGGGGAGAAGGGAGAGGAATGTTTTGAGGCTGATTCTTAGTCATTCAGGTCTCATGTGTGGGAGCTGGGTGGATGGGTAGGCAGCCAAAAGGAACCAGAAGCCTTCTGTGCACTGTTGTGATACACAGCCCAGCACACACCTGCTTTCCTCAGCACCTTTCTACATGTCAGACAAATTCTTCGTATGTCCTCTGCAGCCTCCTTGCAACAGAGGATGCTCAGCACTCACCCAAAGGATTTCTGGGCCAGCGCTGACCCCAGGCGCTCAGAGCAGTGCCACAGGAAGTCCCTTCTGCCCGTTGCCAGTCACTAAAAGCCAGTGTCACCATAGCCAGGGGTGGCAGGGAGCTGTTCTTTGCCCAGGTGGAACCTTTGTCACCATGCACGATTGAGGCTGAGCTCCCGACATCTTTCCTTCTGCCTTACTAAGCGGATACCGAATGCTGGAAAAGCCAGCCATGAGAGTTCAGTCAGATTCAATGAGTTATTTAGGCAAATTGAAAGCATTATGTCAATTTGATGGGAAGCGTTTCAGGCCAGAATGGTACTATTGGCATTTTCTTCCTTCTGAATCAATAACTCCTAAAGGATTACAATTTAATTTTTAAAGGGTAATTCAATCAAGGATTTGAAAACACAGGACATTCTTAAAATTAAACTTTAATAAGATTTATTTATTTTTAAAAATTGTACTTGCTGAAAAAAAAGGGCAATATCCAAACTGTCCTTCGCCTCGGACTTCAAGGGGCAGTTGTTTCTTGTATCCCTAGCGAGAAACTGTCCCTGTGCTTCAAGTTCTTGTTGAGGCTGGTTCTGTCCAGGCACCCTGAAAAGACATCTGGTAAAAAACCCAAAGACTTGGCCCAGTTTTTCACTGGTTGCTGCCACCAGCACCAGCTGATTACTGCACCCAAGAGCCTCTGCGGAGAAGTGGGACTGGCAGAGAAAAGACAAATTTTAGGCACCTTGGTGTTAAACCCTTGCAGGTCCCTTGGAAATCCCAGCCCTGATCACTCCAGCACAATTTTGAAAGTATTTCTAGGCTAACTCTGGGCAGTGCAGTGTTTGGGAGCCACAGAAGCAGTGCAAAGTGTCAGCAAATCTCTTCTTGGAACGCTCAGGTGAGCAGAGCAGCACTGCAGCAACAGAAGCCCTTTGCTGTGCCCCATGCAGGGGACCAGAGGCAACTGGATTAGACAGCATCTGAATGGTGGGTTTAAGGGCTTTACTGGTGCTCAGCTGCAGAATTTAGGTGATAAAAGTAGCAGAGGGCTTTTCTCAAGTATTCAATCTGCATCTCTAGGCGTCTGAGTCAGATGCCAGGACTGAAAATGCCTTATCTTGTTGGTGAGCCCTTGACTTCAGCAGGGCTAAGCGTGTGTTAAAGCACTCCTGGGGCTTAGGAGGGGTTGCACAGTGAGCCATTAGCAATTGGATGGGAACTGCAGTCTTGACAGATGATGCAGTGAGGACTCAGGGGATGCTGATCTCATAGGAATGCATGACATAGAAATGGCAAAGAGCACTCGGTCCTGTTCTGGGGAGTAAAACTTCCAAGATAAGCCACATCATCTGTTCTGCAGGTCTTTCACTTTCATGAATTTTTTATGGAGTATTTCTTCTAGTGTTTTTCATAATTTACTTCCCAGGCCCTTATTCTGCTGCCCTTTGAAATTAAGAAGCTGCATCCATTCAGCGATTGTAAATCTGAAATCAAATTACTGATAATCACAGCAGCTTTCCATTTACAAAAGTCACCGTGACACTGCAGAAAGCAGTGGATGATAAAATGCTGCTGTAGTATTCCCTCATCTCAGCGCAGCAAGATGTATTCCTTCAACAACAGCAGTTCCTCCCCGTTTCATTAGAAAGCCCCTTAAGAGCGCCGTGCACTAAATAACGTGTGCCTGACCCCTTTTGTCATACAAGTCACACAGCAATCAAGGACTCTTCAGGTGGAGTAGTGCAGCAGGGTGACACATGGCGCAGAGAAACAATAACGAAGATAATTATGAAGATAAGGTCCCTTTGGGAAACCATTGTACCAAATGCTACAGAAAATCTGAGCTGTTAAGAGGTTTTCTCATAACCACTCTTTTCACAGAGAAGCACTCGCAGATCCCAGAACATCAAGGTTAAAAATGCTGCCTGCTTCATTATTGTAAGACAATGGTTTTCTTTTGAACTATTGTTCATGTGCCAGATGGGCCACTGATGTTTTGCCTGAAATAGGGGGAATTGTGTGATCACGAAATGCAATAAAAATCCCAAACACCTCTCTGACTAAAGTGGTATCAGCAGTAGTTCTGTTTACGTGACACCTAAAGCTTGAAAAACTTGCTGTAATTAACCATGCAGAAAATAAAACAAAATGACACTGAGTGTATTTTTTCAGGACTCGATGCTTTTACAATCTGAAAAAAAGAAAAGAGAGAGAAGTGGAATAAAAACCAGCTGGAACAGAGTTCTTCCACTAAAGGGGGGGAGGAAAGCAGTCAAACACCAGAGGAGTTTTGCCGTAGTGATGAAAGTCTGAGGAGGATGGTAGGGATCAGTCTGTGCCTTGGAGCAGAACCCAGCGAGGCAGGGACGGGCAGCAGCGCCCTGCAGGGAGGGACAGCGCTGCGGTCCGCCCGGTGATAGCAGTCCCGTATTTAGTTTGTTTTGCGGTTGCTCCACTGGGTTGAACGCTCCTTAAGAAAAGAGTCTTGGTTTTCTGTACCTCTTCATGTAGATATATCCAAAATGGTCGTTCCCTCAATTACATACAAAAGTAATGGCTGGAGAATGGCTGGAGAGAGATGGGTTTCTGTTTCCTCCGTCATCAATAACCGACTTTTTCAGTTACAGTTTTTGTTTTAAGGACCTGGCATTTATTATCTGCTAGAAAAAGTAGATGATCTTTTTTCTGTACGTTTCTGTTCCTTTCTGGTTATCAGAGCGTTGTCAGTTCCTCGCTGCAGGCACTGTTCTGTCATAATCCTTCCAGGAATAAAAAACCTATTAAATAAAAGAATAACGCAATATGAATTTCAATGTTCTTTTCAATTAATGGCTCAAATAAGCATTTGATTTACATTCATAGAGGCACTTGCTGCAGGCTAATTAAAAATAACGTATTGTTGGCGGATCATTTATTGAGGGAAAACAAATTGACAAAAGATAAATTAAGTCGCTACGTAATTAACTAAAGAAATACACAACTGAAATAGTAAATTAATACATACATTTATCAATATCTCAGCCAGTGAATAACGAAGTTTGAATTTCCCTGTACAGAACAGGTAACAAGTGGGTCTGGCTGGAACAGCGTTCATTGTTCTGTGACTCCGATTTGCATGCGTGCTGGTGCAAGTAATCTACAGCACTGCTAGGCTTCACCCGCCTGCACCTTGAACTCGTCGGTACAAGGTTGTCTGCCGGCTGGGGGAGGTGTTTCAGGAGAGGCTGAATGCAGCAGTGCAGGAGGCAGCAGCGAGCAGCCTTGCTTTGAAACCGGCCTCCTGAATCCTGAGAGCATCGTTCTGTATTCCTGAGCAGTGAGGGCTCTGTGGCCATTCCGCTCTTTAAGAAAGTATTTCAAATCCAATCAGCAGCAATTCTGAGTAGCTGCATTACGTGGATAAATGCCCTGTCATTTCATTCCATCTTGATCTCATAATTGCGGTATCTTGGGGTGACATTGGGCAGTATCAAGCTGTAAGCTTAAAATTTGCCAAAAGTTTTCTTGATCTGTTTCATAGCAATTCATAAAAATTACCCAGAGACCTGAGCAGACAAACTGGCCAAGGGAAGTCTCAGTGCTTTAAAGTATGATGACTTTGGCATAAAAAGCACAGGGTGGAACAATTCCACTGTCTGGCACTTGGATACAAAAAGCACAGATTGCTCTGGCCAGGAGGAGGAGGAGTTCCTTGTGATGGGGCTGACTTAATGCAAGTTTCTGCATGATGGAAAAGGAGGGACATCAATGCCAGGACACAGGCTGGGGAGGATTAGAAAAATAGAGCCAGATACAAGCTGTGCATCAGCTTCTCACAGCTTGCAGCAGCAGGGTCAGTACGTGGGAGTTACATGAATGGCTTTCCCAGTCTTGTCTCTAAGATGGTTCATTTTGTAGGGAGTAGGCACTGGGAAGGCAATTTGGGTGAAGGCATCCAAGGCTGTGGAAGTTCATGACTCTGGCAGGACGACAGCGAATGCACAGAATGGACTTAAGGCCTCAGACATCAATATGTGCTGGTTACAGGGAGGTGGGGGCTCCTAGGGCACAAGTCTGAGGGAAAAAGGAATAACGCAGAAAGCTGGCAGTTCCTTAAGGGCATTATATTGCAGGTAAAATGCAAATTATCCCACAGTGAGAGAAGGGTATCAAAGGACATTAGCCTGGCTAAATGAGAAACTGCTCAGCGTCCTCAAAGGAAAAGAGGCTGATAAAGATGGCGCTAGAACAACAAACATAGAGGTGCAAAATGCCAGCTCACTCAGTGAGATCCAACCACCACAGGGCAGCAGCTGGCAGAAGCAGCCTGCCACTGTATGTCTGAAAAGAGGATGAGAAAAGAAAGAGCTGATCTGCCTTTTAAAGGGAGAAAAACATCACTGACAGGTGCTGCCAGAAACAAGTGTGGATTTTTTTCCTGGTAAGTTTTCAGTGAAAAGGTCAAATGCAAGCCTGTATCTGTAGTGAGCAGGGAGAACCGTGGTCACTTCTCAGGCTAAATCTGATCAAGAACTTCATTTTAATTGCTCTAAATCCTTTTGAGAAGAAACCTCTTCTTTGTTTGCCCCTTGGGAGAGGCTCAGGCGGCTCTCAGTGTCCATCTTAGGCTACAGGAGCTCAGTATCCTGTGACCATGTGGACTGTGATACAGCAAGGTCAGGACCTGTGAACCACTGCATCCTTTTCTCTTTCCTCCATCCAACAACCCTGTGCAATCCTTGCGGGTATTATCTGATAAAAGAACACACACTCTGGGTTCTCATGGCTTGGGAAGTAGAAAATAATATTTAAGAGCTGGCTTTCCAGATCAGCCTAAGGAGGGTACATTAGCATTGATTAGGGTAGTTTCCCACCTCAACTGCTGAAAAGAACATGAGCTTTGAATATCGTATCAAACCCTTTCTGCTTCATTGAGCTTCTCTTTTATGCTCTGTTGCTTTGCTTTGGCTTTTCAAGGTGTGACCATTACTGAAATGGAATAATAACTATTACCAGGGATCCCACTTCAATTGCATTCACACAAAAGTCTTTGGTTAGGTTTCAGCAGTTGTGTATAATTTGTAAAAGAAGAAAAAGGAAGAGGAAAATAATTTGTTATACTTCAGCAGGCAAATGAGAGGCTCCAAATGAGAGTAGCTTTGTAACAGCACGAGGGCTTACTTGGTAACTACTCACGAAGCTGATTGGGAACGGACTCTCAGCAAGATAGTGTTATATGCTGCCCTCAGTCATTCAGATGGGAGAGCTTTATTGCTGAACTCAGTGGGAATATAAATGATATTCAATGGAAGTACTGCCAGCAGAGCCCCTCTGGGTTAGGAGATCAGCTCTAGAATAATTTGGGTGGGAATTTGAAGAGTTCCATGGGAGTATAAAACTGATTTCAGCTTTCAACCGTAAATGAAAAGAAAAATGCATCAAGTTAGAATGAATGTTGCATACATGAGTACAAGGAGGGAGAGAGTGAAAGGGATGGTGTTTGATACTGTATGCAGCAGATAAAAATCCTCTGTAGGCAACCAGAGCTTCCCCCTGCATCCCTATTGCAAAATGCAGTCCTGGTGCATTTTTGTTCCACCCAGCCATCCCTGCTGCCTGTCAGCCCCATGACTGACGCCGTGTGTAAACTGCACCAGGACAACACACCGCTTGTTGTCTGTTTCTGAGTTTTCTCATGCAGTTTTTTCTGAAGGTGAAGCTTATTTTACACTGAAGTTTCCTTCTGCTTTCATCTTTCAAGGTCTTAGTTCAGATTCTGCTGTTTATCCAGGGCTAAACAGAGTTTGGGTGTATGTGGAGGTTGAAGAATGTTTGAATTAGGTAAAAATCATCCTGAGCCGAACAGGTTTGCTTTAAGTAGGAATGAGACGATTCTGCTACATTCTTATATCATTTTTTCACCAGAGCAACTCCACCACATTCCATGGAATTTCGTCCAATTTACATTTGCACATGAGAGGAAAATTAAGCCCCAGAGTGTCTGAGAAGTGAAAGCCAGAGCCTTTAATCTTGTTGCCAAAGTGCTTTTTGTTTGATTGGTTGTTGGTTTTCTCTCTCTCTTCTTCAGCCCCAGCTCTGTCTCTGCTTTCTGAAACTGGAAACCATGATTGGAAAAGAATTTTACTGTTTTTCATACCAGTTTTTCTACTAGGAAAGAAAAGAAAGCTTGGAGTAGTGAAAGAAAAGAATAAGTACCCTTTTTTTTCTGGCTGAAAAGGCTCCGGGAAGATGTCTGTTTTGATTGAAAATGCAATTCATACCAAAACAGAGAGATCCAACAGAGAATGAAGAACGGAGATTCAACAGAATGCATTTGCCCCTGATCCAGGCTATGAAATGTTGACAGCCTGCCTCTACCCTTGGAGTTTTCTATTTGCTACCACGTTCTTCAGCATCTGCACCTGCTATTTCCTACTGGCTACACTGCTCTGAATGCTTAGAAACACCAGCTACCAGGAAGCCCAAACCAGGTCTGGACACTGCAGCTTTCATCTCAGTCTAATGGTGCCATATGTCACTGAGAATCAATATATGTTTATTCCATTTCTCTGACTTAGCCATCTGAGTGTCTCATTCTCCTAGTTAGGCTTTTCTCCCCTGTGGAAACCACCGCTTGTCTTTATGCAGAGTCTGCCTTCCGTTTTATTTAGGGTCAGTCTTCTCTTATACTGGACTAAGAGCGCACAGCATCTGGTTTTGCAGCTGTCCCTATGTAAGACAACTCTGCAGTTGCCCTCCCTTGGGTACTGTGTAACCACAAGGAAATGTCACTTATCTGCACTGCTGATGCCTTCAAGTCCTTTCCATTCCCTTGGGATACAGTTTCCTAGCCCTGCCAATATTTAGTCCATCCAGTGTCACTCAAAGTCCGTATCTGTTACCCAGAGAGACTGATTTCTGAGACAGAAAAGAGTGAATCCAGCTGTAGCTGCAGGAGATGCTGTCCCCACAACTGCAGAGCACTGAGTGCTTCTGCCCATGCAGACAGGAGCTGAGTGACAAGTTGCCCAAGGCAAAGTGGTCTTGAGGAGAATGATAACATGCTGGGATCAACACCTGCCTATTAACTTGAGGGGCCACTCCAAGGCCCAGGAGAAAGGGAACAACTCCTGTTCTATCTGTTAAATAAGAAGCCGGATCTCTGGAAGAGTGCGCCCTCTGCCTGGATGAACTTAATTGTGGGTAGTTTTATGATGAAAAGACAACTCCTGGTATGGGTTCCATCATGTAATGTACTCATGGTGTTACCAGGAAGCTGCAGCTCTCATAACACTTGCCCAATAGATATACAGTTACAATACTACAAAGCAGAGACTGATCATGTTTCTCCCAACATAGAAAAAGAAGCTTAATTGCAATAAAAGAAAGGAGATATTATCAAGGTGGCTGGACATGTGGACAGTCCATGTTTTCTCTAGGTCTCTATGCTAATGCCACCTACTGCTCCTGGAAATAGGTCAATGGAATGAAAAGTGAGAAATGAACACACTGAACCCCGTGACTTGTCCATTCTGCTGGTCACAGCTTGAATGTGACATGACTCTAACTCACAGGGGAGCTAGGTTGAGGCTATACTCAGGAATCAGACTTGCAGGAGCCTGCCTTAGTAATATCTTAGCACGGATTCCAGAGGTTACAGTGAGACTAACAGTGTTCCAGGGAGCACAGGAATACTTACAGCCGTCTGGCAATGATGGAAAGATCTTCTGGTCCTGGCACATTCTTCTCTACATCTGGAAAACTGTCCTCATGGACTTTGGTTGGGAGAAAATAAATAGTGGCTATGAGCAAAGCATACAGTGTAGAGTCAAGATAGCATTTCATTAGCATGATTAGATTTGGTCTGAAATCCTGATGGAAGCAGATCTTGATAATAACTAGAAATGAAATCCCTGAAGCTGTATTGTAATGCAAGTATTTGAGGAGCCCAGGTAGCTCCAGGCAGCAGAGGCATGACTATGATGAATTTAATAAGCAGCAAGAACTTTGTTGGTATCAGATAGAGAAGGAACAGCCCAAAGCGAGTTGGCTATAGCAGATTGTGGTACTACATATTTTATTTATTATTGAGTGCTATATCAGAAAGAATTTCCTTCAGATTCTTCCTTTGCTCCTCATTTCTAGTTTTTCTCTCTTTTGTTCAGCTCTACTTGATGTTTGATGTATTTTTCATTCTCTGTCTTCGCTGGACTTGGCCTTTTTCAAAAATTCCCTATGTGGGCATAATCTCAAGAAATTGAGGTTCTCACAAAGCTTTTGATGCAAGGATGTCGCAGTTTCTTACCCAGCCTCAGTGAAAAGCACACACAGCAAATGTTTGGGCCCCATGGGACTGTGACAGCGCAACAAACATCGGTGAGAGACCAAGTCCGTCCTTCCTGAAGCCCCGTGGGAGCTTCAGGAACTTGTTGCATGAGAACAAGATGACAGCAATAGGGAAGACACACGGTATGGGACTGTTCAGATCGGTTTCAGATGAACTCAAGCCAGTTCTCAAGACTGTCAGAGAAGAAGATAAAAGCTTTTGTGATTGGTGTCTCATCAGAGTCAATTGTAAGAGTCAACGAGCTTAGCCTCTATTGGGCTGCTATTAGGAAGCTCACAGAAATTATGACTACTTCTCTTAGTTTCAGGCCTTCCTTGTAGGATGCTCGAGCAGTCTGATAAGCACACACCCCAGAAGCAGTGCTTTCAGCCATGTCTACTTTTCTAAGCATGTTCTATCCAGAGACTACAGAAGCCTTTTGAACACTAGATTTGGAAGAGACATCTCAGACTAATGATCAGTCTGGTCAGTATGTGTCAACTGACCATACAATAGGGTAACTGAACACTCTGGAGAGCTTTGTTTTCCATCTCCTATGGCCACGGGCACTGAGCTATTACAAATAGCTCACAATTCAGGATAAAGAAATACTCCTTGAGGCGATCCAAATTATATCCAGATCACCCAAGAATCTGTGAGAAACACCCTGAAGTCTTCGCAACCCAGTAACGTTTTCTCTGAATGGAAATATGCAGTAAAGTTTAATTCTAAGACCATTCTCTAGCAGTGGACCAGAGAACTACTCTTCCTAGAGACTGCTGTTCATGTCAAGAAATCACGTCTCTAAATTGCAGCTTCAAGTGACATTTGGCCTATTAATACTTAGGGAGTTAAAGCTGAGTATGGTCATTCTTTTATTACATTCTCTCTCCTCTGATATCTTCAAGTACTTCTAATACTCTGTTTTGTTCTGGAGGCCAGTAATGTAACCTTGCTATTACATCTTGGCAACAACGAGAAAAGGGAGGACAACAGCTGCATGAAAATGTGCCTTTTGCAGTGCAGGACATGACATGAGCAGGACATGAGTCTTCCCTGAGATTAAAAGTGGGCTTGAATCTAGGTCTGATTTTGTCTAACTATATGAGCATTGTGGTTTCTCTCCCTGTTGGTGGCTGTTGGTATGGATCTGTCTCTGGCCTTCTAACATGAGCAGCAGGAGAGTGAATGGTTTAGCAGGTTGGACTTGCACTCAGAGATGACGTTGTTGCAGAGTCTGATCATCTGATGACCTTTACACAGCCTTACTGGCTTCTCTCGGCAGAAAGCCATGTGGCTGCAAGAGCAGGGCACCCTGCATGGCACGTAAGTGGTTTCCATGCATTGGCCCTGCTGAGCCACTGAGGGGCATGGGCCTGAATACCTTTCTTACTGCATAGGTGTGATTCGAGCTGCCACTGCAGCTGTGTGGGGAGAAGGAAATAGGTCCAGCATCAGGCTGTGATAACAGAGGTCAGATCATTGCTGTACGTACATCCTCAGGAATTAATTTAGATGGGCATAACAAGGCCAGCTCCAAAAGCTGCAGCACTCAGGGCTTATGACCTGGAACTTTCCCCATAGGGCAGGTGCCCCTGCCATTGCCAAAAGAGAAAGAGAAAATCTAAGATTTATTCTTCTTTTAAAAGAGACTATTTCAAAGCCACCTCCAACACAGAGCCTTTTATGCTAGAGGCTATAAATAGCAATAATAGCCCAGAGATGTAGGAGACCCATGTTTGATTCTCTCTGCTTTCTGAAAAGATGAAAACTCTCCATCTCCTAAGAAAGTAGCCTGGCTGCCATAGAGATGTGGTGGGTGAGGGGTGCTCTCATTTTATTTCTGCATTTAAGCATCAAGACGTCATCCATTTATATCATCCTGTTTCAGTTGCTTAAGCCTAGTTTTGGATGTGGTACTTACCGTGCATCCTTATTGCTTGAAGAGCTACCATGGTCTGTTAAAGAGTCCTTCTGCTTTGTGTCTTTTCATCCAAGGCCTTCCTCCGCCCCACGTTTGTGTCTCATTTCCTGCTTCAACGTGTCAATACAACTGCTAGGAAATGAAGGTCATTTCAGTAGCGCAGTCTTGTTTGCAGCAGCAGTGGGGTGTGATTGCAAAACATCTGGGAGAGTGTGGGAGAAATGAGTCTGGTAGAAAACCTGCTCCAAAAGCTCTGAGCGCTTTATGTGAGAAAGCCTTGTTTCCATTAGTAAAATATAGGCTTGTTGTGACACTGTAAGTCTTAGCTGTGAGATGCACAATATTTCCTTAGAATATCTTGCGCTGTTTAATCTATTAAATGCTACATCTAGATGTAAAAGCAAACAATAAAACTTGTTTATTTACCTTTGAAACATTTGGCAGGGTAAAGCATATCACTCCATATAAATATATGTATCTAAATATACACGTTTCCCCATTCAAACCTACTGGATTTTTGAAATGGCAGCAATAAAAGAGAGAAACCGTAGATTTTCTTCCCAGGTCCTCATTTACTGCGGACAAAACAAATACTGCAAAGGTGCATTTATTTACTTCTTTATTGCTGCTATCTTTCTCATGCACCAGAAGGAAAAACCAAAGGGTTGCCCCCATGTGTTTGTACCATTGTGTATGATATCAGGAGCAGCCAATAATCACTGTCATCGCAGGGATCCTCTCTGTAATCAGTCTCCAGCAAAAACTCAGTGTTTTGTTTTTATTGGCATTTATGGCCGTATTTATCGTCCCTCTGGTGGGGCAGCACGGGGCCTTCTGGGCTGTGCGTGCGTGCATGTGCACTCTGCAGCACCTCTCCACTATCAATTCGTGAAAATTGCCTTCATTTCTGAAACCAGAGCATTTCAAACAGGAGTGGGGAAAATAAAACAGAACATTAAAACAGCCTTGTGGGTTCAGACAAGTGCACAGCAACCAGGAAAGCCAAAAATAAGGATCTTTTTGCTCTCCTGCGTGATGAAGGTGACATTCTCCTGGTGCCTGGCTTTCTTAAGTTTAATACCTTTTGATATTTCTCCAGTCCTGCTACAGCCAGAGCTACGGACACATGAAATAGCCTGTGTACCACCAGGAGCAAAGGGCAGCCCGACCTTGTCTCTTGTCACTTTCCTGTTTGCTCAGCAGGAGACAACTGGCTGTGCTAAATCGCTAACGTTTGTAACACGATGAATCGAGGTGGAGGCTGGGAGAAGGTGAGAGATAAAAAGCAAGTATATACTTCTTGTGATTCCATTGAATCTCTTCAAATAACTGAGAAAGCACATGAACAAGGGAATATTTTGTCGTCTTTTTTTCCACAGCAAACGTAAAAGAGATTGTGATCTTCCCCAGGTAATGCTGTTAATACAGTGACTAGATGAAGTGCTCTTACTTCAGATCTGAGGAACTGAGGAAGCAGGTTACATTAATACCTGAAATTGTTTCTTGTTTATTTTCTCCCCCCCTCCTGTTCATGCCAACTTTACAAGGTGGCTGCTGAAAGGAAGCTGGCAGTGCAGGCTCGATGGAGCAGTGGAAAGAGAAGATATTCCACATGCACGGCAGTTGGAAGTAATGCCTTCCCAGTGCGTCTCTCTCTAAGTAATTAGACAGGTGCTAATGACCACTTCAGGGCTTGTACGTGTTCAGCTCTGGGAGTTCTGTGAGCACCGAGTGGGAGCATGTACTGAAGTGAAATTATGGAGTGTATGGTAATTTTATAACAGGGGTAACAGCAGGGCCTTCAGTCACATTTAGTCACATTTAGTCACAGTGTGATTTGTGAGAGAGAAATATATTGCTTTTGTGTTTTTTTTCCTGTGATGAGCAGTGGAATGGTCACAATATATCTATACAAGCGTATGCACCAAATATGTCTGTGCAGATATCATTGTATAATCAATATCTGGAAACTATTGAGCAAAATCTGATAGATTTCAGTTTGGAAGCCAATTTTATAATGAGAATAATGATGAAGTCAATTTTATAAGACTGAATGGAGACCAAGACAAACATGCTAAATCTATCTTATAAAGACTTCCAGATAATAAATCCAGAGCAGCCACAATTATAAGCTAATCCAACCTTCTGGACAGAGATATTCCCTGAACTAAGTCCTTTTTTAAGCACTGTTCATCTGAAGTTTTTTTCAGTGATGAAGAATCTCCCACCAACCTGCGTGCATTGGTCCAGCCGTTAATAGGGATCGCTGCTGATCACTGTGGTTTAAGTGAGGCTTTTGTTACTGAGCATGATGCCATATGGAATGTGATGTCCTTTGGGCAGTCTGGTCAGCTGTGCTGTGTCCCCCCAGCTCCCAGTGCACCCCCAGCTCCTCATTTCAAGGACTGAAATGCCCTTGGCTCCATGCAAGCACCGCTCAGCAACAGCTAAAAATATATAATAGTGGTGCGTTGCCACCACTATTTTCAACAGCAATCCAAAACATGGCATCTACTATCCAAAACACGTCTCTACTGTGAAAATTAGCCTTATCCCAACCAAAACCATGGCAGTGCATTCCCCCTTATCACAGACAGCCTTTCAGTCCGATGGACCGGAGGGCAGTGTTGTTGCCGGGCTTGCTCCCAGGAGCGCTGTTAGAGCACGGCCATCAATGTCTGCAAATCACTCCGAGAGGAGCCATTAGAAAACTGTAACACGCTGTTACTAAATAACCACTTCCATCTTAAAAGAGGGAAAGCAGATGTATGCGCTGGCGATCAAAATGTGCATAAATTTCATACGATAAATAAATTAATAATGAAAGAAAAGTATCCAAGAGAGAGCACCACGCTGCCCAGTCCTTTGTACAAAGTTGCACAACAGCGGTAATAAGCTGGCTGCTAAGAGCACACAAATGATAGAAAGCATCACAGCTTCATGTGCTGCATCCCAAATTATGCGGTGTTTCAAGGCTAGTGAGCACCTTCTCATAAAGAAAGAAGCTATCCTGACAATAATTTGCTTTAGCAGCTTTCCTAGAATGTCACGAATTAGTAGAGCAGAAAACAAAACAAAAGCTCTAAAATAGTTGTGGTGGGTTTTTTTTTTTTCATTGCAGACAGAAAAAAAAAATGAGGCTACAAAAGTGTATCTCTCTCTGGTTTTTTCCACATGAGGCCCCTGATTTAATTAGTCGAGTCACCAGAGACTTGGAAAGAAGCTTTCTTCAAAACGCTTCTCCAGACTCCCGGGGATGGAAGTAAAAATAGATTTTAAATTGGTCTTTGGGAACTACTGTTTACTTTGGAGGGAGTAAAAAAATAAATAAATACCTCTACTAATGAACTCTAACAATGGCCTTGTTCCAAGCTGTCCTCAAACCCAACAGTCCCAATTACTCCGCTTTCAGACTGGCAGCACAGGGCAGCACAGTCCGAAGGCTGTTCCACCACCTCTGATGGAGGGAATCCAGATTCATATCCTCCCAATTAGCCCCATGTGGCCTGCTGCTGCTGGGGTGTAATCGAAAATCTCCTCCTGCTGGCTGCAGCCATACCAAGGATTTCACTGTATGCCTGCCTGGTGCCTGCTGCATGGGCTGCAGCCCTGATGTTTTGGGAGGTAAAGCAGCTTGCTGCATTGCTCTGTCCTCCAGGGGCAGAGGCCTTCTAGATGACCGTAGGCGTGTTGCTTCCTGCTGCCTATGCTGAGCCACATTCTACTCACATGTTTTTCAGGTCGACACAGAAGCAGAGAGAATTCAGGCAAGATGTCTGATATTTTGTCACTCGTTCTCAGAGGCCCAAGCTCCCTGGCTGCAGAGATGGACTTGCTGTAGGGACCAACTGCTCCTGAGTCAGGTGATGGTTGCGTATGATGACACACAAATAGTTGCTGTGAGCACATCTGCTTGTGCCAGTCTGCTGCAACTCGGCCAGGGTGAGCAGGCAGCAGTGAGGGAGGAACAAAGACCAGGCTGACGGCTGCACCCATCCTCCATTCGCAGAGCCTCTGAGATGGAACTTCCCAGGTTGCCACCCTCACTTCTCAGCCCTTCCTGCAAACCAGCTGGTTCTCACTACCACCAGATAGTCACAAATAAGAGGACCTCAGTGGTTTTGTAAGAAGCATCTTGCTGTTGCCAGAAACCATCAACGAATGAGGCCGCTTTGTTGTGCCACACCTGAAACCTCAAGCTAGCTGGAAGAATCTTTGTGTTTATTCAGAACAAGATAGCTAAAGAAGACAGAATTGAAAATGAAAGAGTGGACCCCATAAATCTTTAAGTCCCATGGAGAATTTCAACATTATTGATAAAAATATTTGTAGGAAATATGTCAATTATGTTGAAAGAACACTGGTACTTTCGGCATATGTGCAGGTCCACTCTAGGCTGTATCTTCACACAGTGGTCCTGCAGATGCTGGGTTACAGTATGCCCATCAGCTCCTCCTGCTGCCTCTCAGCACTGAGACCATTTCTTGCTTTGTTGTACCAAGGTTTTCTAGCATCCAGAAAAGTTTAGGGAGTATTTTTTCCATCTTGTAGTGATAAAATACTTACCCATCTATTGCAAAAAATGTCCCCATAAAGTAGCAGGAACACTGAAAAGTTGCTAATAAAACCATTGGCTGTATGCTATGGACTGCAGTTACTCTTCTGGGGCCAGATACAGATCTCAATTATAAGCTGGAATAATTTCCTGGCACTCAGAGGACTTATACTGGCATACAACTAATACGAGCCAGAACTTCATCATAAAGCATCATGGCCACATTAACTTTCACAATTTACACCAGTCAAGGGGTTGACTCTCAACATTTTAGAGTTTGGCCAGGAGAGAAAGAAATGCAATTGAGTAGGGGCTCTGTTTTCAAAACCAATTTCTAACTAATAAAATTTTCCCCTTCATTTTAAAACACAGCCCTCTCTGGTGCCTCTATCCGATTGAATGAAATATTACCAGGCTGTGTAATATCATTGCCCAGCCCCCTGGGTCATGCAGAATGCATATTGCTGCATTTACCACGACGTGGCTACGACTTCACTGCACAGCCTGAAGAGTGAATCCCAGAAGATGGGACGGTGCCTGGGAGTGGGCTGCTCTTTAAAGCTCTTTTAATAAGACATGGGAATTTTGAATTCAGCCCCGTGAAAGCAATAAGAGTCGAGTGAGATTCATGGTATTGCAGCTGTTTGGCTCCACAGAGGAGCGCAAGGAATGCGCCTACACCGATGCTGGAAATGGGAGGTTGCTGTCTACATTCAACCCAATGTGGTTTCAATGGTGGTTTCTTTGGAAGCGCAGTGGCTGCAGGTTCAGGGTGGTCAAGCAACATTTGCACCAGTGATTTCTAATGGGTGGGTTGCTCTGGGACACCCCATCATTAGGGGCAGCTGAAGGGAAAGCACCGTGCTGCTGGAACTAGTTTGCAATTGGGAATGAGCTGAGGACTGCAGAGAGTGGCAGCTGTGCAGGGAAGGTGGGAGCAACAAGGCAATATTCTCTGGGAAGCCAAACAATGAAAAAGCTGAAAGTTGTGCCCTAGAAAGGGTTTGAAGGTTGCTCTTCAGTCCATGAAATCCTCTTAATCATGGAGGCTACGAACAATTTGCTTTTCCCCTAAGGAGAGAGAGGTATGGGGCTGAAACTGTGATCCTAAGGGATCATTTCCCACAAAGACTGATTCTCCACTTGTTATGCCTAATCTAAGTTAAACCTTCAGCCCAGCCTGAATGAAAGAGCTTGTTTTCTGGTGAAGCTTGGGCTGAGAAGGGATTTTTGATCCTGAAAACAAAGACCTGTGAGCAAATGTATGTCAATCTGGAGATGAAAAATAAAACTACAAAATGAAAACTCATTTCAAACTGCAGCACCAAAATATTATATTAAAATAAAAGCAGCCTTCCAAAGGAATACGTCAGTATTTTCAGAGCTTTCTGCTAAGATAACATAGTGGTGATATCAACACAGTTCTGCATAACCTTCCATCCTGATGGTACTGCCTATCTGGGCCGAATTTGGTCGCATTGAGTTTTGCTAGCTGTCTCTGCTGAGCAGCCATAAGATCTTCCTCGAGCCCTTTGAAAAACTCAGCCATTCATTCTTGATGCAAAAATGACAACTGTGTTGTTGTGAAATGCTGATGCCTGGCGAAGAAGGATGTCCCTGGTGCCTGGGCCTGACAGGTGGATTTATCATTCCTTCATGGGCTCCTGCGGGTTTGTCTGGGGGCCACGCTGACAATAAATCTGACACAGGAAAAACTTTGTACGCAGATGCCCCACTGTGCTCTCTCCTATCTTGTTTACAGTGCACCTGTTTTTTGTGGTTCTTTTTAATGTGAACCGCCTTTAATGAACTGAACAGTGTTGACATGTGAGTCTTGTCACTTTATGAGGTGGAAAACAGTCACTGTCACCAGCGAGTGAATAATAATAGAGATGAAAAATTAGTCAAGAGGAGCAGGGCCTACACATTACTGTGCTAATTATAAACATTGGCACATTCATACATCAGAATTAATTTCTAATAGAAAGTAGGCAATGTTCTGTTTCATTTATCACTGTGGTGAGGGATGTGGGAGGGGGGGAAGTCATTGCCCACTGCTTTGTTAAAATAGGATAAGCAGATAAGTGGGAATCTTCTGCTGTGATCTGATCATCACCTTTTATTGAGAATCACAGAATGAATCATAGAAGGGCTTGGGTTGGAAGGGACCTTCATCATATATCATCAGAGAATGGCTTGGTGTGGAAAGGACCCCAAGGACCATCCAGCTCCAACCAGCCTGCCATGGGCAGGGTTGCCACCCACTAGATCACTTAGGGGTGTGCCTGGACCTATAAGCCCTGCAGAAGGGAAAACTGGGAAAAATATTATCAATCATCCTTCATCTGCACTGCTTTTGTTTCAAAGCACAGACATCCGTGCCTCTGAATTCCTTGCTGTAGGCAGGTTGGAAGGCTCTTCCCATTTTCTGGCCAGGTTAAAATTATTATTTATGAATCAGAACAAATTTTGACAAATGCTTTCAAGCATGATGGAGAGAGAGGTAAAAAAGAGAAAATAATACATAAAAATTTTAAGACAGTTTCTACACTGGCAAAACGAATACTTTGCCCTGGCATGCTGAAGTGATGTTTTACTTTGATACTGACTTAAATTTAACTTTTCTAAAGGTTTAAAGGGAGGCAGAATCCTCCAACCTGAACTGCTGCCTTTCAGATTAAACCCAGCAAATCCTCTGATCTGTCAGATTGCTCTTGTTGCCTATCTCATTCCTTGGGGAAAGTAAGCAGCAAAACTGAAATTCTGGATGTGCTGAAGACGACAACAGGGAGAGCTTCCTGTGGGCAACCAAAGAACCACTAATCTGGCAGGCGAGGCTGTACCCAACATCAGCCTTTAAAAGCCAGGCAGCTGGTTTAAATGACATAAGGTACTTCAGTGGTGGACAGAAAGAAGGCTTTTCTTGAGGGTGACTGATCACGCCTGGCACCTTAGATTGCAATTTAATCATGAATTTCTTTCACATGTTTTTCCTTAGGACAGGAGCAAGAGATGGCTGAAGGCTTGGATTGGCCTTCCACAGGAATATTTGGTCAGTGTGGAATTTTCCTGGCTTACGTGTGCTGAGGGGGGAAGGGCTGAGTGTAGCTCTGTTATCTCAATCCCTTGGATCAGAAGAACGTTACAATGATAAAAATCACAGAAGTCTTCTTAGCTCTGAATTTGACATTATTAGTGACTTTCTACTGAGTGATAAAAGTAAAACAAGAATAGAGAAAGGCATTAATGTGATCTGGTGTAGGTTTCTCTTTAGCTACAGGAAATCAAACTGACAAATCCCTTAAGGGTAATTACTAGAGCCAGTTGTATGAAGATGAAAAAATGGAGGTTTAATGCTACTCCTATAAGGAAAAGCAGCCCTGACTCTAGACTAGATAGAAAACCTCAGCTGAAAGGCCTCGGCATTGCAGAATGCACAGATGGATGAGCAGAAGACCCATGCAGTCCTCCATGGGGGCTGGGAGCTGGTCAGAGAGGGCCCTGGGCCAGCAGAGCAATGCTTTCCTATCACAGCCAATTGGCAGGCCCTTGGACATTTACTAAGGTGGTATTTTGAACTATCTCCAGCTTTAATCGTGCAGCATCGATCAGAAAGCCATTATTCAGCAGTCTTTCCAAATCTCTCCCTAGTCAGATTTTGTGGTGAAAGAAAGGGGTTTGGTCCTCTACCCATGTTAGTAATTGTGGTGTATTGACACGGTTGACCACGCTGCAAGTTCATTTGGAAAGATCTTCCTTTGTACTGCTCTTTCAGCAAGGCCCTTGATACTGCTAAATACCTTAATGAGGGCTATCTCATCAGTTGGACACACTGCATGTTTGATCCATCTGCCCTATACAAAATCTCTGATCCTTGACCCTGATTTCCTTTCATCACTGCCTGTGCTTATAGCAGCTGTAAGATAGCAGCTGCCTTTTCAACATCAGTCTCTTGCACTCCCCGTAAAAGCTCTGCCTGCTAACATCCTCAAGTGCTGAAAGGAGGCTGGGAGAAACACTGACAACTTGCAAATGCTGGCAGTTCTGGAAGCATCACATCAGAGCAGGAGGCTCTCGTGGTGTGAGAAGTCTGAACTTCCACAAAAAAGCTCTCATCATTACATGCTTGAACAGCTTCAGCAACAAGAAAAAATCTTCATGAATATTCTGGCAAGTATCAGAAGGGCAAAACTGACGCTGCCTTCACCCTCTCTGGCTTCTCATCACCCATGTAATTAACACTCACCACCCCATGATAGATGAGAAATTCAGTGCAAATTTTGAATATCAAGCAGGGAGGGTGGGTTGGCGCCCCCTCCTATCCCCGGACTGACCTACTTACAGGTATTCTCTGATGACCTGGGTAAATAGGAGCTTCTTGACTCAGAGACAGGATAATGAGGTGTGTATCAACAAGCTTTATCGATCTGTACTGCCTGGGTAACCACAAAGCCCTGGTAAAAGCTTCAAATCCCCTCTCCCAGCATGCAGTGGAATCAAGATAAAACTCAAAAGGGATTGTCTGCAGACAGTACCTTCTTTATTTAAAGCCTTGATCAGGAATCTGCAAGAGTATTTCAAATGAAAGGAAACAGATATGTTCAAACCCTCCCATGAGCTGTGCATTAAGAATGGAGTAAGAGGTGTAGGACAGGCTGTCAACCTTTGTGCAAAGTCCTTGTCTTCAGTGCAGGGGTGGAAACTGCAGTGGAACAGGCTCAGCAGATGCACAGCGGCCTGGATGGTGGCACAGAGCTGCTGTGCAGGTTTTGTGCCCAAGCCATGGAAAAGAGGGCTTCAGTACAGAAACACGAGCAGAAAACTTTGGCCAGCTTTCTCTTTCCATTTTTTCTGTTGTTTTTTTCTTTCTTTTTTTTCCCTGCAAACATTTCAGAGCAACGCTGAGATCTAAACAGAGCAAAAAGCAGAGGTGAGCTGAGGACATGGCTCTTTAAAAAGAGTCTGTTGAAAAGAACAATAGAAAGCAGAATTTGGAAACTACAGCAATAGAGGTGGGAAAGAGTCCATAGCGCATCAGCGGCGTGAAGGATCAGCCACTAAGGCAAAGAGTGAAAGATTCTCTGTCTTTGGCAATCATCAGTATGACGCTAGTCCAGCATCTGTCAAATGTCTGTTCTCTGGCCCAAAATAGAGCTACACAAGGGATCTGACCAGCATCAGATATTATCATCACTACTTGACTTAAATCTGTCTGGGAACTTACAAGACCCATCAGTAAGAATTTCTGGGCAGTTTTAAAGACACAAGAACATATGAATCAACTCACAGCTCTCCAGGTCCAGTTCCTCCATGCGGGTTGTTTACATGAGGCTCTGACAGGCTGTGTCCTAGTGCCTTCATGCCTGAAAACAGCAAAGCACCAAGACTAAATCCAGCTGCTGTTGCTCCTCGAAGACATATTCTTACCTGCACAAATGACAGAGCACTTCATCTGTGCTAAGTGGATTGAAACGTCAGACCCGCGGTTGGGGTAAGCCTGGCAGAATTTGTGTTTAACAACTTTGCAAGTCCATTAGATTAGCAATTATCCTGTTTTGGTTTTAAATTCTAATTTCACCTTCTTTCTTACTGCTGCAGGATGCAATGTTCGTGGACTGTTCAATCAAATACTCCATTAACAGCACCAGAGATAAATACTGAATTAATGGAATAATGCAGGCTAATAGAAGATCTATAGGATAATGCTGGAGGATACCGTGCATGAATTATGCCAGCAGCTGAGCTGCTGACCCTCCCCGTGCTCTGACTGCAGGCAATAAGAATAGGAGGAATAAAAAAAGAAGCTACCTAAGATTTAAATATTTACTGGGAGTATCAAATAGGTCATGGGTGTGGATAGATGCTCAGATGAAGCATGGACAAGCCATAGGCACTGACTTTTTCAGGCTCTCCTTTCCTGTTGAGAAGTAACAGAATCTTCTGAACAAATGCTCATTTTCCTTCACAGAATTCGGTCTCCCTCAGCCCCATCCAGAGCAGAGGACCTCGGTTTGTAGTTCCTCACAAAGGCATCTCGTTAAGGCTGCATGAGCCTCTGCAGAGCAGCAACCAAATGAAAATGCAATATTTTTAGTAAAAAATGAACAACCCCCAAATCCCTCCAGAAATGGCCCGAAGCAATTACCTGCTAAAGCCCAGCACAGCTCTGGAATGCCAACCAGAGCAGAGCTCTCATTGACTCAGCGTGCCCGGCCACGCTAATGAAGGTTTGTAGGCCCTGTGCATGACTGACATGCCAGGCTGATTTAATTTCTGCTCAGTCCAACCATGCCTCTCCCTTCCATCCATTTTCTGAGGCTGAGCATCTGGAAAGACGTAGCCCATCTCCAAGGTGCTGCTTTACCAACTCAGCGGCACTGGGAACAGCACAAGGGAACTGTGACAAATTCAGAGTCCATGATCAAGGGAGTGGGGAGCCCAAGAAGCCAACCCGGATGGGCTTTCATGCTGTTCTGTAGCTCTGTTCAGCACATCGCCTTTAAAAAAGTCTGCCTAGTCACTGTGTTTTTATGCTTGACTTGATGAAAAAAGCAGAAAACTCATCTTGCATTTGTTTTGTTTTTGTCTTCCAGGAAACGTATGTGTGCAAACTCTCCCTAATTTATGTAAATACGGAGGCAGAAAAGTTTCACTTCACTGTTACAAATTAAAAGTTCCATGACATTTCCAATTAGCTGGAGAGAAAAGCAAGGCAACCATAAATACATCACAAAGGCAGAGCAGAGGCAGCACGCTCCTGCCATGACACCGCCTGGTGAGGCTCCGGGCTCTGCTCCATACAGCTGAGATTAACGGCGTGGTGGCAAAGTGGCCCATTGCTCTGGGAAGCAAAGAGAGAATTTGTGGCTGAAAATTTGGACACAAGAGGAAAAGAAACCACTGAGAGTGCTAAACCCGGCTCGTCATGGCACCTTTTGGCTGGTCTGAGGCTTAAGCTGGGGAGAGGAGCTTGTTTAATTCATCTGCCTGCTGGTGCTTGACAGGGTCTTGGCTTCTGCTAGACAAAGTCAGTGAAGTGCCCATTCCTGTGACCTGCAAAGCTGCTGCTGTCAGGGTCAGGCTCACTGTAAGCATCTCTGCCCAAAATGACTGAGACAGGTAACAGCGCTGTGGTGAAAAAATGAAGGCAGGTGGGTGGCATCCCCAGTGAGGGCAGGACACGGGCTTCCTGCAGGAGACCACCAGCCCCGATTTGTCCCCTCCTTGAAATTCCACATCTTGGACTCGAGGGACCCTGTGGGGCACCAGAAAAAGGTAGAAAGAAGAGGCTCCTTTTCTGCATGGAAAATACTCCTTTGCTGTGTGATCTGTCTGCTTTACAGGAGCCTGTCCTTGGCATGGAGGGAAAGCACTGTGCAGAGGGCTGAGCCCAAAGGGCAGCGTAGGCTGTGCCAACCAAACTGTGCGGATACGCTGCAGTTCTCCCTCTGCCCGTTGGCCTGAATGTCATCATGTTCTCTGCACCAGATCTACACATCATCTCACCCCGAGAGGCACAGCTTTAGCTGAGGGAATGAGTACACTGAGGCAGCAAGAACCGGCCTGCAGGTGAGTGGCTCCAGTTGTAAATCATTCTGCAATGATGGTTTTGACGGCCCTCAGACTTTTTGAGGTGGCCATGTGAAACAGCTCATGTCTGGTTGCTGAGCTTAGGGGTCTCTCAGGCTTCCCCTGGGCATTAGGATACCTAGGCACAGGCATTGCAGTGCTCGGCATCCCCCTCCAATGCTCCTGCAAATGTTAATGTTCGTGGTAATGTTTGCACTGCCTCCCAGGTCGCTCCATAGCACAGGGCACCCTGGCTTTTGGTGGTGGATGTCTGGAATTCCAGCAACATCAGCTCCCATTTCACAAATCCATCATGCTGCAGACACAGTCAGGTACAATGTGTTCAGACATCCAGTGCAAGAAAAACTAATAATAATACTGGTGCTTTTTATTGGCTTCACACACCGTAGCTTGTACATCTCCTCCCTAGGGCCAGATGAAAGTTTTGTGTTGTTGTTTAAGAAAAAGCCCATTTTGGCACTACAGCTGACAGAAAAATTGAGAGCTTCATTTCTTCCCCTTCCCCCTCTTCCTCCTCTTGTAATCTTTGATAAAGAAAAAAGTGTACTCTGAGAAAGGTATGCTAATTAACAATTAATTCTTTTATCTTATAGTGCCAAGACTGTAAGACCTGAAAAAGATGTAGAATAAAATTAGTGGTAATTAGCTTTTTAGAGCATGAAATAAACAGTGACATGAACGATGGAGAATTAATGTTATGCATTTATTTTTAACAATATTTATACAGGCAGTTTTTGAACAAGGCCCCGTGGCATTAGCTTTTACTAATACAGGCAAAACAGCAATGAGAAATAATTACATTTAGTCTGCATTAAGACAGCACTATGCAAATCAAAGGAATAATGAAGAGAAGCCTGTTAATAAGGTTTTTGGAGACTCTACACTTGAATGTAATATTTGGGCTTTGTATTCCTCTGTGGAATTCAGGAATGATTACCCTTCATCATTTCAGACCCCAGGCATGAGGCTTTCAACAGCACTGGGATGAGTCGAGGCTGGGGCTGTGCTTCTGCTTCTGGGTCACTTCTTTTGGAAGCAGTGAGCAGGAAAGGGGGCTCCACCGTGAGCAGGAAAGGGGGTTCAGCCGTGTCCATGCCACTCCGCACCCCAACCACAGCCTGGCCAAGCTGGGCATTTTTCAAGGGCTGTGCTGATGCTCTGGGATGGGTGATGTCCAGAAGGGTGAATGCTGTGTCCCACAAGTGAAACATGCAGTGTTGACAGAACTATTTTTCTGACTGTGTTCACACTTTGCTGTTGCTTTTTCGGTCTTTTGGGGCACCTCTGGGAGCCTGTTCCCACCACGCTGACACGCTCGGGGTGTGCTAACTGCCATCCAAAGCACTCCATCGGGCAGTCCTCCAAGTGCTCACCTCACCTCACCTTCTGGAATTGTTCACACAGAACATTCCTAGTGATAAAATGGAAAGGGGAGGAGAAAACAAAACTTTGGCTCCTAATCAGCTGAATGACCCCTGCATCATCCACCTTCCATTATCTCCAGAGCAAACACAAGAGAAGAAAATGCGAAGATATGTTAAACCTTGCTTGTGTTACAGAGCTTTACTGCTAACAGGGTGTGCTAATTAAGAAAGGAGCCTTAGCAGATGAATCCTTGAAATGCTGTTTAATTAACACTCTCTCCAAAGCCAGGCAGAGGGGAGCAGAGAAGAGGGAAGAGCCTCCCCAGCTTCTTCAGGAACGCTGGGACATAGTGCTAAATATGGACACCCCAGAGGGACGGCACCATGGGTGACCCACGCTGGCACTTGGACACCTGCAAGGGACTGCAGCCTGCAGGTGGCCCACACCAAGCCAGGAACGCCCATGAAGGACTGTGGGTGGAAAAAAAACAGTACAAAGCACAGAACAGCAGAATCTCTTCCAGCACACACTCTGTCACCCCACCAAAGGGACTGGAGGTGCACGTAGTGAAAACGGGTAGCTGAGACTAGGAATGTGTGGGGAGAGGTGTTCAGCTGTAGCCGAGCCCCAGGGAGTGGGAGGTAATGTGTTTCCTTAAGTGTTTTTTGATTGTATTCTTTTTTTTTTTTTCCTTAATACTCAAACCAGGCATCAGAACTTGCTGTTAATTGGCAAGAAATTAAAATAAGTGAAAATTCCCCACTTTGAGACTGCTTTGCCCACGAGATGCTGCCACAAAGCTTGTGCTGGGCTTCGCTGCTGTCTGTGTGTGCAGGGCAGGGGGGAGCTGGCTGCTACCACTCCATTAACCTCTTTGTTCCTCCTATTCACACATTGAGAACATTTCTTGGGCTGCTGGTTTTGCCCATATAGATTGTGCTATAAGGTAATGATCAAGGTTGCAATGCCTGGCAGTGGTTTCCATAGGTAGTTGCACCTTCTGAAGCTGATCACTTCTCTTTGCATTTAACTCTTTGATGCGTCCACTGGCCTGTGTGCTGTTGGTAATGAAAAGCACTGGGTCCAGTTACCAACACGCTACTCTGCCTCTTTCAGTAATCCATCTCTAGTAGGAACCAGAAGTCCACATTCTCTCACTTCGCCTTGCAAGCAGTGAAATCAAGATTTTAAAATAAAGATAACTTTCTTGGGATTGGAAAATAGTTAAACAAGTCAGAGTGACTGCATGTAGATGTTGACAGTTCTCATCAAGTCACGCCTCCACTCTTCCTGGAAGTGGAGCATTATTCCCCAGTGGACAGCCTGGATGGTGATGATATTCCCTTTGCAGAATGATTGCAAGGTAAACAATGACAGTTCAAACCCTTGCATTGCTCTGCCAGCCTCTTGACAACATTAATGGGACTGTCAGGAGGCCATAAGAGTGTCAGTGTCTCTCCATGGTCCATTTAGAGCCATCCTTCCTGTGGGAACAGCCCCAAAGTTCTCATTAGGCTCGGTGGTTGTGATGACTATAGTGTAGCTGCTTGTTCTTTATCTTCAGACCCATCTGTCTCATTCCCATCTGGATCATACAGTGATATCTACAATACTGGGACTCTTGGGGGAGGGATAAGAAAAGGATCCATTCCTTCCAACAAGTGAGATGACTCAAAACACACAAATCATGTTCATTTATGGGAGCCGCAAGCGTGGCTCAGAGGTATCACAAATAGAAATGAAATGGCAAAACCAGGCAGAAGGAGAATCATTTGCAAAACGCTCTTCTCGGATGAAATACTGAATAATTGGAGGCCACCAGTTACATCCTTGAATTGAATAAACTCTGCATTTCTCTAACAGACAGAACCTGATGGGCAATGAGAACAACGCGTCCTGTCCTGATCCAGAACAGCTGTATTCAGCAATATCAGATACAGCCATAGAGTGGAGACAAAACCTCAGTGCTCCCTCCTGCCAGTGAGCGTGACTGAAATGCTGGTCCAGAAAGAAATGTTTCCTGACCCCGCCAGCCCTGACCCATTTCTGCAAAGTGTTTTAATTTCTCTTACTACATTTTTCTAGTGCACTCTTTCTGTCTTCCTGCATATTGAGGTTCACTTCCTACCTCCCACCTGCAGCTGAACGCCCGCATTTCTGTGAAGATCGCATATAAAACAAAATTAGGAAAGGAGCGAGCAGCTAATAAGCAGTTGCTATTCATTATGGGAAATTACAGCTTTCATGTCTTCATACAGTAAACGCCTGTCAGCTCCAAACCAGCAGACCTGTTGCATCTACTTTGCTTAAGTGGGTGGATCGTTCCGCTGTTAGCAGAAATTGCTGCTCCCGGGTGCCTGGGGACAGATACAGGCATGGGGAGGCAGACATTCTCACCTCCACTCTCTGCTGCCCCTGAGAACAGTGGATAAAGGGAAAAATGGGAGACGAAGCCTAGCCCTGGAGTTCCACTGCGCGTCCAATTACTACATTGGCTTTTCCATCTCTGCTTCTTTCATTTGTTACCATCGTATTGGGCTCCTGCAAGACATTGCTATGTCAGAAGAATTACCCATCTAAAGACATTAACCTCTTCTGGAGCCTTCCAGGCCCACTCTCCAAGAGTCTGTGAAGGTTATGCTCTGTCAGGCCAAGGTGGTGCCTTCCATGAATGCTGACATGGGTACATGACTCATGAAGTGTTATTTAGGATACGTGTCTTGTGTCTTTTACTGTTGCATCTCAGAGTAGGGTGACATCCAATTGACTCCCTTGGACTAATCTACCCCTCTGCTGCTCTGTAAGAGAAGGATGAAAACTGTCACCTTGTAGGCGGGTCTTTTGCCCTCTTGTAATGAAAATTTGAGTATTTGCAAAAGAAAAGTTCATGCAGAGAGAGGCCTTAATGAGAAACCCACCTGAGAGCTTTTGGATGTCTCCTGAAAGAATTTCGCAAGCAGAGTAATGTGGTTGGCCCGTTTTACAAAGAGGAAGACACTTACAAAGAGATGGAGATAATCACAGTTTGCAGTGTTTGGATGTCGTGTTTAGCACAAAGCCTCACCACTTTTCCATCCCTGCTTGGAGATTTTTGCCAAACTGTGTTTTTGGGCTTCTCAGAGAGCCCGTTTTATGCAGGGGATGAGAGCAGACCTGCTGGGAAGGAGCGGGCATCAGAGCTGTAGATGCTCACCAGGGAACAACAGGACACAGTATGCGCACTGGATAACTCCAAGATTGATAAAACCCGTACCAGCAATGGAGCTCAAATCTGGGGAGGGCTAAATGCTAGGGCTGTCATTCCTCCCCCAGTACAGCACATCAGCCCTGTGCAGAGCTGGCTGTGGGACGCAGATCCCAGCACGGCGTGCAGTAACTCAGCCAGCAAGGCTCTGTGGCGTGGGCAGGCACACAGCACTCCTGGCATGCCACGTAAAGCAAGGACACGGGAGCACAGCTTTGGGCCAGAGAAGCAGAAATAAACAGAACATTGTCAGAAACAGAGCCCCAAGTGATGCTGGGAAACATCAATCGCCTCTTCCATAATGTAAACCAGCTTGGCATCTCCAGGTTGCTTGCTTGTATGCTTTGGAGCTTGTCCAGTGTCTGTGAGAGCAGGCAGCCTGCTAGGAGGTGTAGCTGTTGCCATGGTTCCCTAATTACCTTCTGCGAGGTTACCATAGAGAAAAGCCCAGAGCTGACTTTAGAAACAATAGCACTTCTACTTTGTTTACACGGACATTTCGGTTTTTAAATAAAACTTTACAGGAGCCAGAAATCGAGCCCTCAGTCCACGGCGGAGCAGGGAGGGTTTTATCACTGCAGAAGCTAAACAAATGTTTAAACAGTTGTTGCTGTTTACATTGCACTGAAACCCTGAAAGCAAGGCTGGGCAGGGGGGCTTGCTCTGCTGGCTTGCTGGTGAGTTGTTTGTTCTTTGGAAACAGTGTGGCCTCTGGCCATAGGGCGGGCAGGTCCCAGAAAGCCAAAACCAATGAGGTTTTGTGGGTCTAGGAGATTTTTGCTTGCAGAAAAGATTCATTCCCTCAAAAAGCTCAGATGAGAACAAACCCGTGTTTCCAAACAAGAACCTGCTTGACGGAACCAGAGTTGTGTCTGACACTGTCCCCTGCTTTGGAGCTTCCTAAGAGGGATGTATGGATCTGAGGCAAAACACTTATAATCACAACACTGCAGAGTGGCTATTTTGGTGGAAATAAGCTACATTTATTGCACTAAAATCCCTTTGTATTACACAAATGAACAGTGAGCAATTAAAAGAGAGGCAGCTCCCATCAGCTGTCCCTTGGAAGGCTGGGTTCATTGTGCAGGTCCCTACAAAGAGATGGGAAGAGAAGGGAAGATGGCGCTGGGGACCAGATGTGGTGCTTCACCAGAGGCTTTTTGGGATCACCAAGCACCTCACTGCCACAGCCGAGCACTGCCTCTCCACATTGACTCTCCATGCACTGACACGCCTGGGCCTGAGACCCAGATGAGACCTCCACCCCACCTCAAGGGAAGGTGCATGGGTGACCTTCCAAAAGATTTGGGCCGGGCTGCACAACAAGGGGACTTATGCAATTTCAGGTAGATCGGGGTTGCCAGATCAGGGCGACCGCAGTTAGTAACGAGCTAACAATTAAGAAGTAATTCCCACAGGATGTCTATAACGTCAACACCTCCCACAGCTTGGTACAAAAAGGAATTCAGAAAACTCTCTTTGCTGTTGCAGTCATATACATAACTTCTCACAACACTGCCAGAAAGACAGAGAATGCCATACCCCCTTTGTGGCATCAATAATATAATAGTTTATTAATTCTGCAGCAGAAGAAGTTAATTGGCTGGGGATAAATTATGAATGTAGCAGGAGGCAAGGGAGGTCTGCATTCCTCTCACCACAATAAATGAAACAGAGTATTATTAATCCATAGCGAGATTAAAGCAATTTTCATGGCTCTTGCTTTCTCTAAAGACAAGTGAGTGTGAATTATCTCTGCTTTCAAGTCTCAAGAGTTCTGTGGGATTTGTACTTGTGTTCTGTCCTAATGAAGAGAGAACAAACACTGCCATCACTGGTCACTAACATCACTGGTCAGGAAAGAAAGAAGTCCACTCGTTCTCTGTGGGATTGCTCTTCTGAAAAGTTAAACAGCATTTTGTCTTAGTTGATCCACTTATCAACAAGCCATAAATCATCACAGAATCATTTGTGTTGGAAAAGATGCATAAGGTCATCAAGTCATCACGAGTCCACCATCAAGCCATGCCCCTGAGCACCACATGCAGACATCTCTTCAGTACCTCCAGAGATGAGAACTCCCCGAGCAGCCTCTTCCAACCGCCGACCCCACTTCCCATGAAGAAAATCTTATCTAAAGATAAGAAGTTCTTATCTAAACCTCCCCTGGAGCAACTTGAGGCCGTTTCTTCATCTCCTAATAAATTAAAACTTTATGTGTGTGTGTTGGCTCTTTAGATACGATAGATAGATGGATGGATGGATGGATGGATGGATGGATGGATGGATGGATAGATAGATAGATAGATAGATAGAGTGGGGGGAAATATCTCCTAAACAAATCAAGCTGAGGTAACTCCTGGTAGTAGAAAACAAAGGAGTACTGGTGCAGTTCTACACTGTGTGCTGGCACTGAAATGCTAAATAACCTGCAAACAAGCAGCACTTCCAAGATGGGCTTCAAAGAGAGGTCACTACCCCTTTTAAGAAATAAAAGGAGCAATTCAGTCTGTAAGCAAGCTAGAAAAGAGGGAAAGCAAAAACCAAGGAGGTCAGCAGGGAAGCTGACCAACAGTGGCTGTGTCCCTTCTGCTGGAAGGATCATTGAGAAGGACTGCGAATTAAAGCTTCCTTCAGTTGAGTCCGTGGAGAATAACTGGGCGAAGATGACAGCAGAAGAGAAGAGTTGCTTTTTCAACGCTGTAAAACAGACAGGATCTTCAGCCGTCCCGGAGGAATCTGTGACTTCCAGAGCAGTGGAGGAAGCATGGGACCACTGTGTTATCTTGCTGCACAGCTTGGCAGGAAGCAGATGTGTGGGTATCAGGGACTGCTGGAGGCTCAGCTGGGTCAGTGATCTCCTTTCACCTCAGCTTGATATGAATGCATTCATTTTGCTCATTATTTGAGAAGTACTGTGGCCACATTGCTATGAATTATGTGGCCTCGGCTTAGAGAGAGTGTGACCATGTCTCCCCCTAGTAGCTGCCTCTGGCAATGAAAATTGCCTCCACTTTGCTCCCTTCGAATTAGTGATTTTTTCCATTTCACTGTAAATAGAGAACTGTGGCTTTCACCCCCAGGTTGTGTGGTTTGATTCATGCTGTCTCTCCTTCTCTGTATGTCCCACTGATCTGATGTATCTCTGACTGCAGTGCATAGTGGTTCTGGCCACTGGAAAACAGTGCGTGTGCAGTGGGAATAACAAGGATACATCTCCTTCTGTCCTGGGCTTTCTCTTATCTTTTACCTAAGCAAACACGAGAACAATGGAAATGTGAATATCCCACTCTGATTCAGAAGCATTTTGCACCCTGCCTCCATGAATGTAAAAAGCTCTGAAAGAGCATCAGGCAACCAACCATCTGGCACTTGCCCACCAGCTACAGGAATGGGTGTGTCAGGTTCTCTCCCCATGTACTTTTTGAAATATTTCACCCCAGTTTCCCTTCTGTGGCTCTGCAATGGCTGGTTGCTCAAAAGCCAGTCATTTTTCCCTTCAATGACACCAATTGTTCTAATAGAAGCTATTACCTTTCCCTGCAAACCTTGTCTCCATAGAATCCTTTGACCATCATGGTCAAAGCACTGCTGCCATTTTCCACTCTCGCGCATCCATCCCATTACCACTCTCCCGTCATTCAGGCACCTCACCACACTGTCCTCCAGACTTTCAGCAGCCCTTACCACAGGCCCATCTGCCCTCACTTTCTGCTGGCTCATAATCCAGATCATTCTCTGTCACATTTCTCTCCTCAGTAGCCCACATCAATACACAAAAGGCGTGTGACCCTCCTGTAATTCTGCGTGCAAGAGTCCATTCCAATACCTCAAGTCTCTGACTTCCCCTCTGCAGCCCCCCTGCCTCCCCCTGCTCTCCCAGGGCCCCCTGGTCTCCCGCCCAGAGGTAAGCAAGCAGGCTGCTCTCCAAACCAGGAAGCCCCAGATGTGGCTGCATTCCTTTGGTTTTGTAATGTTCTTTAATCTCATATCAGAAAAGAACGTGCTTTTAGACACGAGATCCAAGGAGCAGCTACTGACACAAGCAGAGAAGTTGCTACAGTCTAATTCAAAGCCATCTCCCCATGCTCACCACGTGAGGTTGTTTTATTTTCTTTTAAAACCAGGAATCAGAATGCTCTTATGTTTCTCCGCAGAACCGTAAATTGAAACTAAAGGGTAGATTGAAAAGCAGCAGCTTGTACCACATAACCGGCGACCTTCCTGAAGAACTTTAATGCCTGAAACAGCCAAAAATTTGTTCTGAATCAGTTCAATATCACCTCTGCACTCGGCAATCTCTACCTCTGAAAAAGGCTACAAGGAGCAACATGGTCGTCTAAGCCAGGCTGGCAGCATTTTGCTTACAGCAGTGCAGATGGCACTTCTCCTTAATGGGATTGAATAAAAGCTTCCAATGTATTATCCTTTCTGTGGGGTCATTTTATTTAGAGGTTTATTAGAGGTATGCAATTTTTTTTCCTCGTAGGTGCAAGTTCATCACATCTGCTGATGCTAATGGATGTCCCACGTTCCTGCTGGCAACGAGGCCATGGAGTTACACAAATCCCCTTACCCTCCAGCCAAGCTGGAAGTGGTTCCATTTAGAAAAATGGATTACGTGGATCAGAGCTCCAGTCAATGGAGGGCCTTGTAAGTAGGAGAGAATGCTGTGCTGACAAAGCCTGTGGTGATTTTGGGTAAAGCTCTAAACACTTGCATTGCTTTTTTTTTTGCCTTTTTTTACCTGTAGAAGAGGGACAAAGTCTCATCCTTCTGGCCCTGTTTTCCTCATAGCCACTGGTACTCGTTTGCACAAGAGTCATCTTCATTTGTACAAGCGTCACCTCTTGCAAGTGATTTGAATCTCACCTAATGCAGACCTGGATTTTCCCATAATCTCCACCTCCTAAGAGCAAGCACAACCTGTGTTCTTTAGGGTTTTACAACACAGCATAGTGCTCTGATACCACTTCTCAGGCCTGACACCACTACTGCACAGTGCCCCGAACAGAAACTTTGCAGTTATTTTGATGCCTACACCAACAGACATAGAGAGCAACAGGAATTTCCACAGGCCTGTACCAAGTGGCTGCAGAATGCTGTGATGTAAATGAACCCTTCATGAGGGTTGGTTTGCCCCAGGGAGGTGCACTGGAGGGAGAACAAAAAGATTCAATAGAAGGGCAGTGCACTCTTTGTTGGTTTTCACATCCCTGGACCATATGTGTTCTGCTGGTGCTTTGCAGCTGAACCCACTGGCTTGTCAAAGAAATCTCCAAAAAATAATAAAGGGGGAAAAAAAGAGCAGGAAACACGAAGTTTGTCAGCCTGGGAACAAGCAGCAGCTGGTGCTGGCCAGCACTGACACTTGGGAAGCAAGCTGAAGGCTGAGGTCAGCAGGAGCATTGCAGGTGGACGCTGCCTCATGTCCCATATGTCACGTCTCCCTCTCACTGGGGAGGCATCACTGGCTGATTACTGTAACAGTGATGCATGGCAGTGAAATGGTCGTACTGGGCCTGAGCTGCAGTCTGGAGGAAACCCACCTCTGCCTGGGGAGGACAAGACCTCAGGTTATGCTTGTCAGCAAAGGAGCCTGCTGTTCCCTTGTGCTCACAGACAGCAGCATGTGAAAGCCAGGGCCAAAGCTGCTGACGCCGGGCATTCAGCACAGTGCCCTCTCTGTTAGATGGGCTGTGACAGGGATTTGAAAACCTGCAACTGGTTCTTACTGGCACCAGCTGGGCAGGTCCATCCAGCGAGTAGTTAACAACTTTTATCTGTTGTCTGAGCTTCCAGGAATGACTGATTCCTGATGTCAGCCACCAACCACCAAGGAAAGGTTCACTGGAAAGCCAGCTGAGATGCAGCTCCTGTCATTTTCCACTACAAGCACATCCTCAGCTTATCCCTATGTTATCCGCGTTCCTTGCTGTAAACTGAAGCTGGTTTTCCTCCTCTGCCACAGAAAATTAGGAGATCTTTGATTTCTGACCTTGTCTGTGTCTGGATGATTTGCTCTTCCCTTGTATTTCCTGACAGCTTCCTCTCTGCAGCCAGCACCTGCCCTAGGCTGTGTTCTCCCTTTGGGCATCTCAGCACTTGGGACCGAGAGGTGACAGGTTGGGTATTAAGCACATCAGTATGAATGTTCTCTTTCCTTGTCCTCACACTCTCTGTCCTGATTGGTATCACTCTTGTGAGCCAGCCATCCTCCATTTGCAGTCAAGCCTGAGCTCCATGTGATGGATCACCCCTCCAGGCTGCTAAACAAAGTCCTCCATTCACTGCCCGAGCCCTGGCAGTCATACTGGTGTCACACAGAGGTACCTGAGGCTGCTCTGCCCATGGGCTTCAAGAGCACAGGGCTGGCATGCCCTCACACTTGGGTGATGCTCTCCAGAATGGATGATGGCGGGCGGTGCAGATGAAAGGGGGGAATTTGATTAATAGAAGAAGCAATTCTTACTCCTCCGCTCTTCTCTCATTACCCGCATTTAAAAGCCAGGATTCTCATTTCTTGTAAGCTCTGGTGCTGCGTACAGATGTGAAGCTGTGTCTCCCGGGAGTGCTTCCACCAGCAGAATTCTGATGGGAGGAAATGGGCCTGCGACACCCAGCAGACAATAATCTATCAGAAAGTATCCTCTGCAGATGTGCTTCCCACTCTCTGTCCTCATCAGCACTTATTATCAACAGGATTCCTTCCCCTCCTGCCCCATTCTGGAAAGTGACTGGTATTTTATCTTGTTTTTCCAGAAGGATGAAACAAATGAGAGAAAGAAAAAGTATCAGTTTGGATGGGACTGGCTGCCATGCAGAAAAGATGAATCAGGCACCTGGGTGACACTAGATCCACTGAAGCCTAGATGCTGGCTTTGCAGGATAGCACATACAGATTACTGTGGTCTGTGGGCTCTAGCTGTGACGTGCCCTGTGCACAGAGCATTTTTTCCTTCTGAAACTTTTCTGTGATAAGCTTCAGTGCTCCCTGAAGGTTATAGCAGCCTGCTGGTCTGCTCCTTTAAAGGCAAGGCAGCACGAGGTCTGTCATCTTTCTACTGACATGGCTTTTTTACCACAGCTGTGTTTTATCAGTGTGGCTGTGAGCTTTTAAGACACATGTCAGAGGGCAGCACCCAGTTCTGCAGCACCTGAATTCAATGGGTCCCGATCCCCTCAGCCCACACAGCCTTAGCTATTAGTGGTGCTGCTGAGCCTTGTGTCTGCCTGTGGCTCTCAGATCTCCCAGAAGTGAGAAAGGGCTGCTGCAGTGCTATGGCACACGAAGTGCTTTGGGACCTACTGCTGAGATGTACAGAAGGAGAGTTGGTGGCTGCTGCAGTGTGATGAAATGAAGCTGTGCAGGAATACGGAGATTTGAAGGTAATCAGCATTTCAGAGGTCCTGCAGCTTGAGGCCTTAATATGGCAGAAATTCAGGGTGCTAATCTTTGTTAAACAGCTCAGAATCTGGGTGAAACATGTGCTGGGTGACTTGTGAGCTGCGTTATCAAGTGTAAAAGGCACTGCCCACTGACCTTGGGGAGAGTGGGGAGGAAGACCTTCCTCAGAGGAGCTGCAGAGGGTAAGCCATGGTTACATGTACTTCAAGAGAGGAGGGTTGTTGTGTTGCTCCAGATTATTATTACCATAATGGGAGTTTTTTAATGAAACTTGGGAGAGTGGGGGAACAACCCCAATGAGAGCAGCTGGCTGAGCCTCCCTACATTCACTTGCAATCACATTGTTTGTTCTGTTCAGCCGAAGCTGTGGTTCTTTATTTTGGAAGCAAACACGTTTTCCACCCTCAGGTTTTGTCACGTGGCTTTCCTCCCCGCTGTCTTGGCATTTATTTTTTCTGCAGAAAGTCAATTTTTTTCCAGTTCCAAACCCCCAAACAGAACATAACGTTACATTTATTTGAATTTTCTGATGGCTCTTTTTGGAAAGTTGGACTTGAACTTCTTTTTGAAGTAGAGTTAAAATTGTTTCAAGGGGAAAAACGACGGTAAAACTTCATTTTGAACAGGAAGATCTCTTTAAATCAAGTATGTCAAAGAAGAGATGGGTCTGGTATGCTTTTTATTTCACTACATCTAATTGCATACATTAAACCTCAGTACTGGCTCTCATTTACATGACCCCTGTTGCTCTTTATTTTGTGGGGGGGGGGGGCAGTGAAGGAACCAGGGGGTTCTTTTCCTGCAGGAAGAGGTTTCTTTCTTGAACAGAATGAAGATAGGGATTTGAGTGCTTTCTCCCACCCTGAGAGGTGCTTGGTTTGGGTTTGTTCTTTTGGAGCTCCTTGCAAAGTATCTATGTTTCCTTATATCCTGCGGTGCTACGGACAAAACAAAACCGGGAGATGCTGCTTGATTTTGTAATCCCACAGATATTGGATGCAGCGACGGGCACAGAATGAAGATATTCTCTTCAGAGGAAATAAATAAGATGTTGATTGGCAAGCTAAATCCTCCACAGTGTTGCTGTCTTTATGACTGGAATCCCAAATGAGCCAAACTGCAACGTCTTTTCTGCTGTTTCCGCACTCCAAACACATTTTTCAATCTACTTCCTTAAGCCTGCAGGACTGCTCTCTCGAATTCCACTTCCCACTTGGACAGAAATGCTCAATGCAAGCTCTCCTTACCGCCGGCACCTTTCATTTCCCTTCTCAGATTTCCGAGCACATCGGAGGGGTTAGCACGTGTTAACAGAGCCATTGTCAGGAGATAATGGCCTGCTATTAGAGCATCTTTTTTTTTCCCTTTTCCTTTTGATGGCCGTGGGCCATTTCCCTGTGATGTGAGAAATGATGTCGTGCAGTTCCTGGACATATTATGGACTCAGCCTTCTGTCTCCTTGCCACAAAGCGCGATCAGTTCTGTGATCTCTTTAGAGAGAGGCAGAAGGGAGATGTCCCGCTGGATGCTGTGTGATACCGCGACAAACTCGGGCGGCTGAATTGGGACGGCTGATGGGGAGCAGAGCGAACCCTGAACCCAAAGCTCCATATCCCTGCTCACGGGGCACTCTACCTGCTTTGAAACCAGGCCTGTCTCCGGGGGAAATGGAGCTCCTCGTTCTCCTTTGCGCAGCTGGGAGAAATGGAAAGCATCAGCCTAAGCAGATAAACGTTGAGGTCAAGGTCTAAGGATTCATCAACTCCAGTTACGGTCTCCACTTCCTTCTCCTTAATGAAATAAAGCAGCTTAATTGACCTGAAAATACTGAGATAAGCAGCCAGGTGAAACAAGACAGAGGAGCTGGAAAGGAGCAGGGGCAGCTTACTGCTGCTAGAGGAGCGGCCCAGATCCAAAGGGAAAACGTTCTGGCTGTCCCCATAGCAGGAGATCAGGGATGGGTGTGTGGATGTAGTCCTGTGGAGAAGAGGGGTGTTGGGATACACGGCTGTGTGGGTGAGGGAGACCTTTGGAGGCTGCTGGTCCTGCGCTTTGCTCCAGGAAGGGCAAACATGCAGTGGGTTGCTTAGGGCACTGCACAGCTGAGCTCTGAACATGGCAGATGCCCTCATCCTTATCCCAGTACTGAATCTCCAAGTACTGTAAAATCTCATGTACAGCTCTTTTCCTCCCAGGGACCTGCCAGCAACTTTCCCCTCCAAGCACAAGGATGGGAATGCATCAGAGAGGGGGCAGGGCAGAGCCTCGTGGGCCCGGTGGTGCGCAGAGGATGCAGGGTGCAAACAGGGTGCACCGAGCTGGGGGCCTTCCTGCCACCCTCAGTTCCCTTTGGTGCTGCACGCCCTGCTGAGGTGCTTGCTTATTTATTTAACTCTTCTGCTGCTAAGGTTAAGCAAATCAAACATTACCGATTCAGTGCAAATGACAGGAGGCTAAGTGGTGTTATCTTTAATTACTGTCGGTGTCAAGAAGGGCAAGCGGGGAGCAGCGGGGGGCTGTAGGGGTGGTTTGTGCCTTGGTGGAACATGGGGGCGAGTTGGCAGGATTGCCATTTGTATTCAGATGGGGACATCTAGCGACCAGTCTGACATATTGCGAGGATCGAGCACCCTAGCGGTGGAACAGGGATGGAAAGCCTGGTTTGGGAAGCAGCTCGCGTGTTGCTGGAAGTGCTCCTCACGTCTGCTGCACCCTTCAGAAGATGTCCCAGAGCGGTGAGCCCCTTAGGGCTGACCCTGCTGTCCTCGCAAGGACTGTGGGGTCTTTTCTCAGCCCCCTCCTGTGCTGCAGGGCTCCATCCAGTGCTACGTGGGGTGGAGACGTTCCCCTTGGGCAGGGTCCAGCACGAGCTGTGGTTCCTTTGGGTGCACAGGGATGAGTGTGATGACAAGGGGTGCCTCGGGGTTGAGTGCTGGCTTATCGTCTCTGCTTGCTGAATTCTGATTATGGGGACGTGCCCTGAAATATGGAAAGAAACCTCTTTCTACCCCTGCCTTCTCCTTGTGAGTTTTCTCAGCCTCTGGGCTTCAAGAGTTTCCATTGCTGCCCACGGTGCAAAGGAGATTGGATCTCAATTCTGAATATGATTTCACTTCCACAATTATCTCTCTTCTCACAGTTATGTCAACTTCAAATTTGCTTTTCCCTGACACCTGCTGCAATCAAGATCTGCTACATACATATTTGAAAGTAATCCTTTATTTCCCCAAGTAGCCCTTGCTATCAGCTCCAGCAGTAGTGCCCATAATTACTTTCTTCCTATTTGTTGGACGCTGTGGCTGATTTGTGGGTATACTGATAAAAACCATCAACGTCAGGTGATTGCACTGAAGGTGAACTGCGTGAAAGGTCAGGAAGTGATTTCCTCCATGGGGGCAGTTAACTCATTTTCTGCCATTTGTGCTCATTGTGGTGTGCAGATCTCCGCTCAATCCAGTTATCCAGAGCTCTCAGACAGGCCGTGCCCACACCACTCACCTGGCTGCCTGCTGACCCTCATCGGGTCGTTCTGTGGTACCAAAGCCTGTTTCCAGCCAGCTGATGGCTGTGGTCAGGTTGTCCCTTTGCCACTCTGATGCCTGCTTATCTGGAACAGTGCTTCTTCCATTGCTGTCCCCACTTCCAGAAAAGAGCTGGCTGAAGGACAACCCTGAAGCGGACTGGGCTGCAACATTCAGCTCCAGGTGTAGGAATTGATGTTCTACCCTTCTCTATTTGAAATGTGGGCTTTTTTTCAGCAGGGGAGTCACTGGGTTGGGAGAGAGAACTGCACAGTGTGAGAGCTGTGGGCAGCAGTGTGTTGTGAACCCAGAAATGTCACTGGGAGCTTTCTAGTGGGGGCTGTTATCCAGGATGGGGGCTCAGCTGCGTGTGATGTGCTCAGTGGGCTGGGTAGTAATGCACCTCCTTGTTCAGCTGGAAAACTACCTATCTGCTTTGCCCTTCATCTGCCATAGGACAGTGTGGGAGAGCAGTGACTCCCCCTGCCTGCCTGCACAGCACCTCATAGTGAGGCTGGAGCACCCCCTGCTGCCATCAGGGAGAAGAGGGGTAACAATTCCACCAGAGCACTACCCAGCTGTTCAGCATTCATCATCTCTGGCCTAATCCACGCAGCATCTGATAGTGGGAAGCAGGCCACAGAACGATAAAACAGAACAACAGTCATAAAACCCACAAATGGTTCCCGCTGTGGTTGGTGATTAAAAAATAAATAAATCCAAATGACTGTCTGAAGCATAAAGCCATCTAACTTTTATCTCCAGAGCTCCGAGCCTCAGCGAGTCCATCATTAACGGCAGTACGCGGGGCGGTGTGTGTGGGTTTGGTGGAGCTTCTTCCCAAGTGGACCATAAAGTGGGAAATAATTTTCACAGCATCAATTTAGCGGCACCTTAAGCTGTCCGTTCACCGAATTGCCTCGGAGGATTGGGAGGCAGGGAGCAGTAAATTCACACAGCTGGGACGGGTTGGAGTGCCTGATGTCGCTGGGAGAAAAATCTTCATAACAACTGGTCTTCTACCTGCACGTTTATTAGCAGCAATTATACGGCGCTGGCGTTACAAATTGCTGTTGAAAGATGTTACCGAAGGGAAAGCCCTCGGTTTAATTGAAACCGCTCTTTAAATTTGATGAGTAATGGCTCTGTGTTATGTTATCAACGACCTGCAGGAGAAAGTCGCTTCCCCGGAGGGATGGTGCTGGCAGATCTCTGTGCTGATGGAGCCTCGTTCCCCGGGAGGAGCGGAGGTCTCTGAGGCACGGCAGCAGTGGAGGCCAGGAGGATCTGCCAAGCTTTTCTCCCAGAAGACAGCGCTTTGCAAATTGCTTCACCAGAAGATCTAAAGGATCTCAGGACTTGTTGGCAGTGTGGTGAAAAGGACGGGTGGTCTTGAAGTTCCAGCAGCAAGTGGAGGGAAGGTAACTTCTGTGTCATGGGAAGGATCGTTGCACAGCCTCCAACAAATGTTCACCACCAATGCGTATTTTGGGACATACAAATGAGGTTTTTCATGGCGTGCAGCATCTTTTGTTTCCAAGATAAGCGTGTAATTAACTGAAAGAGGATGAGAAGGGAGGTTCAGCTACCGCGTTTCCATCTTCCAGCCTTCGGCAATCCATTAATGAAGTTTAATTACAATGTCAAAAGCCGAAGTTCTAGCCCAGTGGGTAATTGACTTTGGAGATGCAAGAGCTGTTTTGTTGTTTTAAGCCAGGAGACGTGAGAAGGGAGGAAAAATTGTTAATTAGTTTAGATCTGCCTTTCCGAGTGTGCCCTGGGGTACGCTGCGGGGCGCTGGGAGGGCTGAGCAGGCTGAGGGCAGTGGGAGTGCTCACACACAGTGGGTGTGTGTGTGCGTGGAGTGCCCGCACCTCTGTGGGCGGCAGCAGCTGCTCGGCAACGCCGGGCCCGTTCCGGGACAGCAGCTCTTAGCAGCGGCGCGGGGTGCGGAGCAGCGCCTGCAGTGCCGCATTCCGGCCAGCAGGTGGCGGCAGCGCGGCGCTGGGGCGGACACGCGCTCGTCCGCCGTTGCGTCTCTTTGCCGTTACGATGGCAGGTCCTCCCGGCCGTACTGCGCATGCGCTGGCGGAGCGGAAGTTGTGTCGGCTTCAACCGTCCCGTCCGTGCTGCGTTCCGCTCGGCGCGGGGCGGCGCTGAGAGCTGCGTGTGCTGGGCGGGTTCTGCAGTTCCTTCGTGGAACCGCGCAGGAAGGACACGAAGCGGGCAGTGAAACGCACCCACCGTAGACGATGGCACTACAGAGTGCTCCTGACTGTGCTCGGCGGTGCCCTAGGACCGCCCCGATGGGCGCACTGGGCACCGGGAGCGGGTTTGGGGTGAACGGAGCCCTCCCCCGCCCGCTGCTCTTCCCCCAGCACGGCCCGGGCTCAGGTTCCCCTTTGTGCACGGAGCGCGGCCCCTGAAACTTTCATGAGGACATCGGATCGCCAGCGAGGCCCGCCCCGCCTCCCCGCCTGCCGCTGCGCATCGCCTCTGTCCCGCTGCCCCGCGCCATGACCCAGGGCATATGGGGGCTCTACAAGGCCAGGGTGCTGCAGACCCTGGGGGGGGCACGGGCTGATGGTGCGCTGCAGGAGGAGGTAATGGGGGGGGCACGGCCGGGCACAGCCCCCTGTCCTCCCCCTGTTCTCACAGGGTTGGGTTCGTTGCAGGGAGACCCTTCCGAGCTGATGGAGGCAGCGGAGCCCCCCGCGCTGATGGAGGAGGGACCCGGCCCTGTGTCCCAGCTGGCACGGAAGGTGAGGGTTGCAGCTGTGGGGTGCTGCCGGGAGTCCCAGTGAGCCCCATTGAGCCACACTGTGCTTCATCTCTAGGTCCAGGGTGGCTGGAGGACACTCTCATCCCTCTTCACCCGCGAGGATGAGCACCAGCTGCTCAATCCAGAGCCCTGCGCTGACCAGTAAGTTGCCTCCTAAGGAGGGAGGGGGGCACCCGTAACCCAGATTTTGCCCTGGGCTCTGCATCCCCATGTTCCCCCATCACCTATGATCCCGGTCCCTGGACCAGGGATGGGGGATCCCAGATATGCCCCAGCCCTGAAGCCAGTTCAGGAGTCCCTGTGTCCACATCCCCGCCCCTGCTCTCCCTTTAGCCCCCTGGCTGCCGTGCCAGCTGAGCTGCCTCCCACCCAGAAAGCAGCTGGCTTTTGGGATCTCTTCGCTACCAAGTGGCAGCAGGCGTCAGCACCGGACAAGGAGGTGACCCCGCCAGAGCTGGGTGAGAGCCCCACAGAGCCACCAGGTGATGAGGGCCCCAGTGACCTGCGGGAGCCAGAGGAAGGGGCCTTCAGATGGGGCTTCCTGGCCAGCAAACTGGCTGAAATCCGAAATAAAAATGCTTTCAAGGGCAACTAGAGAAGGCGGTGCCAACGTGGCCCTGCGGCAGCGCCAACCAGTGATGCTGTGATGGGCCCTGGCAATGTGGAGGTGTTGGCACTAAAGACCCCATGGTGCCCTTCTCCCTGAGCATGTGTGGTGCTTTCTTTGCCTTTGTCCCCTAGAACAGCCCTGTCGCCTGTGGAGCCCCATTCCATCCCCAAGACTGCAGATGGATTGAGATGGGAGGGGGCTTGCCACCCCAATCCCCAAAGCATCCCCCATCCACTCAGGCACTGCTGGAAGAAACCACAGATGCAGCCATGCTAGAAGAAAACCACAGGTTTATTGAATCCTGCTGCCATCTTAGCAGCCCCTTTCCCATTGAGGCTGATGGGGAGAAGTCTGCCATCCTAGACCACAACCAGAAACAGGGAAGACCAAGAGGTAGGGACCCATCAAGGAACAGCAGCCTTCCAGCCACTGCGGCTGAGGCCAGACTCACCCAAAGAAGGTCCCCTGGCACCCCACCATTCTCAGCCATGCACCCGCACCCCAAAAAGCAGCTGTTGGTGGGCTGCGTAGCCAAGGGTAGACCACTTGTCCCTTCTGTGTGCAGACTTTGTCTCTGCTCAGGGTAGTCTTGGTGTCCCTGCTGGCCTGCAAGCAGCACCGTAGTGACAGGGTGCTGCCAGTCTCCGTGCCACATCCAGCAAGAGCAAGGGGCCATATCATCCACCTAGACCCACACGTGGCTGGCTGGGGTGCTTCCTTTCAGACTGTGGATTCCTTGGCGGCCGCCCAAGCTCGCTGGCAGCCATAGAGCCATTTGATGACGCGGGCATTGCGCTCCACCACCGAAATGGCGGAGCAGAGCCGTGTGTCCGGCTCCTCCTCACCTGGCCCCGCGTCCTCCCCGCTGCACCCCGAGGCCTGGCTGGGCTCCCACTCGCAGGAGCTGTGGAGTCGCGCCGAGGCAGCGTCCCATCCCGCTGGCACAAACCGCTCCTTCCCCAGCCCTTCCACCATGGCCCGGTCCAGCCCACAGTAATTGAAGAACCGCTCCTTCTCCGAAAGCGGCAGGGACGGGCGCAGGCCAAGTGCCGGTTTGCTGGGGCCAGGGGAGGCAGGGGGCTGGGCTAAGCTGGAGGCTTGGGGGGGCTGCGGCACGGGACTGTCAGGCGTTGGGACGATGCCGCTGCTGCTGCCGGCACCCGGCGTCCGCACATCTTCCGCTCGCTCCATGGACACCCACAGCATGGGGCTCTCGGAGGCTTTATCGGACCCCTGGGCCGGGGGAGAGCTGGGGGGTTTGTCCCTGAGCGGCCCCTGGAAGAGGCGTCGCACCAGCCCGTAGCCCTTGGTGTTCTCCTTGTTGATCACTGGGCAGTCCCGCTTCTGCCGGTAAATGACGAGCGAGTCGGGTCTCAGCAGGCGCCGGCTGCCACCTCCCCTCCGCGGCACGGGGGACGAGGGGCAGGGCGCCTTGCGGCTGCCGTCACAGCTCAGGTCCGAGCCGTGGCAGAGCTCGTGGCGCTGCTGCAGGGCGAGCAGGCGCCGGCCACGGGGCGAGCAGCAGGGCGAGCAGCCTCGCAGCGCCGGCTCCTGCCGGCTGTTGATGACCTGCTGCGATTTGACGTACTTCACTTTGTCTGCTTCCAGCCGCTCCACGGCGCTGGGTGTGCGGCCCCCGCTGCCCCCCCCCACCTGCTCCCGCAGGTACTCGGGGCCCCGGTTCAGCAAACGCAGCGGGGAGACACCGCGGCCAGAGGTGCAGACGGCTCGGGGGGTGCTGCCGAGTGGGACCATCGCCCGCCAGCCAACCCTGTGTGGGATGGGGACCCCAAAGCTGTGCTCAGCTTCTGCGCTCAGCCACGGTCCTGGGAGGAGAGAGGAGCGGTGGGGTTAGCACTGGGGATGGGGTTGGAACCAGAGATGAGTCTGGAACCAAGGATGAGGGTGGCTCCAGGGATGTGGCACCACCAGCAGAAGGACCAGGAGCAACGTAGAGCCGTGCAGGGGGGCAGGACTGGCCCCTGCCTGCAGTGGAGGTGCCCTGCAAACCGGGGCAGGAACAATCACGGGCAGGAAGAGAGAAGCACCAGGCATCCGCCGGCTTCATCAAGATCCCAAGAGCAGCTTCAAACAGGAAAAGTTACGGGAGCCGCTGCTTTATCTTTACGAGCCCAGGGACAGCAGAACAAAGACAGTATGGGGAAGTCAGTGTGCTTCCCCAGCCCTCCCTCCCCATGTGCCAGCAGCGGGGTTCCTTTTGGCTGCCGGGGTTTCCGTGCTGTGCGGGGCATCGTGGCTCCCCATAGTGCTGGCCTGGGCCGGACTCCCGGCTCGGTTTCCCTTTCAGGAAAAGAAAACAAAGGAGCTCCGGGAAGGTTTATTTTAAGCAGAGGCTGTTTGGTCGGCACCACAACGCTGCCGAGGGCAGAGGGCTCATCCTGTCCGGTCCTGTCCCTCTGCAGCAAGGGGTTCCTAAGCCAGGCTCTGGGATAATCGATTCCTCTCCTGTCACCACTTACTGGGAAGCGTCAAGGAGCAAAAACAGCCCTTGCTCAGCTTTAACCAAGCACCCATGCAGGGACAGTGGGGGACAAGGCTGGGACCAAGCAGGCGCACAGCAATGGGGCCATAAATTGAATAGCAGAGGTGGAGTCTGGCAGGGGCTGTAAATGCCCAAAGCAGATGGTGCCCCTGAGCAAAAGAGGCCCAAATGGCCCTGAAGAGCCACCTCTGGGGTGACGATGGGGACAGGCAGACCATGGCTATCCAGAGAGCAGACAGCCTAGGAGCCTTTTGCTTCAGTACTGCATCCACCCCCATTTTACAGATGGGTAAACTGAGGCACTGAGTTTTTCAGATCCTGTGCTCCTAAGGGGCAAACTCCCACATCTCCATGGGTTTCAAGAGCTCTGCAGTGCTTCCCCCAGTACATGATCCCATGTTATATGGGATGCTGCCCCCAGTACATGATCCTGTCACCCCCTGGGCTGCAGTGTCCCCGTGCCCTCAGCCCAGCCCCAGGACCCGTATGTGCCAGCTGTGTGCCCGTGCTGGGGCTGCTCGTGCTCACCTGGGCCTGCGCAGGGTGCTGGTCGGTCTCCTCTGCTCCTGTTTCCTCCAGCAGCCAGCAGCAAACTGAGCCCAGAGCCGCAGGAGCCTCATATAGAGGGGGAGGAAGAGCCACCCCATTAACCCCTGCCAGCCCAGCCCCACCAGCACATCTTGCTCTGTGCCAGTACCCTGCCAGCACCGAGCCCTCAGTCCCTGCAGCCTTTACACCCCAGACGACTCCTCAGCTATGGGCTCCATCTCCCAGCTCTTTCTATGGGATCGCAGCCAGGATCCTGGCTCTGGGACAGGCTCCCTCCATCCCTCTGACCCTTGAGGCCATAGCAGCAGTGTCTTCCTCCCCCCAGTGGAGCCCACTGTGTCTGACCCCACACACACCAGCTGCATCAGGGACAGGGCAATGAGTACCTGGCACTGCAATCCCCTTCCTCAGGGTCCCGCCCGAGCCCACAGGAATGGGGCAAAGCGAGCTCCTTCCAGTACCTTCTGTCAGCGGTGAAAGGGTCAAAGTGAGCTCGGATCCAGGCAGGTTCCTGCCTCCCCTTCCCCCGGGAAGGGCTGTAAATTGCAGGAAGCCACAGGGACCAGAGCCAGCCCAGGGGTTATTTTTACCTCTGCCCTCTCCCCTTCCTGGAGGACTGAGCGTCCTTTCCAGCCCCAGCCCACCTCCACTCCCAGCACCCCAAAACGTGGGCAGACCTCAGCTCCCTGGAGTTGGCACTGCAGAGCCCAAGAGAGCCTTCAGCTCCCCGCATCCCTCCCATGCTGAATGGGAGTGGGGTACAGCCCAGGCTGCAGCCACATTACTGCTACCTGCAGGGAACCAGCAGGCTCTAGTGGGAACAAAGATGCGACATTTGGCATGGGAACTGTAGGTTCTGTTTCTGAAAGGGAAAGGAGGCAGCACCAAGCCCTGCCCATTCCCAGGGAAGCTCCTTCCACCGGCATCCAGCATGCCCCTGTGTGCAGGCACTGCGGCCAGGGCCGTACCCCAGTGCTGAGGATACAAGGCTGGAGCTGAGGCCGTAGCAACATCCCATGCGCTAGGGCCTGTCCAAGCTCTGCTGGCACAGGCCAAACCCCACTGAAAGTGAGGCAGGACCAACCCGAGGAGGAGGACCCCACTGCGCAGCACTCATCCCCCCTGCAGGATGCAGCCAAAGCAGAGCAAACAATGCTCCAGAGGAAGACGACGAAAAGGACAGGGGGAAGGGGCTGAGAAACCCGCGCCAGGGCTGGGATCTGCTGCCCTCCCACACGGAGCACAGATTGCCACCCGGGGGAGGAGCGGGCCCTATTGTTAATGCCAGGCAACAGCAATCACTGTTTCACAAAACACTTTTATTTTGCGAGCTGGAACCCAGCCCGCCGTGCCGGTAAGGACAGCCGTGAGTAAGAGCAGCCTTTGCTTCACCCTTCTGCGGCGGATGCGGGTGTTCCTGTGAGGCACTTCCAGCAGGCGCCTGCAACTTCCCCTGCGCTGGGAGAGGGACGGACAGACAGACACACACAGACAGACAGGCTGCACGGGGGGGGCACATACAGCACATACCGACTGCTGAGCTGTTCAAATCCCAACAACCCCGACTCCTTTGGGGATACAGAAGGGGGTGGTTTGAGGGGCCTCTCCTTGCGCTTGGATGCTGGGCAGCCCCTGGGTGAGGCAGTGAAGCTTTGTCACTTCAATGTAAGCAGTTTACCCCATCCGCCAGCCTCTAACAAACGCACCAGAGTCATACAGATGCTCAAAGTCTCGTTATTTAATTAAGGCTGTTTTTCTTACAGCCCCAACGCTGACTGTGGTTACAGGAGGGCCTCGGGTTTGGATCTGCTCGTGGGGTGCTTCCAGCCCTCGTGGTGGGGGAGAAGAATTTGAGGAAGCCCTCAAAGGTCAAACAGCCGGGAGCGCTGCTCCTCCTCCAGAGGGATTTTTCAGAGCACATCCAGCTCTGATTAAACAGCTCCACTCCCAGCACGACCTCCTCTCTCCTGGCAACAGATAATTGCATGCCCCACCTCATAAAGGACATCACATGCTCAAGGAGGAAAAGCAGAAGAGTGCTGAGACCAACAGGGCCCATGCACGGCTCTGATCCACCCCAGAGGAGCAGCAGGAGCAGCCCCAGGAGGAGGCTGAGGCTGCCCATGGCCAATTGATGCCGCAGGGAGGATGAGCTGATTTCCAGAGGGGGAATTTGGCACGGCTAGCAGAGCTCACAGCCCGCTCCTGCAGAGGGGGAGAAGGGCTGTTTGTGCAGCCATCAGAACACTGACCTACTGCCCCTGCATCAGAGACCCCTGGGGGCAGGGTTTGACCCTCAGGAAAGGCCCCATGTGCCCCAACATGCAGCAGGATATTAGGAAAAGCAGAAGGGGTAACAGCCCAACCTGTGGACTATTGCATGTAAGTGGTAAATAGGTGGACCTGAATAATTTTCACTTCTCAGGAGCCCAGCCTGCCCGTGGGAGAGCGGTCAGCACTGAACGTGCCCCTCAGTCACCTTTCCAGATGCATTTCTCCTTTGCAAATCACTAACACATGGGTGACCAGGTGCAGCCATGACTGTAAAACTGATAATGTTACCATCTGTTGCTACTTGTCCGCTCACTTTCACAACCCACAAAAGCCCCTTCTGGTCTGAGGCCGCGTAAATGCCACGGACAGGAGTGCAGCTGAAGTGAGCTGGCAGGCTTAGGGCCGTACGGCTGCACGCCAAGGGCCCGAGATGCACGGAGCTGGGGAGTGAGCAGGAGTGGAAGGTCTGCTACACCAGCTTAAAAATATCAAGGGCTCAAATGGGCATCAAATGGGCATCAATAAATCTGAAACCAACACCTAATCTAAGTCAGCCATCTACAAGCTTTTGCAAGCAGAAACCGGAGAGCTGCTGGGTGCAGAAGAAAGACCCTGAGCTTCACACAGACCTTCGTGCCCTACGGGTGAACCTCTGGACATTGCAGGAGGTGGCTGGCCTGGATGACTTCTACCCCGTGTCTGGGAAGTAAAAAAGCTATTGGGAGAGGTGGGAGGAGCTGCTGTGATGGAGGGCCTGCCCAGGGTGTGTCTGTGATGAATCTCCCCCTTGCTACAGGGGACCCACAAACACTGTTATGCTGCATGGTTTCATTTCAAACCCCGGAGGCTGCAGAGGCCTCAGTGCACCACTGGCAATTCTAACACTGCTTCTCCCTCTGCCCACTTTAAAAAATGCAAAGCAAGTCGGTCACATCCTCCAGCACCCCCCCAGCATACTTTACCTGGCTAAAGTGCTTGAGAGGTGCAAGCTGTGTGTGGGAGGCACTGCAGGGAGGCAGCCTTCCTCCTCCTCCTCGCCCAGTCTCACAGCAGATGCAGCTCCAAATCACCACCTGCAGCTCCAGTTTCCACCTGCCAGCTCACCCACAGGTCAGGCACTGCACATCCCTGGGCAGCAGCATCTGCTCCTCACCAACCACAGCCCTTATGCAACCGTTTGTGCTTCAGGCACCCAGATAAACCTGGAAACACATCTGGGAACTGAGTGACTTAAAGGACAGCATCACCTGGGCCACGGCTCCTCTTGCAGGGACGCAGTGGCTTGCTGGCTGATCTTTTGGGTCACTCAGCTTCTCCACGCTTCCCCTGCTCTGCTTATAGAGGCAGCGCATCTCAGGCTGCCCCAAATACCTGGAGACCCGGTGATCAGAGAGAAGCAGCAGTTTGTTCCAGTACTTCCACCTCCTGCCCCTCCCCGCATGTAGGGCAGGCACTGCTGACAGGCTGTGACACGTGATGAGTCCCTCATCCCTACGGGTGTTTAAGAACAGCCAGCACTTTGCATACAGTGCTCCTCAGACCCCGACCAAAAAGGAAACGAAACTCAGCGCTGCCCAAGCCGCCCTGCTAACTACACTGCAACCCTTTAACGACCCCTCTATGGGATGCTGCTGCTTGGAATTACAGCACAGGCCCCAGTGAGGACTGCAAGCACAGTGACACCATAAAGGATTCACAGGACGTGGGTACAGCAAGGCAGAGAGTAAAGCCAAAGTCATGTTTGTGCTGCCCACAGTGCAAAGTGCAGCTGAGCACTGCTCAGTGAGACACCGCGGAGAGAGAGAGGAAAAAGCAATTCTGAAACGCAGGCATCCTTCCAAGGGGCGGGACCTGAGCCCAAGCACAGAGCAACACCTGCCGGCACAGCGCAGCTCAGCTGCAGCTGCCATTGGGTGGCTCTGAGGAGGGCTCTGTTTAAAAGAACACAAAGCAAAAAATACAAGAGGAGATCACAGCCTCAGCACGGCGAGCTCGCAGAAAGCCTTGCCTGAGGGAACAGGACAGACAACCCGTGGGCTCCGTGCTCTGCAGGACCAGGAGAATAAAGCAGAGCTCGGGCTGTTGGAGCTGGGATGCAGCCTTGCACATCCTGCCTGCCCTGGGGCATTTCTGCACGTTGTTTTTCCAGGTACCGGGTGTATTTCAGGTGTGTAGGTTTTGTTTTCTTCATCTTACGGAAGAAGAATTCAGCTTTCATCCGTGTTCAAAATCACTGCTCTTACAACTAACCAGAGAGGCAACTTTCTCCTTTAATTAAGGTGCTTAATTATCCCTTAACAGAAAAGAATCAGTTTCAATCCCTTTCTCTTTTGCAATGACTGCACTGACGTACAGATCTAAGGTGGGGATCTGCCTACGTGCAGCACCACGGTAAGCAGGAAACAGCAAGCTGTGCAGATGCACTGGCACCCAGCAGACAGCAGGGTCTGTGCTTGCTGGTGGGACAACAAACAGCAACAAGGTCATTTACAGTGTTAATAGCCCAGTTTGGGCTATTCCCACTCCCAGCCTGCACAACAACCCTTTGCTCTGCAGCACTCTTAATTAAGTCACTTCAGACTCTTGAGCCATGTATAAGTAATAGCGTTTCCTCACCTTCATTTCTAAGGTTTCCCAGGGCATGTGAAACCAGCAGGTCACCGTCACCTCCCCAGCCTTCAGGGCACCATTTACATCTGGTTCAGCCCCAGGAGCGCACCGGCAGCCCAGCAACTCCAGAACAGCATTCAGACACTGCAGGGAGATGTGCAGGATGCTCACCTGGCTGTGCTCAGCCCTCTGTGTGGGGGATCCCGATTTGCTGGGGGGGCAGCAGGGTTCACCAGCAACAACCGGAGGGTTCTGGGTGAAATCTTCCTATTCCAGCACTCAGAGGGAGACTCCCTGCAAGGGAAGGCTGGCTGCAGAGGGAGGAGCAGCAGCGCCCTGGAAAGCAGCAGCATCTGGTTCACAGCCCCAAAAATCCAGTAAGACCAGTAACAGCAGCCAGAGATTTCCATACAGTCCAGGGTGGCATCGCTCCTCTTGTAGCAACAGCTCCCAGCCCGTACAGGATGTAAGAACACTGCTGTGCCTTTAATCCTGCCTTTGAGAACGAAGCAGCACTCCCAGAGGAGCAGCGCTTTGATTCTTAAGAGGCTCAGCAGGGGCGGAGGGATCCACGAGGCCACAGCTCCAAAAGCCAGCTACCCTCAAACCCAGCACGGCCCTGCTGTCAGAGCAGTACATCACACACCAGAGGAAGCCCTGCACTGCCCGCCAGCCAACCCAGCACCTTTTAGAGCTAAAATCACTTACAGTGTGATGAACTGCTACAGCTTACTGCTATCCAGCAAGGCAAATAAACCATCCTGCAGCTTGGCTGAGAGCGAGACGGCTGTGCCAGCTGAAAGGGAAGGAAAGCACTCCAGGAGAGTTCAAAAGCTTCATTCAAATTCAGATTTTATTAAAAAAAAAACCCAAAAGGCATGAACTTAATAAGTTACACGATCTCTCCATTATAAATCCTGCATAAAATATATCTTACAATTTTTAAAGAAAGATTTGAGAAACCTTTTGTGAGTGCTGAGGAGTACCTTGACTTCGTGTCGTGCTGGTGAAACGATTCTGTAGCTGCTACAGGTTTGATTTATCGTAAGGCTTTAAACAAAGACCTCGCCAACAAACAGAACACACACCTCAAGGACCACCACTGCATGAACCCAGGACACCTCAGTGCCACCCACCAGCACCATGGGAGGGATTTCAGGCACCCCCACCCTTTAAAGTGGCAATCAGTGCAAACGAGTGCTGTGGGAGTCAAAAAACATTTTTCCTGTGCCGTTTGTGAGCACCCAACTGTGCAGTGCAGCTCGGCAGCACGCTCAGTGTTCAGCCTTTGAAGTGCTCGAGGAGAATCAGAGCCTTAAGGGTAAGTGCTCTTGTTGTGTAGTAGTTTAATGCTGTAAGATTAACGTCGTTGAGTCTGTCTTTTTGGGTGGGAAGAAGCTAATGTGTTTCCAAAACCTCTCAAGTTTAACGTGGAAGATGAGATACCCTCTTAGAACTTCACAAAATCCTCACTGGATGAGCAGTGCTGGATGGAAGTACTGTAAAAGTGCTGGTACAGACAGCAAGAGGTTTGCTCTCCTGTCGGTAACAAGTTGAGTCCTTGTGTGATGAACCCAGCTAAAACATGAGAACGAGCAGATCTCCACTCCCAGGGCACGAGAGGTGCCTCTCTGCTTGTCACCCACTCCCACAGACAGGCTCCAAGTCCTGCCCTGTAGGGACAGCAGCACAACCCTGCTGTTGCTCACCTCCATCCCCACCAACTGATGCTCCCAGAGGTGCTCGCTGCACTCAGCTGATGGATCACCCGAGAGTTCCTTCTGTGACATCTTCTGAACGTTAAACATCGCTTTGTTTCAACGCTTGTCTGAGCAGCCCTGTTTAGGTGAGCCGCCTTACACAGAGTGATGCAAAGTGACAAGAATTAAGGGCTAAGGACCCCAGGTCTGCTGCCACCAGCACTGCACCAGGTCAGAGCCACAGCTCAGAACTGCTGCTGCAGTCTGCACAGCCACAGACTTCTGGCAGAATTAGAATCCTTTGCTCCTAGAGGAGCAAGCAGTTGTTCTGCCTGCGCTGCTTACCCACACAAGAGAGCTGTGTGTTCCATGAGACTGTCACCTCTTTCTCTCCTCATCAATCCCAGGTGACAGTCAGCACCACAAAGGAAGAGCCCACGGCCAGTAACATCCCACCCAGCTGTGCTGGAACCTTACTCTGAGTGCTCTTAAATCCAGTGCTGCAGTGCTGCTGGATCCCCTCACTGGGCGTTCACACTGATGGAAGCTCACAGTACTCTCCTATTCTAAGCACTCAGTTTGCTGCTATAGGTAGAAGAGCAGTGAGCACGTTGTGAAACTGTAGATTAGTGGATTAATGAAGTATTTGATTAGTAGGAGAAAGCAAAATTGAATGATTAATGTCCTCACCGACGTGCTCGCACCCAGCTGCAGACACGTGGCTTTGGACTCCCTCAGTGCTGAGCTCCTCGGGCTGCGAGTGCAAAGCTTGGCCACCTCAGCACTCTGAGAGCTGCTCACACACTTGCATTGTATTTTTTTGCTCACAAAGTCAAGTCTCAGACCCTACCTTTAACATTAGGCAAAAATAAATAATCAAGTTATTCCGGACCAGAGAAGGAATGATTCTCATCCATCTTCTGCAGACCCCAAACATTCAGACCCACAGCAAATAATTTAGGAAGTGTCATTTCCCCATGGAATGCAACACACCTGCAGGCACACGCTCCCAGTCACTCCTATGCATAAATATATACACAATTACTTTACAAACCTGAAGATCTGCACTACCAGCATGCAAATCTCTTCTTCCAGGAGAGTTCCTAATACTGATATAGGAAACTGGAATGTATTCAATACTCTGAGATACGGCTGGGAATCAAGTCTCAGCTCTTAGGATGTCCCACTGCCAACGTACACAAACGAACATGGTCACATCTGAAGACTTCACACACAACGTCCTGGGAACAAACACAACGCACTGCTAACACAACTGCCCACTCACTTTCTTATAACGCAAGGAACTCAAACCAAATCCCACCGACAGAAACTACACCCTGCAGGTCTGAGATGGGGCTCGTTTCTTTACTGCCATTAAGTTGCACCATCAGCAGGGCTAGGAGCAGCTCTTCCAACAGACGGCCGCCCTGCAGCTCACGTGTCCCAGCTGCTGTCCTTAAAAGCTATGTTGACTAAGCGCAGCTCTAGTTCGAAAGCATCAGGACGGTCCTGCGGGTTGGCAGCCAGCATCTCCTTAATCAGCTGTTTCATCTGTGCATTCATGGACTTTTTCTTTACGGGGATGAGCAGCTCCATCTTAGGGTTTTCTAGCAGTGCCTCTCCAACGGGCACGATTGCTGTCCCCTGCTTGACGTAACTACCCAGGAGTTCCTTCTTTGTCTCCGTGTCTATGAACGTGATCCTTTCTAGCATTGCCCAGATTATGATCCCCATTGCAAAAATGTCTGCTTTGGCAGTGTAGTGTCCTTCCCAGACTTCGGGGGCCATATAGAAGTCAGTCCCACAGGCAGTCGATAGGAAACACTTATTTACGTTGACTGGTTCCTCGGGGTTCTGTCCTGAAGCTGAACATACCTTACTCAGCCCAAAGTCAGCTACCTTCAGCGTGGGCTCCAGGTCACTGGCATCCATCCTGCTCTGGGATATCAGAATATTGTCAGGTTTGAGATCACGGTGGATGATCTGATTTTTGTGCAGGAAAGCCAGTGCACTGCTGAGCTGGAGCATGAAGCTGGTGTTGGTCTTGCGGTTGGGCTTTCGAGACAACAGATACTCATTCATATCTCCTCCATCACAGAAATCCATTACAAACCAAAGGTAATAAGCGCTTCTGGGGTCAAAGACTATTTCTCCTTTTAATGAGGTCTCTACAAGCTGCAATAAGGAAAAGAAGTGTCACAACTACCCGATGACCACAAAAATATAAAGATACGATGGGAAAAAAAAAAAACAGCACCAATTTTGGATCTTCCTCTCAACCCAGAGAGTGAAGAATTGCAACTGGTAAAAATAAGGTGATGCGAAACTTAGGATTCAAAAGAAAAATCACAATGGATTTGCCAGCCTTGCTATTTCGGTGTGTGTGAAGCATATCAACCTCACGCTCCTACCCAGAAGCCAGAGCCAGCCCCAGATAACAGCTTTCTGAGGGATATCAAGCAGTCATTGCACTCCCATCTGTTCCAGCTGGACGGCGTCCCACCCAGTTTGCTAACTCCAAGTCCAAACACAGCCTCAGCCAGGAAGCCCTGCACAGCACCACGGGGCTGTTTGTCCTCTGCTCATGAGGCAGCCCCACCACACGTTTTTGGAGCCTGCCCTCCATCCCTTACACGTGAATGCACCCTAGCAAGCGTTAGCACAGGGTCTCTTAGCTCAGGAGAATGCTAACCCATAGGCACAGCTCAGCACCTTTCTCACCACAACACACTGGCTGTTTTCTAGAACATAAGCAGAGAATAACTCCAGCAGCCAGCTCCAATGGCACTTTGTACAACGTGTAGCATAACCCAGCAGTTATGCTTGCTCTCTCTGCTCACACAGCTACAGATCTGTCTTCTCAGCTCCTCTGAGGTGGCTCTTTGCAAACTCTGGAACGTAAGACTTGCTGTTATTTCTGTTAGCAGTAAACCAGTGTTCACTAAAGCAGCAGATGCAGCCTCTACAGGCCTTCAAAAGTTAATACAGCTATTAATACATAGACATTTTAAAATACTTTGTAAAAAGTGTTTTTTTTTTTCCCCATCCAAGAGTGAGATTAGTAACAAATTATAACTACATTTAATTGTGAGCACAGTTAGTACTCAAACCAACTTAAGAGCAATTCTGTGTTAGGACTAAAACTGTGTATTCAGGGTTTACAGCCATCAACAGCGAGATGGGAACCGCAGCACAGGAGGGAGCAGCTCCAACACGCAGCTCCTCCCTCCACTCAGCCTCCCTGGAGCTGTACTCGGGTCTCAGTTCAGAGCTTCAGGATGACAGAATTCACCTCCACATCTGGTACTGCAGCACAAGGCAGCCATGCCAGCTCAGAGCTCACTACGTGAGCCTGACTCAGCTGACAGCAGTTACAGCACCTGCCCTGAAGCACTGCAGGAGGCACCAACAGCCCTTCCCAGGCCGCCTCACACCGCACCAGTTCAGCTCGGTAAGGTAACATCACCTGGAGTGGGCAGAAGAGGGCAAGCCAAGGGAGATCTGGGTTCCTCTCTTTCAGCGTACTCTGCGCTCAGCTCTGCCCTTTGCTCTTCTCTGCTCTTTGGAGCAGGAAAACAACTTGCAGCACTTGTGCCCCAACCACGGGCAAGGTCTGCACGCTGCACTGCTCGCAAATCTGCAGCCCTGGAAGCTCTTCCTCACTCGCAGTCCCACCCTGCAGCCTCCCTCACACCCCTCTTTTGTCCCCAGTCTGCTCCCTGTGCAGCTGCCTGCAAGTCGGACACAGTACCTTACAGCTCCGCTAACAACAAGGTTCTACTTTTTCCCCCATATGAGCTGATCAGTGTTATTTTACCCTAATCCCTTCGTGGCAATGCGCCAGCAACAATGACTGAGCAACAGCAAGCTGACAAAGGCAAGAAGCCTTTCTCAGGCTCATACAGGACCCAGCACAACGGGATCAGAACAGCTGTGAACCGTTGGCAAATGAGTGCTCTCTCACAAAAGGTTCAATGTCAGCCATGCAAGAATGACAACAATAAAAACTGAAATGACAGAAGCTGATCAGGGATAACACAGCAAATGTTTAGCAGGCCATTGACTTTTTAACATCAGAGAGACAAATGTCTGCCAGGGGATGATTTAGAGCTGGGGCAGACTCTCAGCAAGCTCATATGAGCTTTCAGGTCCTTCCAGAGCTACGTATTGCTCAGAAATGCCTTCCAACTTCTAGGCAACTCAGTTTTCAACAGCCCCACATAAGAGACAGCAGTATTTACTCCTCTATTCCTCTACATAGCATACATTTACTTCTCTTTGAAGTTATTGACCCAAAAAAAGAAATGAAACCAGCTCACTGAGCTCTCTTAATTGCTTACTACTTCTAGGAGAGTTAAATGTTGGCTTACTATATCAAGACAGCCCCTTCCCCTTCCAAAGGCATCTGACATTAAGAAATTCTTCAGAGCTCTGCCTCAAGACATCAGTACTGCTCCCTAACACTGCAGCACGACTCCTGCCAAGAGCCTGCACCTCCCTCGTGCCTTATCCGTGGTGTTTCCCCAGCTTAGCAAAGCAAGTCCTGGAGCCTTTAGAGTGGCATGGCTTCAAATTAAAAGACGCAGGTGATTGTTCAATAGATACGCTCTTTTAAAGACATAAAATAAAGCAAATGATACCCTCTCCTACCTAAGCATACCTCAAAAGAGCCATCTTAGCTACCCACCTCCTTCCCTCCCAGCTGCACATCCACATAAGCACTTCCACCCCATTACCTCAGCTTCATGTACCTGTAAATAAAGGGAGGAACTGGAGCCATGTGACATCTTCTGCACCATGCCATCTTTCTGCAAGATGCACTCCTCCAGGTGAATGACGTTGGGATGCTGGCTCTTGATACTGCTAAGTGCCCAGAACTCACGCAGAGCTAGTTCCACGTTCTCTGGAGCATGGCACCGAATCTTTTTCACTGCCACCCGTGCAGAGGTCTTCCTGACGACTGCTTCGTACACCACACCATAACTGCCACGACCAACCTCCCGTATTAGATCGTACTTAGGCTGGCTACTCACCATCTTCAAGATCAAGGGTTCTGGGGAAGGGGGAAAAACCCACAGAACTATAACTTATGAACAAGAACTGAGCTGTGTTTTCCCCCATATGGCCTGGCGTGGCAATGCCAGCTGCACCAACAGCCTGCGGTGAGCAGGGCGGTACCTCTGAGCATCGCACTGAACGCAATGCTGTGCTCGAGTGCTGGAATACCTCAGAAGTCACTCTGTAAGCCTGCAGCCATGGTAAGGGCTGGCTAATACGTCATTTAGCTGGGACTATGCAATTTCAAACACAGCTCAGCGTTCAGGAAGGCAACAATTCAAACCTAGAATTGCACTGCGCTGAGGCAGGGCTATCCCATATCCTGCTGCTCCTTTCTCTCAGTGTCTTTTGGGAATTTCTATGTGAATAACAGGACTGTTTCATGCTCTCCATCCACACCCAGGATACCAGAGAGGTTCTAGCTGAAACCTGCGGTTGAGGAGTAACAGAATGAAACAGAGCTGACTTTTAAGGAGATGACTGCATAGGTAAAGATTTGTGTTACAATTTAGCAATGATTTTTTTCTTCTGGCACTAAGATGAGAGAGGAAGTTTCACTGATCACATTACTATGACTTCCCAACTAGCTCCTATTGTCACAAAAAAGAGTTAAAAAGGGAAACTAGCAGCAGCAGCACCCAACTGACTTCCAGTGACTCGATAGGATAAGGGCCGGAGCGCTGCTCTATGAGGAAAACAATGCACACAGCTCGGAGGGAGGAGGAAGGGCAGCCCCACACACTGCAGGAGACGAACCGCCCCGCGGGACCCCAACACAGCGGCAGCTCCGTCACACGCAGCCCGAGGGGCGGGACGGGCGGTCACACATCGCCCGCAAACAGCGCGGGGTGCGACGGCAAAGCCGCAGCGAGAGCAGAACTGCGATAACTGCCGAGATGGGCAGCGATAGGGGCAGCGCTCTGCCAGCGTGCGAGTCAGGGAGGATCGCATCAGAGTTATTAGAGGGGAGCTCGCAAGTGATTCCAGTGCGGTAGGAACTATTTGTTTGGAAAAAAACATAAAGAGAGAGAGAGAGAAAGAGAGAGAGAAAGACAGGCATCGTCAGTGCGAGGGCACCGCGCACACTCCAAGCTCCAGCAAACCGAGGCCTCGCTCGGCCCCGAGGCGGCACCCGGACCCCTCGCGGCGCTCCCACAGCGGCGCTCTCCCCCCGCCCGCCCCCTCAGCGCTCGGCCGCTCTGTGACGCGCGGCAGAACCGCGCAGCGCCCGCCACGGCCCCGCGTTACCTCAGCACCAGCGCCCCGCCGCCGCCGCCCGGCCGCCATCATAGGACCGACCCCGCGGCCACGCCCCCTTCCGCCGCGCCGCTTCCTGATTGGCTGCGGGGGGGGCGGGGAGAAGTGGGAATGATGCGCACGGCTCACGCGCATGCGCACAGCGCTCGTATCCCGCGGCGCGCGCTGTGGCCGTTGGCGCCGCGTTTGTTGTTGCGTCCGTTTGTTTGTTTGCTTCCATTCGGCCCCTCACAGCGCTGCGTGCGCTGGCCGTGCAGGTTTGGAAGGGCTCTCCTCGTTTACCCACGCGTGTATGTGTGTGTTTGTTTAGCTCAATGTTTCTGTATTTATCTGTTTCTTTATTGCTAGGGGTGGGACAACAACCGAGCAGAGCCCCTCGCTCCTCTGCTGCACTTTGGCTGTGTGTCCGCAGCGCAGCTTTGCAACGACAGCCCTTTTATTCATTTAACTCCGTGTTTAATTACCCGCTCTCACCTATTTATTCATTTACCCGTTTGTTTCCCTATCTCTTTATTTACCCATCTGTTTCTTTATCTATTTATTCACCTGCCCGTTCAGTGGCAGCGTCTCGGGGCTCCTCCGCTGTCCTCAATGGCAGCAGGGAGCGGACGGGGGCTGTGTGTGTGCAGCGCTGAGCTCAGCGCCCCGGGTTGGTTGGCAGCCGTGCCTGCGCTGCTCGGAGCCAACCGGGGGCTGAGGAGGGTTGGGAAACCGATTGCGGCGTTACAGCCCATCCTCATGGGAATCCCCTTCACAGAGTCCAGCAGCGATGAGTTCAGCGGGCAGGGCCAGCGCTGGGACAGGTGTGCATCCGGTGGCCACCCCGTTCCCCTCCCCCCCCGTGTGCTCTCAATGTACAAACCTCCCTGGAAGGGCTCCCAGTGCCAAAACGGGGACAATTTTGCAAGATGTGCTTGGCCGGCCGCGGCGCGGTCACTTGGTTGACATGTGAGAGCCTTCCTGGAAGGAGCGTCTGGAACAGCCGCAGGCTGCCCCTCCCCGGGGGTTCATCTGTGGCAGAACCGGAGCCCCTGCAGCGTGCACGCACGGGCCTGTGTCCCTGTGCACAAGTGTAACCATACAGCTGTGTGCCCACGTATCCATGTAGCCATGTACCCCGTGCACCCTTGCATCTGTGTACCCTTGCAGCCTATGTGCCCGTGCACCCAAGTACACGTGTAACCTCATACTCATGTACCCCTGTACCCACATACTCATGCATCCGTGTATCTGTGCACCCATGCACCCGTGCACTCCTACACCCCTATACAGATACCTGTGCATCCCTGTTCCCATGTACCTATGCATCCATGCCTCCCATGACTCTGTGCACCCACCATCCACGTACTCCAGCATCTCAGCACCCGTCCCTTTGGGCACTTGCAGCACCTCCTGCCCGTGGGCTCTGTGAGTAACAGAGCAGCCACCTCACCCCACCCCGTCCCGTGACCCACGGCAGAGGTGTTATAATTATCCTCTCCCCTGCAGCTGCCAATATTTACAGGTCTCCCTGTGCACCGGTGCTGTGATTTGGAAGAACACCCTGTTTACTGGTGTGCCAGCTGACAGCCGGGCAATGTGATCAGGGCCGGTCCCAGCGGGGGCAGTCTGGAGGGGCCACACTCCTGTTTTCCTGTTGATGTTTCTGGGTCAGGTTTTGCAAACAAGCTCAGGGCATGGCCGGGCAGACAGGCTGTGCAGCGTGGTGCTGCTGTCCTCGGGGGACCTCCTTGCAGGCTGCTACACGGATTTTTGGGGTGCAGAGAAGCATGAGGAGGGGAGGACGCATGCACCAAGCGCCTGTGCTGCATCCTCCAGGTGCTGCAGTTCAGCTAAAAAGCCATCAGCTGCCCTGCAGGTGCTTTGCACCCCACAAGCGGTCGCATTTTAGGGGTGCAAAGGGCAATGCTCCATGCAAACCCCCAGCCTAGCGCTTCCTCATCCCGACTCCACGCAGCACCGACCCCCCCCCGGGTCCCCCTGCGTCCCCCAGCGGGGCCATACGGACAGCATGTCCTCAGCTTGTTTACTGCGGCCGCGCGCCTCGATTGTCACCGCCATGTGACAGGTGATGCCTTGGGACAGCCGAGCCGCCTCCACGTGACTGCCGGGCGATGGATAAAAGCTGCGCGAGGGGCTGCAGCCACAGAACTGGGGTTGCTGTGAGGAGGAGCAGTAGTGCCGTGCCGATGGATTTCCAGCCCAGCATCCTGCGCGATGGCAGCCCCATGGAGAGCCTGGAGAAGCAGCTGCTGTGCCCCATCTGCCTGGAGATGTTCAGCAAGCCTGTGGTGATCCTGCCCTGCCAGCACAACCTCTGCCGCAAGTGTGCCAACGACATCTTCCAGGTGAGATGAGGACCCCCCTGGACGTTGCCCTGCTCCTGGATGCTCTGTGTGGGCACCTTGGGACACCCCGATGTCCCTGTCCCCCTCCAGGCCGCCAACCCGTACTGGCAGAGCCGGGGCAGCAGCATCATCTCGGGGGGCCGGTTCCGCTGCCCTACGTGCCGCCACGAGGTCCTGCTGGACCGCCACGGTGTCTACGGGCTGCAGAGGAACCTTCTGGTGGAGAACATCATTGACATCTACAAGCAGGAGTTCTCCAGGTTGGTCCCACGGGGACACAGGGACAGCCACGTCGTTTTGTTCTGGGCGAGAAACTGGGGGGCTGGCTTGGTGCTCCCCCCCACCTGTCCCTAACCCAAATCTCCACCTCACAATCAAGATCTCCATTCTCAAATCTTCACCCCCAACCCCAATCTTCATCTCCCAGCCCAAACTTCCCTCCCAGTCTGTGCCATTCTGGTCTGCGGTTGCTCCTGGGGACAGGGGGACTCTGGGGGGGTGGTAGAAGTATGAATCCTGCCCCCACCCTGGCACCCTGCAGCTTTGGCTTTAGGTTGAAGATAAGGGGTGTGAGGGACAAATCCAGGCTCTGCCTGTGACAGCGGGGAGTGATAAGGGACAGGGGGACAGCCTAAAGGGTCTGACAGCATTGCTCAGTGTCAGAGGTGCAGTAGGAGGGGGACAGACAGGGGGGTGACGTTTTTTAAAGGACCCAGACATGTGGGTTCGTCTCCCCTTTCTCCTGCCCCACTGTAAATATTGTTCCAGCACCATGGGAACGGGGATGGAAGGCACGTGGCAGGTGGCTGCAGCCCCCGGGGGGGAGCTGGCGAACCCCCCCAGTGGTGACTCAATGGCTGTCACCCCCCTGAGCTCCCTGGAGCTCCTGCCCGGGTCACGCGTTGGATGATAATAATAAATGCCAGCAGCACTCGGCTAAAATTAGGAGCTTGTGCAGCATCCCTGGAGCGTGGCCCCAACTGCTGCCATGGCTGATGACACACTGCTGCGAACTGGGGGGCGGGGGCTAGGATCCAGTTATGGGGCAGTAGTTCTGCATTGGTGGGGAGGTCACTGCTGTGGGGATGTCACCATGGTGGGAACATCACCGCGATGGGGACATCAATATGGTGGGGATGTCATCATGCTGGGGATGTCATCGAGGCTGGGCTGCTCTCTCCAGCAGGCCACTCAAGAAGGGGGAGCACCCCATGTGCAAGGAGCATGAGGATGAGCGGATCAACATCTACTGCGTCACCTGCGAGGTCCCCACCTGCTCCATGTGCAAGGTCTTCGGTTCTCACAAGGACTGCGAAGTGGCCCCTCTGCAGAGCATCTTCCAGGGCCAGAAGGTGCCTTGGGGGGAACTTGGGGCCACGGTGGGGCATGGCCAGACCTGGGTGATGTGCTGAGCTAGTGTGGCTGCAAATAGCACTGGGATGCCTCATGGGGTATTAATAGGCAGCAGGCTGACTTTGACCAGGAGACAGCCCTATATTTAGTGCGAGGCCCCCCCACAGCCTGTGGGATGGGGGCCGGATTGTGATATCCTGGCAGCACCCATCCCTGCCCTGCAGGGGTTAAAGCTGCTTCTGTCCATCTGTCCTTGCCCAGAGCGAGCTGAACAACTGCATTTCCATGCTGGTGGCAGGGAACGACCGTATCCAGACCATCATCTCCCAGCTGGAGGATTCCTGCCGCAGCACCGAGGTGAGGGTCAGGGAAACGTGCCCCCAGAAACCAAATGCTGGGGGAGGCAGCCCCTGAGCAGTGGACGTAGGGGCTGGAAGGACACAGCTTTGTCCCCACAGGAGAACAGCGAGGCGGCCAAGCAGGAGCTCTGTGCACGTTTTGATGCTTTCGCTGCGCTGCTGGAGGAGAAGAAGACGGAGCTGCTGGGACGCATCACCCGCGAGCAGGAGGACAAGACGGGCTTTGTGCAGGGCCTCATCCACAAGTACAAGGAGCAGCTGGAGAAGTCCAGCCGGCTGGTGGAGACGGCCATCCAGGCCATGGAGGAGACCGGCGGGGCCGCCTTCCTCATGGTGAGACCCCCAACCCCTAAAGCCCTCACTTCCCATGGGGAACTCCTTGTGCCACTTCCTGGTGGCTCAGGGACATGCTGGGTGCTGCCGCTCTGCCTCCCTCACCTTTCCTCTTACTCCACAGAACGCCAAGCAGCTCATTAAAACGTAAGTGCCCAAACTGGGGAAACCTGGGGGATCCCCATCCCCTGCCAGAGGTGGGCCATATGGCTCTGCTCTACGCTTGGGGCTGTGGGACCACTGCTCTGCTCCCTCCCCCAGGATTGTGGAGGCCTCCAAGGGCGGCAGGCTGGAGAAGATTGAGCAAGGCTATGAGAACATGGACGCCTTCACAGTCAGTCTTGAGCACCTCGCCGATGCTGTCCGCGCCCTGGACTTTGAGCCAGGTAATTTCACCCCAAAAACCCCTCTGGGACCTGACAACAAGGGCCCTTCAGCAGCTGCCCCTCACTGACATCTGGTGCCCTTTTGCAGATGAGGAAGATGAGTTCTTTGAGGAGGTGGAGGAAGATACAGGAGACACAGAACCCGAAAGGGTGGTGGCAGGTAGGGCCATCCCTCTGTGCTGGCATCACCAGCATCACGGCGGAACCCCCACAGACAGAGGGGATGATGGAGGATTGATGAAGTCCCATTCACTGCCCTCTCCCTCTGCAGCCCCCCAGTAGGACGCAGGATGTCCAGGACAGAACCTGGGGACACGCTGACGGGGCCGGCCATCCAGCTCCAGTACAGGACACTTTTCTATACGGGTGCCAAGAGGACTATTCCTCACATTTTATATGTTCCTTGTTTTGTATATAATTGTAATAGAGTTGTGTATTTTGTACAGAAAACTGCTGCTCTGGCTTTTTTTTTCCCCCTTCACCTCTTGTTTTCTCTCTGGTCCCTGTGATGGGTTTGGGGATGTGGGAGGGTTCCCTGGTGTGGGACCAGTGCCCAATTCTCAGCCTAATTAACACCTCCGGCGGCGCTGGCACCCCATGCTGGCTGTGCTCCCGGGATGTGACAGGTCAGCACCCTGCAGGATTTATCCCAGTGCTTACCCGGCCTCAGGGACACGGGGTGAGGATGCTCCAGACTCTGCCAGCCCCCAAAGGAGACGGCATGGAGCTGAGCTCACATGGGTCCAAAATCACAGCACAGTCGGGTTCTCCTGTGCCAATCTAAACCCATCTTGGGGTTGAGGGTAAACTGAGGCAGCACTGAAAGCAGTTCTCAGTGCTGTGCTGTGACTGCAGTCAGCTCCACAGCAATCAGTGCTGCTCCTGGGGGCAGTGGGGGACAGTCACTGCTATGGGGGTGTCCAACCACAAACCCCAGGCAATATCCACCTGCCCATCTGTTGGATTTAAACTGGGGGGAGGGGGTGTTCCATGGTGGGGAGGGGGTGCACGGGGCGTCAGTGCAGCCCTGTCCTTGAGGGGTGCAGCCAAATCCTGCATGCAGCTTATGATGTGCCCCTGGGACGCACGTGGGGATGCCCAGAGCAGCCCCCCCTGACACCGAGAGCCCCCCGGCTGCGGGCTGCGGCACGGCCAGCCCGGGGCGAGGCTCAGCAGGCGCTTTGCAGCCGGCCTGGCCCTCCTCCCCCGGCCTGGCTTTGCACACGGGTCCCGGCGCTCCACACGGCCGCGGCCGCAGCTGCCACCAGCGCCGGACCCGCACCGGGGTCACCAGCGCCGGCCCCCGCAGGATGGCAGCGGGAGGAGGAGAAAAGCAGCAGCTGCTGGGCGAGGGCGCGGGCAGGTAAGGGGGTGCACGGGGGGGCTGGGGACCTGCGTGCACCCCTCTCCTCACGGGGCTCCCGGATGGGGTCCAAAGCCAATGGCCAAAGCCATCTGTTCAGGGAGAGGACCTGGGGAAGGGGACAGGCAGGAGCAGGGCTGAATGCAAAGAGCGGGCTGCAGGTCCCCTCCCTGCTCCCCCACATCCCCCAGCCGGGTGCCCCGATGTCACCTGTCCCCACAGGTCCTACCTGGGGATGGCACAAAAGCACACAGCGGGCTCGGTGCAGGGCCAGGCGCCCACCCTGGAGCTGAGTGCATGGCACCACCGGCACTGCCATGCAGGGGGGGCTGGCAGTGACCCCCACCAGCAGCAGCGGGCACGCAGGAAGCTCTATGTGGCTGCTGGCATCTGCCTCATCTTCATGGTGGGGGAAGCTGTGGGTGAGTGAGTGCTGGGTGAACACGTTGCCCTGCATGGCCCCTCCTGTCCCAGTCTGTGCAATGGGTGCAGGCGTGGGGCAGGCAGGGCACCCCATTTTGCCATGGGGTGACCACGTGCTTGGCTCTGGATGGGGATCCCCCATCCGTACCACAGGAGGGTACCTGGCGCACAGCCTGGCCATCCTGACGGACGCTGCCCACCTCCTGACGGACTTTGCCAGCATCATGATCAGCCTCTTCGCCCTCTGGGTGTCCTCACGTCCCGCCACCAAAACCATGAACTTTGGCTGGCACCGGGCAGGTAACCTCAGGATCCTGCTGCAGCCCCACTGTGTGCCGTCCCCGTGGCACGGTGACATCGAGGGCTGTCTGCAGAGATCCTGGGGGCCCTGCTCTCCGTGCTGTCCATCTGGGTGGTGACGGGTGTCCTGGTGTACCTGGCGGCCCAACGCCTGCTCTTGGGTGACTACGAGATCGAGGGCAGTGTCATGCTCATCACCTCTGCCTGCGCCGTGGCCGTCAACATCGTGTACGTATGATGTGCTGTCACCCCCTGGGCAGGAGGTCGGTGGCCGGGGGATGTCACTGCTGCCCTGCCTGCAGGATGGGGGCAGCTCTGCACCAAACGGGGCACGGGCACAGCCACGGAGGGGCTCACGAGCAGCCCCACACCCATGAACAGCCCAACGCCAGCGTCCGCGCCGCCTTCATCCACGTGGTGGGGGATCTGCTGCAGAGCGTCGGCGTCCTCATTGCATCCTACATCATCTTCTTTAAGGTCTGGAGGGGAGGGAGACATGGGGGACATGGGCTTGTCCAGCCGTGAGGTGAGATGGGGCTGAGTGCCAATGGGGATTTGGCTGCACTTGGTGAGGTTTCACCTGCTCCCACCCCTCCCAGCCCGAGTACAAATATGTGGACCCCATCTGTACCTTCCTCTTCTCTGTGCTGGTGCTGGGGACAACGCTGACCATCCTCCGCGATGTCCTCCTCGTCCTCATGGAGGGTAGGGAGCCCCCGGGGGCTGGGGATGTGTGCCCCCCTCCCCTAGGTGCCTTGTATCCATCCCACCCCGTGTCTCTCCAGGCACCCCCAGGGGGATGGACTTCAACGCGGTGCGGGACACGCTGCTGGCGGTGGGCGGCGTGGAGGCGGTGCACAGCCTGCACATCTGGGCGCTGACCGCCTCGCAGCCGCTGCTCTCTGTGCACATCGCCATCAGTGAGTGCTGCGGGGTGCGAGGCCGGGGGGCGGGACGCGGGGGTTCCCCCGGCCCCCCAACACCCCGCCGGGCTCCTTGCAGATGCGGGTGCCGACTCGCAGGAGGTGCTGGAGGAGGCCAGCTCCCGGCTGCAGCGCGCCTTCCGCTTCCACACCACCACCATCCAGATCGAGAGCTACTCCGAGGACATGCGGGACTGCCGCGAGTGTCAGCCCCCCAGCGACTGAGCAACGCTGAGCCCCGCCGTTCCTCCCCATCCCTCTCCCACCAATTTTTTCATACGAGGAAAATAAACGCGAGCAAACAGCAGCGCCGGGTGCCCGCGGGGGACGGCCCCGGGATGGGCGATGTTGAGTCTGCAGGCAGCGGGGCTTTATCGGGGAGTGACGGCAGTGAGAGCAGAGCCAGGGCTGCAGGAGGGGGCGGGGGGGCAGCGCTTGCTTCGCTTTTCACTACTTTAGCTGAGAAAAGCGTCTGTAACAACGCTTCCCCCCCTCCCCCCCCAGCTTTGGGGAGCGCTGGGGGGAGAGCGGGGTGCAGGGGTGCAGAGTGGGGAGACCCCGGTCCCACTGTCCCGTTTGGGGGAGGGAGGACCGGCTCGCCCTGCTCTCACCCCTTATCGCTGCTCTGTTTACTTTTTGGGAAGCTCAGCCCTCCCGGCCAGCTGCTCGCAGAGTGGGGATGGTGGCAGGAAAGCATCACGGGGACACAGGGACGGGGTGGTAGCCCTGCAGCACGCAGAGCGGGGTTGGCTATGGGGCACCCGCGGCCACAACGCAGCTCCCGGTGCTGTGCTGCTGCCTGGGGACAACGCACAGGAGCACAGCGGTGGCTGCTGAGCCCAGAGGTGCTGTGAGTGGTGGCACAGTGCTGTGCCATTGCTGGGTACAGAATGCTCACCCCGTGTCAGATTTTGCACCTCTACCGACCTTTATTGTACTGGTAAAACCCAATCAGGAATAAAGCCCCGTGGCAGTGCGTGGTCCAGGAGGGCTGTGCCGTGCCCTGCGAGGTCTGTGCAGGGGTGTGGGCTGCACGGCTGAGCTCAGGGCTTCTCCAAGTAGCGGTACTTCTTGCGCAGCACAGAGACCTGGTCCTTGAAGAGCACTGGGTCGAGGCGCAGCTGGGAGGACACGAGAGGCATGGAGCCGAACCAGTCCACCAGCTGGTTGAGGCAGTCCTGCTGCTGGGAGAAATGCCGGGTGCTGCCTGCCGCCGTGCCCTTCACCTGGGCAGGAGGGGAATGCAGGGTGAAGGGCTCTGCCCCCAGCTGGGGGGTCCCTGAACCCCAGCACGCCATCCTACCGGCTGAGACGCAGCTTCTTTGTGCTGCTTCCACTGCGTGACCTTGATGGGCGGCAGCTTGGTGACAGCAGCCACCAGCAGGTTCATCAGGATGTCCTCGCAGGCGGCCAGGCTGTCCACCAGCTCCCGCAGCCCCGCGGGGAGGTACTCCGTGAAGAGGCTGTGGTAATACCTGTGGAGAATGAGGAGGGCAGGCCTCAGCCTCACAGCCCCACGGGGCCCTCCCCATCCACCCGGGTACCTGTGGTAGAAGGCGGCGGTGGTGAGGACGATGGAGAGCTTGTTGGTCCATCTGGAGGTGTAGCCCCAGCGCTTCTGCTCGGGGTCCCAGAAGTGGCTCCATGCAGAGAAGCCCACGATGCGTTCAGGGAAGCTGCGCCACACCACGAAGGCAAAATCCACCTGCAAAGGGCAGGGGATGGCATCACTCAACCCACATGGACCTGTGAGAGGAGGCTGGTGGCTGCCCCATTGCCTGTCCTTGAGCGATGGGATATGGGGACAGCACTCACTGCCAGCCCTGCAGTGACCACCGTGCATCCTGCCCGGATCCATGGGGCTGGGAAGCGCTCACCTCGCTGGTGGAGAGGCTGGTGTGCTCATCCAGGCTGAGCACTGCATCCGTCCTGATGGCTGCGTATGGGAAGAAGCGGTCGCTGAGCTGCAGCAGAGGTGGGAGTTCAATATGGGATGTGCTGCAGGGTGTGAACCCCGGCTCCCTGCATCCTGCTCTGTGTACCTTCGTCCTGCCCTGGATGATGGTGAGAGGCACAGCAATCTGCGGCCACATCCCGCTCGTTGGCGGCGGCTTCTCGCAGCTCCACAGCACCAGGATCTGCAGGGGGGCAAAGGCACAGTGGAGGGGCGTTCCCTGGAGTCTGTCATCAGTGTTTGCAGGGCAGCTGGGGCTGAACCCTCCTGGTCCTACAGCAGGACCAGCTCCAGGCCGGCTTTCCACATAGGGCTGCACCTCTTCCGTCCCTAAAACATTAGACCAGGATTTGGACCACCCCCAGAATAAAACCATGGGTGGTCCCATTGCTGCAAGTAGGGGACATTGAGGGTGACACAAGCACTGTCACACTGCCACCCCCCATCCCACCCCGATCCCACCCCAGCCCTTCCCAGCCCTATCCCTCCCCACCTGCGCACAGTACTGGGACCTGGAGACGGCCTGGATGAGCCTGAGGGTGGGCTGGGACAGGGAGCCGAGTGGGGGGGCAGCCCAGAGCAGTGCTGTGAACTTGTCAGAAGGGCCGGAGCCTGCAATGTGGGGGAAAAGGAGAGGTGTGGGGCCAGGCACCGGGCACACAGAGCACACTGCGGTGCGGGGTCCTACCATGCTGCAGGTAGTAGAAGGGGAAGTCCCCGAGGTGCGTGGAGAAGTCGGGCAGTGCCAGCAGCCCCCCGGGCAGTGCGTTCCAGAGGAAGCGGGAGCGCGAGCGGTGCAGGAGCAGCCGATCCCGGATGATCTGTGTGAGGACATCAGCACCCCGAGGTGGCCCTGGTACCCGTGGGAGCTCTTTGGGGCCGGTCTCACCTCCAGCGTGGTGTGCACGATCTTGTCGACAGAGGAGAAGTACGCGTCCCACAGGAACTGGGTCTGCTGCTGGAATGCCAGCACGCGCTCCGGGCGGATGCAGCGGATGGTGGAGGGGATCTGCAGGATGGGGGGGATGGGGTTCTCATCTCAGATGCCCCCCCTCCCCCGACTCAGCCCCTGGTGCTGGGCGCAGGGCGGCACCGCAGTACCTGCAGGAGCAGTCGCTCGCTGCCCACCACGGCCGCTTTGCCCCAGTCGATGGCCTCAGAGAAGGGCAGCTCCCAGCCGTCGCTCAGCAGCACCGGGATGCAGGCAGCCTGTGCAGGACCCCATGAGCACGGGGACACCAGGGATGGTCCCTTGTGCCCTCGGAGCCCCCTGGTACCTGCAGTGCCTCCAGGAAGCGGAAGGAGCCCAGGCGCCGGCCGCGGGGCACGATGCAGAAGGTGGAGTTGTGCAGCAGCTCCTGGTAGTCTAACCTGGCGGGGGAAGGGGAGTCAGGCGTGGGCTCAGCACCATCCTCTCCCCAGCAGTGAGGCACTGTGCACAGTCAGCACCCAAATCCCTGAGCCCCAGACTGTGCTGAGTCCTGGCACCGCTCTGGGGGGGGCTGCAGGCAGTGCATCCCCCCGGCTATGAAAGCCCCTTCTGTGCGGCTGCAGGGAGAGGCATTCACAGAGCCCTGCGACCGCACCGGAAAATCCAATATTGACGTTTGGGTGGGACAGACCCTGTCTGTTCCTGCACATAAAGAGGATGGGTCCTGGGTGGGATGGGAGGGACTGTGAGGCCAAAGCGATGTGGGATATGTGCTGACCCCAAGGGGAAGGTTCCCTGGATCCGGCTGTGGTGAGGATGTGTGGTCAGCGCCGGCCACCTCCAGGCTGGGGGAGCTGATGGGGTGGCTGTGAGGTAAGGATCAGCTCCCCTGTGTGTGCTGCAGCATCCCTGCAGGAAGCCAGCCCAGCACTGAGGCATCAGCAACACAAACTTTAAGGAACAAAATGCACCTCCAAGAGAACCCATCCGACCAAAAACTCCATGGGCACGCTCTGCCTCGGCCGTGTCCCAGGGATACCCCACCACAACCTGCCCCACGGGAACGTGATGTGTCCCCATTGGCAGAGCATCCTTCCCTCGCAGGCGGCCGTGGTGGGGAGCCTGGCGCCGGCCGGGCTGCGGGGCCGACACCTCCCGATGCAAACACTCCGCTCCTGACGCACTGTGGTTTCCGGGCAATTGCGCCGGCAGGGCTTCCTTGTTTTGTTAGGGCCGGGCCGGGTGCCCACCGTGCTCCCTCTGCACGGCCCCTGTGCAGCTCCGGCCGGGCTCGGTGCCACGGGGGACCCGCGGCTGCAGGGAGCCCTCCCTGAGGCGGCGGTAGCAGGGCAGGACCGTGGCATGGCCACAACTGCCCTTTATCCGGCACAGAACCGGTTTGTTCGGGAGTGAGGAGGGCGATGCAGCCCTGAACAAGGCTGGCTTCTTCTCCTGTGGTTCAGTGGCATGGCTGTTTACTGTGTCCCCAAGCAAACAGGGACATCTCCAAACCTCGGAGTGTCCTGTCCCTGGTGTCCTGTCCCCACTGCCCCTCTGCCGCTGTCCCACCTGGGGTCATCTGCTGGGCAGGAGGCCACACATCCTCGGCCAGGTGTGATGGAGATGCTGATGCCTTTCTGCCCAGGTGTCCCATGGGGACAGGTGGGACAAGACACGTGGTCACACAGGAGGACACAGCTGTGTGCCACGTGCTCACCATCAGTCTGCTGTCTAAAGCTGTCCTGGGTGAGGTGTAAATCCCCGTGTATCACAAACAGCATTAGGGGATTACCTGGGTGGGGTGAGGGGGGGATTTCCCACCCCATGGTGCATGACTAACCTTGGCCCCCATCCCACCAGCCCACCACATGTTCCACTGCCCTGTCCCCAAGAAGGCCCCACCATGAGGGCTGATCCTCCTGAGCCACCCTGAAGCCCTGGCTAATCCAAGTGCCCGCAGCCCCGGCTCCACTTTTACCTCCCAGCACCTCCTAAGATACTTTGAGGATGGAAGGATTGTGTCCCATACTTCCCATCGGTTCTCATGTGGCCATGAGCTGTTCCAAAGCTGCAGGCAGGGAGCCCACACTGTGATGTCCACATCAGGATGCCCAAACACCCATCGGTTTTATGGGACTTGGAGCTGAGCTGGGCTGGGGGGAAGTTTCAGGCTCATCTCCAAAATAAACATTTATGTTAGGGGAGGACAGCAGAGGGGAGAAGAAAAGCATCATTCATCGGTGTTAGGAAAAAGAGAAATCACATTAGGAGCAGCAGTGGCAACTGCAGATCAGAGCTGCTCTCACCAGATTGCTCCAGCTTTAATACAGAAACGGGACAGCCTCAAACCACCAGCACCTCGCTGGATGGAAACGAAACCAGGAGAGCCCCAGACTGTCCCCATTCCCTGTGCACACCTACGGAGCCTCTCCCCCTGCCTGACCCCGGCCCCATCCCACTCACTTTTCGTAGTCCACATTGTCCTGGTCGCAGCGCGTGTCCTTGTGCCTCTCCCAGTCCTTGCCATGCCTGCAGGTGGTGAGCGACACGATGTCCCTCCCGTTGTGGATGTGATGCAGAGCATTCCTGGTGCCGGAGCCGATCCCGGTCAGGTAGCGCTTCCCCTTGAACACCAGCAAATACTTCTTTTTTGGGGGCACCGAGTTGTGGTGCAGCCACCCGCTCTGCCCGCCGCTCTGCGGGTGCTCCCTGGGGAAGAGAGGGATGGAGACATCGAAGCTGGGCCTGAAGTTCTTGCTGTGGAAGCTGGCCTTGGCCAGCATGGCGTGGCCGATGTCAAAACCCAGCTCCTCGGTGTAGTTGGGCCACGTGCCCGCATACAGGTTGAAGATGAGGTGGTTGCGGCCGCTGTTCCACAGCGGGAAGGAGCGGATCCTCTGCTCCACGCTGCGGACGTAGTGAGCAGAGAGGGGGTCGCGGTCCAACGTGTCGATGCTCAGCACGAAGAGACAGGCTTCCTCGGGGCGCGGGGTGTAGTAACGCGAGCGCTCGATGGAGCTGAGGATCTTGCTGTAGCTCTCCGACATGGGCACGCTGTGCTCCCGCGGGTACGTGAACACCTTGAAGCCATTCTGGCAGCGGGAGGCATCGAAGCAGCTCTCCATGCGGCACCGGCTGCCCTGGGATCTGCTCAGCTGTGCCGCCCGCCGGGCCCGGGGCGAGGGCTGCGCTGTGTCCCCGCCGCCCTGCAGCTCCCGGGGCTCCGCAAAGCTGTGCAGGAGGGTACGATCCGCCCAGCGGGGCCAACTCCTGCGGGCTGCGGCGTTCCTCCTGGGAAAGAAAGCGAAACGGCGCAGCTGCTCTCTTCCAAAGAAGAAAAGCAAAAGCCAAGAGGCGAGGAAAGTCAGGAAAATGTATTTCTTCCTGGTCTGCATAGGTTCACGAGCTTCTCATCAGGCTCGGATGGGTACTGGGGTCCGGTGGAAAGAACGATGTTCCCGACCCCAGGTGGAGCGGCTCCTGGTGCTCACTGCCCCGCAGTGTGGGGATGGGGGGCTCCGCGATCCTCCCTCCGTGGGTGTCCCACTGCCTCCCCTCCAGCGCAGCGTTCCTTTCGCTCTCGGGCTCGGTGAGGCGACGGTCACATTTCCCTCTGCCGTCTGGCCCAGCTTCAAATCCCTAGGGAGGGAGCGAGGTCGCATGATCGCTTCCCTTCCAACCGGGTCAATCCCGGCGGGACTCCCCCCGCAGCCTCCGGGAGACAACCCCGGCTCACCGTCCCCCCCCGTACCTCCGCTGCTCTTCCACTGTCCCGGCGCCGGTGCCCGATCTCGGTCGGTGCTCCCCGCGGGGTCCGGCCGTGCCGCAGCCCCGGCTCCGCATCCCTGGCACGGCCGCACGGCGGGGGCCCCGCGCTGTCCTAACGCCGCCGCGGGACGGCTGCGGGGCGGTCCCCGCACTCCATCGGCCCCGCGCCCCGGGGGGAGTCCCGCGGCGCTCCGCCGCTCATTGCGGGCACTCCCCGTTTCCCAGCGCCGTGTTGTGCCTCCTGGGGGTGTCACTGTCCCCGGGAGTGTCCCCCTGCTGTCACCTTATCAGTTGGGCTGCCCGTCCGTCCGCTTCCCAACTACCCGTGCCACCGCCGCACTGTCTGTGCCCCTCTGAGCTGCTGACACCCCGAGTCAAGCTGCGTGTCCCCCCTCACGCTGTTTCCTCCCCCCCCCACGCTGTCTGTTCCCCCCCGAGCTGTCTGTCCCACCCACAGGCTCTGTCTCTCTCTCCCCCCGGGGCTGTCCCCGTGTCCCTTCACTCGCTCTTGTTCCCCCCTCCCGATCTGTCACTCCCCCCACTGTCACCGCTCACCTCGCTGGTGGAGAGGCTGGTGTGCTCATCCAGGCTGAGCACTGCATCCGTCCTGATGGCTGCGTATGGGAAGAAGCGGTCGCTGAGCTGCAGCAGAGGTGGGAGTTCAATATGGGATGTGCTGCAGGGTGTGAACCCCGGCTCCCTGCATCCTGCTCTGTGTACCTTCGTCCTGCCCTGGATGATGGTGAGAGGCACAGCAATCTGCGGCCACATCCCGCTCGATGGCGGCGGCTTCTCGCAGCTCCACAGCACCAGGATCTGCAGGGGGGCAAAGGCACAGTGGAGGGGCGTTCCCTGGAGTCTGTCATCAGTGTTTGCAGGGCAGCTGGGGCTGAACCCTCCTGGTCCTACAGCAGGACCAGCTCCAGGCCGGCTTTCCACATAGGGCTGCACCTCTTCCGTCCCCAAAACATTAGACCAGGATTTGGACCACCCCCAGAATAAAACCATGGGTGGTCCCATTGCTGCAAGTAGGGGACATTGAGGGTGACACAAGCACTGCCACACTGCCACCCCCCATCCCACCCCGATCCCACCCCAGCCCTTCCCAGCCCTATCCCTCCCCACCTGCGCACAGTACTGGGACCTGGAGACGGCCTGGATGAGCCTGAGGGTGGGCTGGGACAGGGAGCCGAGTGGGGGGGCAGCCCAGAGCAGTGCTGTGAACTTGTCAGAAGGGCCGGAGCCTGCAATGTGGGGGAAAAGGAGAGGTGTGGGGCCAGGCACCGGGCACACAGAGCACACTGCGGTGCGGGGTCCTACCATGCTGCAGGTAGTAGAAGGGGAAGTCCCCGAGGTGCGTGGAGAAGTCGGGCAGTGCCAGCAGCCCCCCGGGCAGTGCGTTCCAGAGGAAGCGGGAGCGCGAGCGGTGCAGGAGCAGCCGATCCCGGATGATCTGTGTGAGGACATCAGCACCCCGAGGTGGCCCTGGTACCCGTGGGAGCTCTTTGGGGCCGGGCTCACCTCCAGCGTGGTGTGCACGATCTTGTCGACAGAGGAGAAGTACGCGTCCCACAGGAACTGGGTCTGCTGCTGGAATGCCAGCACGCGCTCCGGGCGGATGCAGCGGATGGTGGAGGGGATCTGCAGGATGGGGGGGATGGGGTTCTCATCTCAGATGCCCCCCCTCCCCCGACTCAGCCNGAGCTGTAGTGCTGCGGGGGATGCTGGGAGCTGTAGTCCGGTTACCCGGTGCGTTCTGGGAGCTGCAGTCCTCAGCCAAGGACATGTTGGGAGCTGTAGTTCTCCGTGGGTGCGGTGCAGAACCCCATCCCCCCCGCTGTGCTCGGGACTGTCCCGGTGTCAGCCCTGCGCCGTCCCCTCGCTCACAGCTCTGTGTGCCACCTCCGGCTCGGCCACACCGCCCCTTCCTGTCCTCCACATCCCCCACCGTGGGATGGGACGGGGTCAGCTGTCCGGCCGCGGCGTGAATGTGGGGCGGGTTGGGCACGGGGTGCGTTTAACAGCCGCGTCTGCACCTGAGGCGAGTCGGGACGCGGGGCGAGAAACCACAGCCGTAACCTCTGATCGGCCGCAGGACTTTGCTCGCTCGGGGCAGCACGTGGCCGGGCACAGGGCAGCGCGGAGCCGGGGCAGCGGCGGGGATATGCGGCCACCCGCGGTGCGTGCGGGGTTCGTTAGGTGCGGACGGGAGCGGGAGCCTCTTTTCCTGCAGGGATGCGGAGTGGCCGCGGTGTGGGGGTTTGGTGACGGGGGAAGGAGGAGGTGTGGGGGACGGCTGCTGACCGCATCGCTCTGCCTAGGCTCGGCTGCGGTGCTATGGGGGGGGAGCAGTCGCTGGCACTGCCCCCGGAGAAGGGACCTCACCGCGTGGGTTGCGCGGACGTCATGGTGGGCCACACGCAGCAGGTACGGGACGGGGGCGGGCGGGGCGGCTGCTGGGTATTGCCAGGGCTGAGTTCCTGAGGACATCTTGCGGCCGCTGCTGTGAGGGACCAGTTCGCACCGCGTCCCCCGTCCCCTCTGTCCTTCAGGGGCTCTTCTTCCGCCTCTTCTACCCCTGCGTGCCCCGGGACGGGGCCGAACGGCCGCTCTGGATCCCGCGCTACGAGTACTGCAGCGGACTGGCTGACTTCAGCGGCCACAGCCGGCGGTGGTGCGCTCCACTGCTCAGCATCGCCATCGGTGAGGGGTAGCCGTACCCCCATCCCCATGCAGGTGTTCCCGTGTCCTCCACACCTGCTGCCTTCGTGGGCTTAAGGCCAATGCACCGGGCCCTGGTGTGAAGAGGAGCTGGGGTCGGTGCTGTGTGTCCAAGCAGTGCTTTGCTGCCCATCTCCTCGATTTTTCTTGGGGTGTTTTTTTGTCCCCCACAGGCTCCTGCAGAGTGCCGCTGAGCTGGAAGGCACCTTTCAAACCCTGCAGCAGTGGGTACCCATTGATCATCTTCTCCCATGGCTTGGGAGCCTTTCGGTAGGGGGGTTGGGGCTGGGATGGGAACTCCGGTGCCGCGGGTTCCTCTCAGTCCCTCACTGACCCACCTGTGCTCAAGACAGAGCCCTGACCTCATCCCTTCACAGCACTGTGTACTCATCCATCTGCATGCAGATGGCGTCCTGGGGCTTTGTGGTGGCTGCGCTGGAGCACAGGTTGGTGCCACAGTCCCTGCAGCCTCGAGAGGAACCCCCTCCCCAAATACATGGCAGGATGGGGGCCAGCAGAGGGCTGTCTCGCCACGTTCCCCCTTTCCTCCTTGCTGCTGCAGGGACAGTTCTGCTGCCATGACCTATTTCTGCACGGCAGAGGCCATCCGGGAGCAGTGGATCCCCCACCAGCAGGTGCCGCAGGGACAGAAGGAGTTTTATTTTCGGAACAGTCAGGTATGGGGGAAGGGGGGCCTGGGGTGGGCAATCCGGGATGGATCACATCCCCCCACCCTAGGGGATCTACCCTTCCCAAACCCGTACTGATCAATACTGGGGCTGAACCTGAGCTTTCTCCTTGTAAACTGAGAAAAACCCACCCACCCCATTTGTCTCCATTTCCTGGGGTGTGAGGGCCTGCTGGTGCTCTCCAATTCCTGTCTCTCTGGGATTACCCTGCACAGCTGCTTGCTGATAGCTGGAGGGCTTCCTGCTGAGCGAGGTTCCCCGCTGCTCGTTTCTGCCTCATTTAGAAGGGAAGCACGGAGCTGAGTTCTGTGGCTGGAAGCCTCTCTAGGACATGCAGAGCTTGGAGGTGCTTTTGGCAGTCCTAAATCCCAGCCTGTTATTTTTATGTGTGCTCAGGATTGGGATGTGAGGTGAGGGCAGAGCCTCTTTCTGAAGTGCAGCATCTCCTGGCAGCGCTGCTGTGGCTCAGAATGGAGAGTGTTTGGGGGCTTTGGGTTATCTCCAGTGGTCTGTGGTATCAGATTAAGTGAATTAATAATAATAACAAAGAAAGTGTTCTGATAAATTTACTGCATCCCCTGTGGGAGCCGCTGCGGTGCAGCCTCCTGTTTGCTTTTATGCTTGCAGTAATTCAGGGAAATGGACTGTGTCTGAGTGCTGGGGGTTCAGAAAGGAGCTGTTGTGGGGAAAAGCAGCACCTGTGCAGACCTCCACAGGGTGGATTTGCTCAGCTGATGGGGCAGCTTGCACTGCAGGTTCATCACAGAGCAAATGAGTGTGCACGAGCGCTTCGGCTCTTCCGGGACATCAGCAGTGGTAAATCCATCCCCAATGTCCTTCCTCAGGGCTTCGACCTCTCTGTGCTGAAGGTACCTGGGGTTGCAGGGCCGGTCTGGATGCTCCAGGCTGGAAGGGTCAGGTCATGTTGCGTGAAAAACAGGAAAATGCCTTCACTGTGGTGCACGTCTTTCTTGCAGGACAGCATTGACCTGGCTAAAGCGGCCATCATGGGCCATTCATTTGGTGGGGTGACAGCCGTGCTGGCCTTGGTGAAGGAACCTGGGTTCAGGTGGGTGGCTCTGGGATGCTGCCCGGGGCTGGGAAGGCCGCAGAGGGGCTATGGACACGTGTGCCCATCCCACCAGGTGCGCGGTGGCCCTGGATGCATGGATGTTCCCCCTGGAGAACGTGCTCTACCCTGAGGTGCCCAAGCCTGTGCTCTTCATCAACACCGAGAAGTTCCAGACCCCCGAAAGTGTGGCCAAAATGAAGAGGCTGAGCTCCAGGAACAGCCAGACAAAGATCATAACCGTCCTGTGAGTCCGGGCCTGGGGCAGGTGCCTGGTCAGGAGTGGGAGGCCCTCGCCCACGCTCCCTTCCTTCCCCAGGGGATCTGTGCACCAGAGCCAGACCGACTTTGCCTTCCTCACCGGGAAGCTCATCAACCGTGTCTTCAATGCTAGGGGCACCCTCGACCCCTGCAAGTGCCTGGACATCACCAGCCAGGCGGCTCTGGCCTTCCTGCAGAGGCACCTTGGTATGGCACAGGTGGGGTTAGATGGGACTTGGGAAGGCACGAGGTTGGTTTGGTGATCCCCATTCCGTATGACCGTGAGCCACCTGGCTGCCATCTTCTGGGTGCAAGCTGCAATGCCCAGAGGACATTGGAAAGTGTTGGTTGGGAAGTCCTTGGGAAAGCTGCTGGCTTGGTCTCTTTCCTGCTCCTGCAAAGTAGAGGTGTGCAATGGCTGCTCCTCTTATGCATGAAACCGGGGTGATTATCGTTGTGGTAACCCTGAAACCATCTCTGCCCCATGCAGATGTGAGAGAGGAGTTTGCTCGATGGGACCGCCTCCTCGAGGGCATCGGGGACTCCGTCATTCCAGAAGCGCCTTTCTGCCTCTCCAACCTGTAGCTTGCTGTTGGGAGCCAGCTGCTGGGAATTCAGCTGCTCCTTGTCTAAAATGTTTGGGGTCTGCCTCCAGAGGGCAGGAGGACCCCTGGGAGGGTGAGGCCTGCAGACTGTGCTTTTGCAAGATGTGGCCGTGGTGCCCACCGTGCTTCCAGGAAGCCCTCCCTGCCTGAGAGCCTGTGGTGCTGCTGGAGACTTCTGAGCTCAGGGAATAAAACCCCTGGGGTCACAGACCTGAGCTTGCCTTGGTGACAATGCCCTGCTTGCATGCATGAGAGGCACTGCGTGCCCTGCAGCAGTGGGTTTGCTGCAGGGTTGGGGGGGGAGTCAAGCAATGATCCAGCAAAAGGAAAGATGTAATGAGGGCTCTGAGCATGGAGGTGGTAAAGTCTGATTAGGGTGCTGACTGCAAGTGCAAAATTTGGGGGAGAAAGAAAAAAGAAGTGGCTGGTGGTTGGCTGCTAGCATCTCAGGGCAGGGCAGTGAGCAAGATGTGGGCACAGTCACTTTGGGAATGGGGCAGTCAAGGAGCAACTAGGATACAATCCTAAGTAATACCAGAGATGCTGGGACAAGGGGTGCTGTGTAAGGTGGCTCCTGCCCTCAGCTGTCCCCACGCACCCCAGTGCTTCTGGAGTCCATGGGGCTGCACTGGTGGTGGCCCCACAGATGTCCCCAGGCTCCCACGGGCAGTGGGGCTGGGCTGCAGCAGGCACTGCAGGACACACTGCTCAGCAGCTGCTGCATCGCTGAGTGGTGTCCATCTGCTCCTCCTTTGTCCCCGCCGCTCCTGCTGGGCATGCACATGGTGAGGGCAGTGTCAGCCCAGTGCCACAGCTCCTGCACTGCAGGGAGAAGCCATGGGCATGGTTCATAGCACTGCATGCAGCTGGGATCCCTCAGATGCCCTGGCTTGGGGTGTCGGGAGCTTTTCCTCATCCGGTGATAGCAAACCTGGGTCCTTGGGGAAAGGGAGGGGAATGGGGAGGGAGCAGCATCCTTCCTCTGTCCTCCATCTGTGCCACTGTGATGGCCAAGTCCTTTCCTCCTTGTCTCCTTTTAATCGAGGAGGTAAGGATGCTCTGGGGGGGGAAGATACAGCAGCAGAGGGCTCATCTTCATGCAGACAAGGACTGGCATGGACAAAACTGCAAGACCTCAATTCTTTTGGGGCTGGTGCTGAGAGTGCTGGAGCATCGTGCAGCGCTGGGACCAAGGTATTGAGGGTGGGGAGGGGACACTTGAGGTCGCTGCCTGTAGAGCCCATGGGGGAATGCACCTCTGTGTCCTGCCTAACAGTGAGAGACAGTGACTGGTGCAGAAATCAAGTCCCATCTTCCTCCCAGAATTAGCACTGCTGTGATGTGCTCTGACATTGCAGGGAGTGGTTCAGCTCCGTGTGGCTGAGGGAGGCTATAAATTCTGCATGAGCCTTATGTAAAGGCTCAGGGAGGGGGGGTGGCTGTAGTTGGAGGGCAACTGCAACGTGTTAACCCTTCGGTGTGTTGAAAGCTGCTTATTTCCACCTCCAGTGCCAGCCCTAGGCTCTGTGCTGCTTCTTCCAAACCCAGCCCAGATTTCCCCCCCTGCTGCATCCTCCATCCCTGTCGCCATGCCATGCTCCAGCCTGGAGGCCAGGAGCAGCGTGCACGGAAGCTGTGACACAAATCCCCAGGTGTAGCACACGGCGGTGGTGCTCGCCCTACTCCTGAGTGGATGCATTGTGTTGCTGGACCTGGCTGGAAGGCTTTTTTGGCAGGAAGCAGCATTTAAGGGTTACCGTGATCTGGGAGCTGCTCCAGCACCCAACTGCTATCAGCTCTCGGTCACCCTGTCCTTACGTGTGGGGGTTTGTGTCTATAGGGTCCCACTGAGGGGCTTTGCTGCTCAAGGACACGGGAGATAAACCCCTCGCTGGGAGGGACTCGCTTCCAGCTGAGCTCTGCACCGTGCCTGCTCTGCCTCCTGCTCTGCTTCCATATTCCAACCGGTGGCTTATAAATAAATAAATAAAAACCCCAACAGCTGCCCATTTGTATTCCTCTCACAGCTGTGCTTGCAGCGTGGCCAGGGTGTGAATGGGTGCATTCCTCCATCGCAGCGCAAGCTCTGCTCCCCGACAGCTTCTGTTCCCAGGGTTGGGGCTGAGATCGGGCAGCACAGACACACAGCGGGCTCAGAGCTCTCCATGTGTCCCTCCCCACCCACACACACACCCCAGCCCAGCAATGAGTGCTGCTGCTCGAGAGCCAGCTTTGTTCCATCGAAGCTTGCTGCTTGATTTAATTAATTAATGCAAATTGAGACTTGTGTTAAAGCCTCCTTTTAATTACCGTAACATCTAGTGGAGCGTGATTCTTTTTCCTCCCTTTTTCTTGTGTTTTTAAAGGAATAGCAAGGCCTGGATGTGCAGCACCCGCCCCGCTTCCCAGCCAGCACCTCCAGCAGCTCTCCTCGCAGCCCTTTGATCGGTGAGTACACGCAGCTCTTCACATTGCTCTGTTCTTAACACTGGCAAATCAAATCTTTACTCCGGGTGAAGTTCAAAGGAAAAATCAACTTCCCTCATTGCAGAAGCAAGTTGTTGTCATCGCTTCCAGGGCACCTGGAGGGAATAACTGGGTGTTGGTTTTTTTGGTCAGATTTCACTCTGAAGCCCCATTGCAGCGATGCCCTGCTGGCCCTGGATGGGACAAGAGATGATCCCTGGATAAACAGGAAAAAAAGGATGCAGGGAAATCGAGGCACTGGAGGAGGAAAAGGGCTGCGTGAGGCCTCTCTAGTTTCAGGCTGCCCCAAAACACATTGGAGGGATCATTTGGGGTCATTTCCCCTGAGTTTAGGAAGCACAGGCTGAGCTCAGCCCCTGTGGGATGGGGACCCCAGGTGCCCCATCAGCCCCATCCTGAGTGACACGAGGCCTCAGGATGCCTTTGTCTCCTCAAGTCCATAGCAGCTCCCTAACGATGTCCAGCACCCAAGGCCTGGGTTGGGTTTCTGTTTTCTTTATTTTTAATTAAATGAAGCACTCAGGTTAGCAGTCGTAACGTAGGCATGGCTCTCTGGGTATTGATTTTAGAGTACAGCAGCAGTTGGGTTTATTGCATAAAAGACAGCGATGCGTTTTCCCCCAGCAAGGCTGCCTTTGTTTGCCTGGTCTCGCAGCTGTAGTGGATGTGCCTGGTCTTTTTTTTCTTTTAATATACGTATTGATTGATTAGGAGCTCAAATTAGTGAGGAAAAGAGGGATCAGACAGCACTGAGCAAATGTTAAGTGCAGGTATTGTTTCCATGCCGAGCGATTCCAGGCAGCCCACAGAGCCAGAGGGATGGAGTGGGAATTAACCCGTTTTGAAGCCAAATTGTTGATGGAGATGGGAGAGAATTACTGATTGTCCCGAAGGGATCTGGAGGCTGAAAGCAGCTCATGGCTGAACTGCAGTGGAAAGATGCTTTAAAATATATGTGTGTGTGTATATATATATATATATGTATTTAGCTCACAAAGCAGATAGGAAGGGTTTGTGTCCGTGGTGTCTGACACAGATCTCATCCACATACAGCGCTGTGGTTCTGTGTGGGGCAATGCTTGCTTACGGTGCCCATTGAAAGGAAGGCACTGTAGGATTTTCCCAGGCAGCAGATCTCTGCAAGAAGTAAAATCCATCACCGTTTGGCTCCGCATTGATTTGTAATTGAATCTGCTTTGATAGCAAGCAGCCCGAGAGCTCTGCATTGAGTGTTATTGAATTTGTTCCTAGTGAAAGCAGGCTCGCTCTGGGGTTGCTACCAGCTCACCCACCTCATCTGTTTGACACGGGGAAGTCATGCTCCTTTAAGAGGATTTCCATCCCTGAGCTCCTCCCATCAGAACACTTCCAAGCTACATTCTGTCGTGAAAGGGTGGGAGTATTTTTAACCATATCTCGCCAGGGAAGTATTAATAGCACAATGGGTTTGCTGAGATGCTGAGAGAGCTGAAACCGTATTTTAAATTCAAGGAACTAATTAGGAACCAGGGAATAATTAGTGCTATCCCCAGCTTTTCTTTCCCTCACTTCATTTGCAAAGAGCGAAAGCAAATGTCTTTACTGGAATCTTCCATCTCCACTGAATATTTTATGGCTTCTCTGTGCACCTCTCTTCCATGTGGTTGTTGAAAGCACGCTGTCTCTTTTGCTCTATCCCACCTGCAATGACTGACTGTCACTTCTGAAATGTAATTAGTGGGTCTCCCATTGGCTCACACACACAAAAACCAGCATAAAGCCGTCCATAGGGCTTCTCTGCAGCCCCTCTCCGTGGCTCTCACACCCTCAGTGCTGGGCTGTGCACAGGCATCCTCAAATAGCAACATGCTCAGCGCTCCATATGGGAAACACAGATATGTGTGCTGGGAGCAGAAGGAGGAAAGCATAAAGGATGCTGAGAGCAAGGAGAGCAGAGCAAGGCGAGGAGACCTCCGGGACAGCTTTCACTGTACACAGACCCCTTCTATCAGGCAGTTCCTAGTACTGCTGGTGTCATGGAGGAGTCCACCAGCCCTGGAATGTTACCTGATGTGAAGTCTCTGCTCTCTGTTAATAGCTGGGCCTTTTCCCTCACTCTTGCCTCTCCCCAGCCACCTCACCTGATTGCCAGAATCTGAAGCAACTCAGGTGTTGTGCTTTAATGGGCGGGTGGTCCAGCCCCATCACTCACTGCACCCTTCCCAGTGGGACTGGGGAGGGAATCGAATGAAGCAAGTCCCAGTGAATTTCCCCAAAAGCAAACCTGCAGCAGGATCCAGGCGCCTTGTCTGACTGGAAAAAAGTCAGATAGTTTCCAGCAGCACGTGGGGAAGTGCAGAGGGGTTTGCTGGAGGTCAGTGCAAAGGCTGGGAAACAGGGAAAGGGGAAACCTTGCAGCCCTGAGCACAAGTTTTTTATTGCTGTCTCCTCTGGCAGGTTCTGATTGACTCAGATCAAGCAAAGCATTGGATTTCTAGCTTTAGAACGTGCTTAACTCATGCGGTGACCATTGCCAGTCTCAGAAAGTACTTGCTGCTAATATTACTCACAAAGGTGCTTTAAAACATTCTCCGACTAACAAATAAGATGTCAGCCTATCCACCACGTGTACTTAAGCGTGGCACTTCAATGCTCACAAAGCACGTTTTCTCGTTGGAGGCTAAATATTTTTGCAAGTTAAAAGAGCTGCCGTGGGCTGAGTTGTCACCTAATTATGTCAGTCTCTTGGTGGAGTATTTTGATAATCACATCAGAGGGGGCTCTTTAATCTTCGTGCTACATCTAATCACGTCACGTCCCAAATTCGCACGTACAGGGAGCTCTGTGGATGAGACCTCAGCTTTGCTGTTGCTCTGAGAGCAGAGTGCGGCGGTGGAAGGAGTCTGAGTGCTCTGTGCTCTTTTTAAACTGGAATTCTAACAAACAGCTCTTATTGGTGATGAGGAGCCTGGGAGACAAACAGGACTGCAGCCACACAGCGCCAGGCTTGACGGGAGAAGAATCTGCTTAGAATCCCAGTAAAAGTGTTGGTAAACAGAAATCAAATGTAATAAAGGCTTTTCACCTCCTTCGTTCTCATTGAGATTTGACAAAAATAAATTCCACATAAACAAGCGGGTTCCAAAAATAAAAGCACTCTTGCAATGAGGCCAGAAATGAGATCGTCTCCGTGCTCCTCCAGCTGCTAAGAGCTGTTACTCCTCTTTGTATTGCAGCAGCGCTTGGAGATTTCGGCTTAAATTGGAGCTGGTGGTGGCAGGTGCCACAAAGAGGTTGCTGAAGTCTCTGCATAACTGACATGGGCTGCAAAATGTAAGAGCTGAGAGCGGATCCCAGTTCTATCTCCCAATGTGTTGCCTCTTACATATGAGAGTTCTTATCTGAGATAAATGTTTTTGGCTGTGAAGCTGATCTGCAAAGGAAGGTAAGTTACATTCAGGTCTTTTTTTCTTTCTCTTTTGGTTTTTTTTTTGTCCCTGCGAGGAGCCCAGGAAATAAGATGGAAAGCTCAGAAAACAGCCCCTGCGTGACCTGTGGTTGTATCCCAGCCTGCAGCCCCTCTTCAAAAGCTGCAAAGCAATACTTCATCATCAGCTCTCCAGGGAGGAGCAGTGACTAATGGCAGTAAGGCAGGTACCCAAGGAGAAGCCCAACACCCAGGAAGCTTTACTTCCTTTGGGAAATCCTGAGATCATCCCAGGATAAGCTTGCTAATTTTACTAAAAAGAATTAATATTAAAGCATCCAACACTGATCTGTGTGAATAATAGCGAATGATAAGGCAAAACACAAGCTGATGTCATGATTACTTGGCTTCTTTGTCTTCCAGCAGCATTTAGTGCAGTTTAATCCAAGCATTCAAGATGTTTCATTGCAAAACAAGCATGTTGCGTGTGACACCGATGTGTGCACTGCTGCTATTGAGCCAGGAACCCTGTGAGTGTACCAGGCATGATCCCGAATGGCCGGGCACGCAAACCATGTGGGACCTGCGATCCCTACCACCCTACAAAAGGCCCAACCGTGCTGCTGGAAAATGGCTCTTCCATCCACTCCGGCAGAAACCTCTCCCAGTTCCAGCAGCCAGGCGGCTGGATGTGGTTTCCATGGAAATAGACGTCAGATCAGTAAAAAAAAGCAGGGCAAGTGTTTAAAATAATCTCTGTTTTGAAAGCTTTGTACATTTCTGTCACAATATTAACCTTCCTGAAGGTAGGGTGGTGGTTTTTTTGGTGCAAGATCCTCAAGACTGTGCACGAGAAGGGTGGGTCCCTCAGAAAACTCCTGCCTTTGGTATTTTGGGTACAAAGACTGCTGTGCTGGGTTGCGTTGTAGCAGATTGGTGTTTTTCTCTGGCCATCTGCCTCTTACGTGTAGTGGCTGCTGGTGTTGGCTGAAGTGACTGCAGCATGGCAAGGCCGCAGGAATTGCACGCCGGTCATTGTACAGAACGTGCAAAAACACATTTGAAACACATTGGTGAGCAAAGCACTTATCTAATGGTGTTATCTGGGGAAGGGAGCGCTCATTACGCAGCCAAGGATGAGGAATGCATGCAGGCAGTACACGTGTCATGTCTCCCAAAGAGCAGGATGGCTTTTTTGCTGGTGTCACCACCCTGGAGAGGTGCTGTGCTGGTGGCTGACCCCAGAACCGCTGCCCGCTCCCATGGGGCCCTAGCAAGGATGCAGCCTTGGGGTGGCTGCGGCCCTGAGGGACCAAAGGTGGGCACTATGGTGACCATGAGATGATGGAGGTCTATGCTGGCCCGGGGGGCAACCAAGGGACTGAGATAAGAGATGACAGCCCCCAGTGACCGCCACCCCGAGGTGACCGATAGCTCCAAGGGGCTGTGGCACTTTAGTAGGGGATGAAGGACGGTGAGTTTACAGCCCGCAGCCCCGAGGCACGCGGCCATCCCGGAGGTGACCGCCCTGTCACCGCCGCCACGAATCCCCGCAGCGAAGGGTGACCGCAGCCACCCGGGTCTCCCGCTCCTCCCCGCCACCGGGGCGGCAGACAAAGGGAGTCCCGCAGCCCTCCGGGAGCGCGACGAGAGCGCGGCGCGGGGCCGCGCAGCCCCCGGGACGACCCGCGGAGACGAGGCACGGCGCTCCACGGCCCCGCATCCTCCGCCGGGCCACCGCC